>CM077162.1:100891590-101438693 GCA_039583875.1 Platanthera guangdongensis | reverse complement strand
CAATTATAACCATAGCCATCATCACAGGCGTTGGCTCGTACGGCCACACGCCCCGTGCACTCAGGGCACATTCTCGGTGACCCGGTCTAGTTCACGTCAATTAACCCATTAACATTCCGGACTCACCACCGCCACTCAGACTCATTCCTATGAGCAATTGTCTTCATGGTATTGGTCACGTCAATTTAAGCATTGACCACCGAAGACCCCCATCTATGCCAACGGCGAGTGCCATGTACCTTTAGGTCTCTCTAACCCGAACGACATAAGCGGGTACGGCTCCATCTAACCCGTGCTCACATCGCAACGACAATTTAAGCCATTGCGCGGGTCAAACTTTCACCGAGTCCCATTCTAACCGAAGACACATAACCCCGTTATGTTCAAGTTGGCACTCAGGCCCCAAGTTGGCAAGACCTCGTGTCCGCCCAGTTTTCCGGGTGCACCTTTGGGTTAGTCCCAAGGCTCCCTGCTGCAATCTACCGCGTAGAAAACCCGAAAAACACCCAATAGCACGGAGTCTTCTCCGGCTTTATGCAATGCAACATCACCGATCCGAACTAACATGTCCGGGTAGGCTTCAACCAAAATGCCTATGTCCGTTCTCGCATACGACTCTAAACAACGGGGACTTCACATATCTACCCGAAGGAACGCCTCCAACTCTCCGCAAACTCGCGAGAGCGGGCTTCCTATGCAAAGAAAAGAGCGACTCATGCTCAAGATGAGGATCGTTACCCTTGCGGTCCTCTTTGCGCCATCGAAAAGTAATCGGATGGAAATCACCGCACTTGCGTTGCCTCCGTGGATCCGGAGTCGGCTTGCGATTCGGAGCTCCGAAGCTCCTCCAATGGCGGATCTAGCTCCTCTTCTTCTTGCCTTAGCTCTTCTTTCTCCAAGGTTTGGAAGAGAACAAGTGGAAAAAGTGAGGGTTTTCTAAGTCAAAACCCGGTATATCCCTTCAGGAACAACCCCCAGCCATTGGATCCTCAGTCAAAGAAATGAACGGCTTCGATTCGGGACTGAAATGCCCAATCTGGGCCGAACACGGCCTGGCACACGCCCGTGTCCAGGGCCGTGTGCCTCATTCGCCGTCAAAATCGAATCACCTGAACCTCACACGTAATCGAACACGCCCGTGTTCGAGCTGACACGCCCGTGTTCCACCTGAAACGGCCGTGTAGCTGGCCGTGTACCCCATGATTTCTCCCGTTTCAAACCCGAGCACTGCACGGGTTTCTAGACACGCCCGTGTCCTTGCCCGTGTCACTTGACACGCCTGGGCTCCAGGCCGTGTACAAGGTCTCGCACTTCGCGGCTAAGTGTCGACACGGGTCGACACGCCCTGCGACACGCCCGTGTCGCAGGCCGTGTGCCATGTCTCGACACACTGTCGACACCAAAGTGTCGACTTCGCGGGACGAGTGTCGACACGGTTGACACGCCCTGCGACACGCCCGTGTCGCAGGCCGTGTGCCGTTCTCGACACAACGTCGAAGCACTGTGTCGACTTCACGGCTAAGTGTCGACACGGGTCGACACGCCCTGCGACACGCCCGTGTCGCAGGCCGTGTGCCCAGTCTCGACACAATGTCGAGACCAAAGTGTCGACTTCACGCCTTAGTGTCGACACAGCTTGACACGCCCTGGGACACGCCCGTGTCCCAGGCCGTGTGCCTGCAGCCAGAACTCAAACTGGCCCAAATTATTCCCCTTTGCTCCTTTGAGTTTCGGGGCGTTACAACTCTACCCCTCTTAAAAGGATTTCGCCCACGAAATTACATAAAGGGAAAAACATGTACAAAACTAAAATTTGTACCTGAGCGGAACAACTCCGGATATTCGTCAAGCATCGTCTGCTCTCGCTCCCAGAGAGCTCCTCACGACCGCAATTGTCCCACCGGACTTTGACCATCCTGATCTCTTTATTGCGTAGCCGCTTGACCTCCGAGTCCTCAATCCGCACGGGCTTGACTTTGTCGTTAGCCCACTATCCACCGGCACTTGATTGGCCGCGATCACTTGCGTAGGCTCTTGCACCGCCTTCCGAAGCACCGAAATATGGAATACATCATGTAAACCACTTAGCTCCACTGAAAGCTTCAGCCGATAGGCCGCTTCTCCTACTCGCTCCAGAACCTCGAACGGTCCAAGGTACCTCGGGCTTAGCTTTTTCAATCGCCGCACCCGCGAGACACCCTTGAACGGCTTGATCTTCAAGTATACATAATCGCCCACAGCGAACTCCACGTTCCTGTGCTTGGCATTATAGTACTTTGCTTGTCGGTCCTGAGCGATAAGCAACCTCTCCCGAATGGTTCTCACCACGAAGTAGCATCCTCCACTTCCGATCGCTTATACAACTTTGACTCGCCCGTTTCTAACCAAGACAACGGCGTGCGACATCTTCTACCATAAAGGGCCTCGAAAGGCGCCATCTGAATACTTGCTTGGTACTGTTGTTGTATGCGAACTCCACCAAATAAAGGTGGTCCTCCCATTGCTTTCCAAAGTCCAAGACACACATGCGAAGCATGTCTTCCATGGTTCTATTGACCCTCTCGGTCTGCCCATCCGTTTGCGGATGGAAGGCTGTGCTAAACTTCAGCTTTGTTCCCAACATTTGCTGCACCAGCCTCCAATCATTGGACGTGAACCGCCCATCTCGGTCACTCACGATGCTGCGCGGCACACCATGAAGCCGCACTATATTATCCACATAAAGCTTCGCCAGCTTCTCCACCGGATCATCCTTCCTATGCGGAATAAAATGCGACACCTTTGTTAATCGATCGACCACCACCCAAATGGCGTCGTTCCCCTTCTGCGACCTTGGCAAACCATGCACAAAGTCCATAGAGATGTCGTCGAATTTCCACTCCGGAATAGGCAAGGACTTAAGAAATCCTCCCGGCTTTTGGCACTCCGCCTTTACCAAGGCGCAGGTTTGGCACTTCGCTACATATAGCGCCACATCCTTTTTCAAACCGGCCACCAAAATAGTTTCTTAACATCACGGTACATCTTCGTGCTCCCCGGGTGAATCGAGTACTTGGTATGGTGCGCCTCGTACAACAACTCCGACCGTAAACTGCCCACACTTGGGACGCACAAACGACCGTCTTTCCACAACAATCCGTCCTCCACAACGAATTGGGAATTTGACCCATCCAGAGCCTCTATCATGAACTGCTTCATATGAGCATCCATATCCAAAGCCTGCCGAATCCGATCAGCCAGGTCATATTGGACTTCAGTCCAATTCAGCACTGCTTCAGCACTAGATTGTCTATCCACACAAACAATCTCCAACGCCTCCAGCTCCTGCACCAACCGCTCATCATGCACTGATAGCCAATTCGCTTGAGCTGGGGCTCGGCGACTCAACGCGTCCGCAACCGCATTCCCTTTGCCAGGCACGTAGTGGATCTTAAAAGTATAGTCCCCCAGGAACTCCATCCACCTACGCTGCCGCATATTCAGATCTTTCTGATCAATCAGGTACTTTAGGCTCTTGTGATCGGTGTAGATATCAATCTTCACACCGTACAAATAGTGTCTCCACAGCTTCAAGGCAAAAATCACGGCCGCTAACTCCAAGTCATGGACCGATAATTCCTCTCGTGCACTTTAGCTGTCTCGAGCCATAAGCTATCACGCTTCCGTGCTGCAGTAGCACACAACCCAAACCGCTGCCTGAAGCATCGCTATATATCTCATAGCCTTCGGTTCCAACCGGCGAACTCAGCACAGGCGCCGTGGTCAACCGACACTTCAATTCCTCAAAAGCTCGCGCGCACTCCGGCGTCCAAACGAACTTATGCTCCTTCCTCGTCAAAGTAGTGAGAGGTAGCGCTATCCGCGAGAAGTTCTCTACGAAGCGCCTATAATAACCGGCAAGCCCCAAAAAGCTCCGGACTTCTGCTACCGTAGCAAGCTCAGGCCACTCCCGTATCGCAACAATCTTCGCCGATCCACAGCAATACCCTCTCCACTCACTATATGCCCGAGGAACGCCACTGAGGATAGCCAAAACTCGCACTTCGAGAACTTGGCATACAACTGGTTTCTCCTGAGTGTCTCCAACACCAAATGGAGATGCTTGAAGTGATCTTCCTCACTTTGCGAGTACACCAAAATATCGTCGATGAAGACGATCACGAAATGGTCTAGGTACTCCCTGAACGTCCTGTTCATCAATCCATAAATACTGACGGCGCATTAGTCAGCCCAAACGGCATGACCGTAAACTCATAATGCCCGTATCTCGTACTAAACGCTGTCTTTGGGATATCACTCTCCCTTATCCGCAGCTGATAGTACCCAGACTTGAGATCTAACTTCGAGTACACCGTCGACCCGACTAACTGATCAAAGAGATCATCAATCCGGGGATCGGGTACTTGTTCTTCTCAGTCAGCTTGTTTAGCTCCCGATAATCAATACACAACCTCAAGCTTCCGTCCTTCTTCTTAACAAAGAGGACCGGTGCGCTCCAAGGCGAAGAACTCGGGCGCACATACCCTTGCTCCAACAACTCTTGCAGTTGAACTTTCAGCTCCGCCATTTCCTTAGGCGCTAGCCGATACGGAGATCGTGACACAGGCTTTGCACCTGGCACTAGCTCGCTCGTAAAATCTATCTCCCGTTGAGGCGGGGCTCCAGGAAGATCTACGGGGAACACATCAGGGTATTCCGATACCACTGAAAGACAATCCATCGCGGGCCTCGGCTTTGCAACCTCCACTAGTGTAAAGAACAGTTCTGCTCCACACGAACCGCCTTCACCACCTGAAGAGCAGACATCAACGTCTTGCTCGACCCCTTTAAGCCCGTAAACGTCGTCTCACGACTTGCTCCCAGCTTTACTTCCTTGCTACCGCAATCTATATGGCCTGCTGCTCCGAGAGCCAGTCCATTCCAAATATGACGTCGAACTCCACCAACGGAAGAAGGACGCCGCAGGTCGAACTCCTGCTTCTCCAATACGAATCTTAACCTCGCAGATTCTATCCGCTCGCATCGAACACCCATTTGGCAACAACACATCCAACTTATCCTTCGCCATCGAAGAAGGGACCCGATGCGTAATATAAATCCTTCGGACAAGAAGGAGTGTGAAGCTCCTGTATCAAAGAGTGCTCGTGCCGATTTTCACAAATCAACACAAATCCTAAACAAGTAGTGGTAAGGTAACATGTGCATAACAAGCATATAAAGGAATTGACTTGCTATAAATTAAACCGACCTGTCACCACATCAGCTTGTTTAATGGCCTCCTGTTGCCAAGATTGTAGACCCTGGTTGGGCCGGAGCATAATGGGATGCGGTCGATTCCACCGCCTTGCCCTTTCTCCTCATAAGTAGCTCCAGGCCTCCTTTCGGACTTAGACGTCCGCTCCAACAATCACGGGCAAAGTGCCCTGTCATTGCCGAAGTAAAACACGCACCCGGGTCCGACCCGTAGTCGCCCTAGAAGCACCAGAGGAGCTGGACCCGAAGTCCTATGCTTCTTGAAAGCCCTCCGATAGCCAGACTTCGAAGTAGTCGGCACTTAAACTCAGATTTCTTTTTCAACCAAGCATTTCTTCGCTTGCACGCTCTTCATGTCCTTCCCAAGGACCGGGCAGTATTGACCAAAGGTTAAAAACCCTGCGTCATCGGCCCCGACAGTAACAATCGCAGCTCATCCCTCAAGCCTTCATAAAAACGATTTTCTTGCGCTCCTCAGCCATGATGGTGGAGCTAGCATAATGACTCAACCGCGTAAACTCGTGGAGATATTCATCCACGTTCCTCTCACCCTGCACCAACTTCAGGAATTCATCTCCATCGAGATCCTCTGAGTAGAAGGGAGGTATCTTGCAAGAACAATTCCCGAGAACTCTTCCATCGGAACGTCTATCAGTTGTCTACCTCGCAGATGAAGCAGCTCCAAACCTCCCACCACATCCTTGCTTCACCGTCCAGCAGGAACGTAGCAATGGTGGTCATCTGCCACTCCTCCGTCTCCGTCGCTGTCATGACTCTCTTCACCCTAGAGAGCCAGTCTTCAGCCTGAGATGGGGTTCCCAACCCGAGAAATAACGGAGGGTTTAAAGCTCAATATACTGCTTCAACTGCCTCTCAGTCACCCTCCTTGGCACTATTGGTTCTACAACCACTTGCTCCATCCTCCTCGGCTCAGCCTCTTGAAGAGGTACTTGCTCCATCACAGGAGCGGGCTGCTACGCTTGCCTCCCAGGCTGCGCATTGATCACGGCCAACACCGCTCAGCCACCAATCTTATATTTTCAGCGACAAAGGTGTTGCGGGAGCAACTTCTGGTGCACTACTAGCCTCAGAACCTCGGCTTCTGACGGCCCAACACCACTTCGGGTCCACCTATAGTGGTACAAAACACCGTTAAGCGACCAAATAACATTACAAACAGCAATTTATAGGAACACGCAGGTTCCTCAAACACGAGTATTTTCATTCCTAAGTGGACATTCATGGTTCTTTTTACTGTTATAACGATGACGCACACAATGTGCTCACCACCCCTTAAAAAGAATTCGCCCACGAATTCACTTTAAGCCCGACCAAAACCAATAGTCTGAAACCAAATTGTAACACCCCCTATCCGTCGCATAGCATATAGCAGTAGGTCCCGGCCGGGCCCGACGCCATATACCACAGACAGACCGGGGGTTACGTATGGAAACCATCCAACCAATCTCAACGTCCTACACAGAGCATTCTAGCGGAACAGTCTATAAAAGTTGCAAGACAAGAACCCAGCAATAAGCATGAATGTCCACTAACAAGATAATAGGAATGTTATTACAAAATACTCAAAAGTCGCCTTAAGGCCTTACAAAAAGTTTCACTTGTCTTTTACATGGTTTACAAACCTCGGCTCGCAGGCCGGCCATACATGAATAAAACATAAAACATTCCACTTGGGCCTTCGAGGGCCAGCTTCGCAAAAAGGCTTTAGCCCGCTATTGGACCGCTTGGTCCAGCTGCACCTGCAAGCAAACAAACCACCGCACGGTGGCAAACAAGGCAAACGGTCAGCAATGCTTACCAAATTATAACGATCCCGCCCCCAATTCGGGCGGCGATGCTCCTTTCCTGCATTTCATTAGCATAAGCGAGCAATTTATAACCATAGCCATATCATCACAGGCGTTGGCTCGCACGGCCACACGCCCCGTGCACTCAGGGCACATTCTCGGTGAACCGGTCGATGTCACGTCAATTAAAGCCATTAACATTCCGGACTCACCACCGCCACTCAGACGGTCATTCCTATGAGCAATTGTCTTCATGGTATTGGTCACGTCAATTTAAGCATGTGACCACCGAAGACCCCCATCTATGCCAACGGCGAGTGCCATGTACCTTTAGGTCTCTCTAACCCGAATGACATAAAGCGGTACGGCTCCATCTAACCCGTGCTCACATCGCAACGGCAATTTAAGCCATTTGCGCGGGTCAAACTTTCACCGATTCCCATTCTAACCGCAAGACACATAACCCCGTTATGTTCATGTTGGCACTCAGGCCACCAAGTTGGCAAGACCTCGTGTCCGCCCAGTTTTCCGGGTGCACCTTTGGGTTAGTCCCCAAGGCTCCCTGCTGCAATCTACCGCGTAGAAAACCCGAAAAACACCCAATAGCACGGAGTCTCCTCCGGCTTTATGCAATGCAACATCACCGATACCAACTAACATGTCCGGGTAGGCTTCAACCAAAATGCTATGTCCGTTCTCGCATACGGACTCTAAACAACGGGACTTCACATATCTACCCGAAGGAACGCCTCCAACTCTCCGCAAACTCGCGAGAGCGGGCTTCCTATGCAAAGAGAAAGAGCGACTCAGGCTCAAGATGAGGATCGTTACCCTTGCGGTCCTCTTTGGCGCCATCGAAAAGTAATCGTATGGAAATCACCGCACTTGCGTTGCCTCCATGGATCCGGAGTCGGCTTGCGATTCGGAGCTCCGAAGCTCCTCCAATGGCGGATCTAGCTCCTCTTCTTCTTGCCTTAGCTCTTCTTTCTCCAAGGGTTTGGGAGAGAGAACAAGTGGAAAAAGTGAGGGTTTTCTAAGTCAAAACCCGGGTATATCCCTTCAGGAACAACCCCCAGCCATTGGATCCTCAGTCAAAGAAATGAACGGCTTCGATTCGGACTGAAATGCCCAATCTGGGCCGAACACGGCCTGGCACACGCCCGTGTCCAGGGCCGTGTGCCTCATTCGCCGTCAAAATCGAATCACCTGGAACCTCACACGGTATCGAACACGCCCGTGTTCGAGCTGACACGCCCGTGTTCCACCTGACACGGCCGTGTAGCTGGCCGTGTACCCCATGATTTTCTCCCGTTTTCAACCCGAGCACTGCACGGGTTCTAGGACACGCCCGTGTCCTTGCCCGTGTCACCTTGACACGCCTGGGCTCCAGGCCATGTACAAGGTCTCGGCACTTCGCGGCTAAGTGTCGACACGGGTCGACACGCCTGCGACACGCCCGTGTCGCAGGCCGTGTGCCATGTCTCGACACACTGTCGACACCAAAGTGTCGACTTCGCGGGACGAGTGTCGACACGGGTTGACACGCCCTGCGACACGCCCGTGTCGCAGGCCGTGTGCCTGTCTCGACACAACGTCGAAGCACTGTGTCGACTTCACGGCTAAGTGTCGACACGGGTCGACACGCCCTGCGACACGCCCGTGTCGCAGGCCGTGTGCCCAGTCTCGACACAATGTCGAGACCAAAGTGTCGACTTCACGCCTTAGTGTCGACACAGGCTTGACACGCTCTGGGACACGCCCGTGTCCCAGGCCGTATGCCTGCAGCCAGAACTCAAACTGGCCCAAATTATTCCCCTCTGCTCCTTTGAGTTTCGGGGCGTTACACTCCCCCTCTTCGATGGAGGGGCAGAACAGGTCGTGATGGTGCCCCCACCTGGGGACCATGCTTTGCTAGTTGGTCGACTTTTTCATTTTCTTCCCTGGGCACATGTCGGATGGAGAAGTTTGGAAAGCGCCTATGACCCCCTTGACTTTGGCTAAGTATAATCGCAGGTGGGCTCTCCTTGCCTCGAACTACCCGTTGATCTGGGAAGCTACCACCATGGAGTCGGTTAGGACCTCCACATCCAACACCCCCAGCTCCCTGGACAGGCGTAGTCCTGCTATCACAGCCTCGTACTCGGCCTGATTGTTTGTAATGGGGATGTCACAACTCGCATTTCCCCAACGAGTACATCGTATCAGAGTAAGAGGAACTACGTGTTATGATGCCGTATCATGCAGGGGATAACTGCACATGCTCAGGAAAAGCCTCGACGCTTACTTAGTTGTTGAAAATCATCAGTTATATGCAAGAAAACCGTTTAGTTTGATGGCCGTATCCCTCGGCATTAGGAATCAAAATGTGTGTTTGTACACGGCGGAAATACTTTCGTTTACTTATGACGATCTCCTATATGCATTCTAGATTTATAATAATATAAGAAATCATCCTTTTTAGGATGTTTGGAAAATACTTGTTAGGTGACCAAAACATGTTATGCATGTTATACTATAATAGGTTTTGTTTAGCTTTAAAATACCTAATGCAACCTACCATATACCCTTCCCAAGAGCAAGTAGACATCATCTCATCCAAATGATTCATAGTAGCAGTCTAGCATTCATATGTACAAGTAAAGAAAACCACCAATGGGCGCCAACAAGCTGACACGAAGCCATTGGGGCGTATGTATGTCTGTACACCAAAGTAAAGAACTACCTCGCTAAGTAAGCTCGGCTAGCTCCAAAGAGACTCTACCCAAGCACTAGCCGCTCAGCCGGCTACAACCTGCACCTGAGCATTCAAGAAAGAACACCTCAGCAATCATCAAAGCTACACAAAATAGAGCATTAAGTTCATCAAATATAACGAAGGGCTTACCGACCCCGTAGACATTTCATGTAAACGAGTGAAAAGAACAGGGTGGAAAATAAGTGTTAAACACTGCCAACCCAACACGTAACGCAACAAGTGCATGAAATTTTCATCAAGTCCTGCTCAACCCGCAGGAGCAAAAAGACAATATACATATACGCCCATTGCATCATCTTGATAATAAGAAACAACTATACTAGTGAAACATAAGCAGCAGTTAAGTTCGATTTCGCAAGGGTCTTTTGGTGGCGGCCCTAAAGTGGAACGCACCAATAAAAGCCAGCCCAAATCGGGGCCAAAACGGTGCTCTACACCATAAAACAAAATCCGGTGGCCACCAAGGATGAAACCACAACACCCCTTACCGGACCCTCACCCAAAAGCTCCTGCCATGGTTCATAATTTTCCGCAAAACTCACCATAATCCAAGCTATACCCATTTCCTTTCATCGTCCTCACTCATGACTACAACTTACCCAAGTTATGTCAAACTTGATAGAATTTGGGTCTCTATTTCACCATAAGCGAACCCCACAAGTAACAACATCGATTAAACACAACAAGCTCGCGAATCATAGGAATAAGAAATATAGCTAATAGAGAAATATAAGATAAAACACGAAAAAAAATGAGATGAACAATAGATAAGCATCTAGCTTGGGAAATTCTTGAAAGACAAGATAATTTATGCTTGTGAGTCCTAAACAATAGTAGAGTAACAAGGCTAACCAATTTAGACAAAAGTGAGGTGCAAAATATGAAGAACAAGCTAATAAAATTGAATGGGGAAAACTAGCTAAACTTGCACAATCAAAAATAACAAGAAAACAAGATTGGCAAGGGTGAAGAACACCGCTTTCCTGAACCGAGATGACACCGCGATGGCTGCTCCTCTTTTTCTCCTTCCCTTTCCTTAGCTTTTCTCCATTGCTTTCACTTTGAGAATGAAGAAGAAGGTTAAATGAGGAGGAGGAATCTCTTTTTCGGCCTTATTTCCTCCAGAACAGAGCTGGACCATTTGATCCAGAATCAAAGAAATGAACGGCACAAAAAAACTGGAAAAAATTGATTTTCGGCCCTGACACGCCCTGTGACACTCCCGTGTCACAGGCCGTGTCACTTAAGCGGTGGACAACCGCCTCACCTCAAAACAGTACACGGCATGTGACACGCCGGTGTCACAGACCGTGTCCCTGAACACGCCTCTCTACACAGTCGTGTCACACGGACGTGACACAGACTACAGCGCCCGCCAAACAACCCGAGAAGGACACGGCCTGGGGACACGCCCGTGTCCCAAGCAGTGTCACCTCTACTCGACACTCGTCGAGCGAATTTCGTCAAGCGACGTTCGTCGACCGTGGGACACGCCCTGTGACATGCCCGTGTCACAGGCCATGTCCCCTTCTCTCGACACTCGACACTCGTCTAGTGAATTTCGTCGGACAAAGATCGTCGAGAGTGGGACATACCCTGTGACATGCCCGTGTCACAGGCCGTGTACCCCTTTCTCTCTCAGAACGACACTCGACACTCGTCGATTGAACTTCGTCGGGCGAAGTTCGTCGAGAGTGGGACACGCCCTGTGACATGCCCGTGTCACAGGCCGTGTACCCCTTCTCCTTCTCACGACACTCGACACTCGTCGAGTGAACTTCGTCGAACGAACCCGGGACACGCCCTGTGACACGCCAGTGTCAAAGGCCGTTTAGCCCGACACAACCCTGGGACACGGTCGTGTCCTAGGCCGTGTCACCCAAATGCGCTCCAGATCTTTGACCTCTTACCCCTCTCCCCTACTACAAAAACCTGCTGCCAGAATTTTGGCACCTGAAGGAGCAAAACCAGCAAACACGATTTTATCTACTAACGCCACATCTTCCATATAATCAACCTGCTTTGAGCAACATGACTCAGGCTCGAGAAAGTGCAAGCATTCCCTAAGAGGGCTCACCGAGTCCACAAATTGGACTCCGGCTTGCTGGGGAATCGTACAACTAAGCTACCAAAACAGCCACTCGCAAGCCTGCGTGAAACCATGCTCGAACAACGGTTAGAGCCAACGCAACGCCCATCACGCGTAGGCAATCATTCAATGAAGAAAAAATCCGGGGCGTTACAATCACTCCCCCTAACAAAAAGTTTCGCCTCGAAACTTTTCAATACTTCGGATATCAATTAAAGAAGAATCAAACAAAACATTCAGGCCCATACCAGCTTACTTTATGGAAATAAATGAGAGTGAGCCGCCCTCATCGTCGACTCGAGCTCCCACGTCGCGCTTTCCACATTCTGATTTTTCCATAGCACCTTGACCATAGGAATCGTTTTTTTCCACAACACGCGATCTTGGGAATCCAAAATACGGATGGGCATCTCCACATAAGAAAGGTTCGGCGCCAACTGCGGCACAAAGTCCAAAACTTGCTTGTCATTCCGCATACACTTTCGAAGTTGGCTGACATGAAAACACGTCGTGAACATCAGAAAGTTCACGGGTAACTCGACTTTGTACGCGGATGCACCAACCCGCGCAAGAATCTTTAAGGACCCACAAATCTTGGGTCTAATTTGCGCTCTTTTCCAAACCTTTTCATGACAACCATTGGGGAGACGTTTAGGAAGACAAAATCCCCCACAGCAAACTCTAACTCCGACCTTCGCCGGTTGGTGTAATTTTCATATCGCTCTTGGGCGATCCGGAGCTTCTCCCGAATAAGTCGTATGACAACTTCCATGTCCTCGAGCGCCGAGCTCGCCAATCTCAGCCCAAAATAGGGGAGTCCGACATCGTCGCCCATATAAAGCTTCTAACGGAGCCATTTGCAAGCTTTCTTGATAGCTGTTATTATATGCGAATTCCATAAGCCGCAAACATTCATCCCATGATCCGCCATATTCAAGAATGTAACATCAAATCATATCTTCCACGATTTGGTTTACTCGTTCCGTTTGGCCATTCGTCTGAGGGTGGTAAGCGGTGGAATACCTCAAATCCGTCCCCAAACCCTCTTGTAGACTCTTCCAGAAACGAGAAGTAAATCGGGAATCCCGGTCTGAAATGATATTGACTGGCACACCATGCAGTCGGATAATCTCGTTTAAATATAACTCCGCTATTGTCTTCATCGGGTAGTTGATTTTAAATGGTATGAAGTGAGCACACTTGGTCAGCTTATCCACGATCACCCATACAGAGTCATGTTCTCGTGGAGATCTTGGTAAGCCTGTAATAAAATCCATGTTGATTAATAACATGACCCAGGAATGCAACCTGAGGTAACCAAAACTCACATTTGCTTAACTTGGAGAACAACTTTTGGTCTCGTAAAGTGGCCAATACCAATCGCAGATGCTGTTCATGCTCCTCAGCAATGCAGGAGTAGACAAGAACGTCGTCAATAAAAACCACCACAAACCTATCCAAGTACTCCTTGAACACCAGGTTCATCATATACATGAAGGCTGATGGTGCATTGGTCAAACCAAACGACATCACAAGAAATTCAAAATGGCCATGCCTCGATCGAAACGCAGTCGCGCGAATATCAGACTCCCGAACCTTTAGCTGATGATAGCCCGAGCGGAGATCAATCTTTGAAAAATACTGAACTGCCACGCGGTTGATCAAACAAATCATCAATTCTTGGCAGTGGGTACTTGTTTTTAATCGTCACCTTGTTCAATTCCCGGTAATCGATGCAAAGCCGCATCGACCCGTCTTTCTTCTTCACAAATAACACCGGTGCACCCCAAGGTGATGAACTTGGCCTGATAAACCCCTTTGCCAATAAGTCATCCAGCTGGGTACGCAACTCTGCTAGCTCACGTGGGTCCATTCTGCACGGCGCTTTCGCAATAGGCCGCATACTCGGCTCCAAATCAATGACAAACTCGACATCACGATCAGGTGGAAGACCAGGAAGATCAGTAGGAAAAACATCTGAAATTCACGCACAACAGGAATCTCCTTCAAACGTGGCAAAACAGCACTAGTCCCCACCACTGAGACTAGACAAGCAAAACAGTCAGAAACAAACAACGTCCGAACACATAACGCCGAAATCCCTAGAGAATCCTGGCAAGAATCACCATAAACACTTCCCGGCTGACCATTGTCCTTGATAAAATCCAAGCGCTTTCCTTTGCACTGGATGACGACGTCATAGCGGGATAACCAGTCCATGCCCAAGATAACGTCAAAATCTTCTAACTCGATTACCTTGAAATCAGCCTTCGCTAAGAAATCCCCCAACAAAATGGGACAATTAAGAAGACCCCAGTCTGCAACCACAGAAGCACCGGAAGGAAACCTCACCAAAAAGGCATTCCCCACTCGATCTTATGTCAAATGATACCGATCCAGAAAGGTTCGAGCCACAAATGAATGGGTCGTGCCAGAATCGAAGAGAACACACGCCCAACAATTCTTTACCTTAAAGTTTCCTATAAGGGTACATATGTAGCTACGAACTACGAGTAAGAGTCATAAACAAAATGTGAACCAGAGGAATGAATCGAACCTGAGATAACCTGAGGGGACATCTGAGCTTCCTCTGAAGAAATCACATTTAACTTAACCTTTCCTTTATCCAAACGCGGAGGTGAGGCAAATCCTGAGTGGCATTGGCTACAGCACGGGCTGGTTTTGTGGGCACCTTGCCTTGAGATGTCCCTGTTTGCCACACTGAAAGCACACTTTGTCTTTGACCCAGCAGCGGCCCACATCATGACCTCTTCCCCCACAACTTATACACTCCAAGCCTCTGGTTGGCGCACCCTGAATGGCGTGCACCTATTCCTTCTTCTGCATGCCCAATTGCTTGAAACATCGCTCAAACGGGTGACCTGCTCGGCCACAGAAGCTACACGTCTCCTTATTCTTCTTTCTCCCAGAAGCTTCTTGGAGCTTTTCCCTTCCACGAGCTTTCTTTTGTCCTGCCTCATCAACTACCCTCTTTATTTTGCATTGTCTATCGCTTCAACCTTCAAAGCAGCCTCAACCACACTAGTATAACTCGTCGCTCCATAAGCACTTGCGAACTGCTGAATGTCGCTGTGGAGTCCGCCAATAAATCTCTTCACTTGTCACCTTCCGTAGTCACCAAGCCCGGAGCGAACCGACTTAGCTTAACTCAATTTCATACTCACTATCTGTGAGTTTCCTCTGCTTCAGGTACAAGAAGTGATTCATCAATCGGTCCCTTTCAACTGACGGTAGAAACTTGTGTCGTAATATTTCTTTAAAGGCTTCCCACGAACATCCCGCCACTAGGCTTTCCTTTTCTCGCAACCACCAACTTTTAGCCAACCCTTTTAGTTGATAGGCGGCAAGCATCACTTTCTGGTCCTCGTAAATGCCAGAATAGACAAACATCTCTTCCAACGTGATCACCCAATCATCTAAGATCACAAAGTTCGCTTTTCCATCATAGGTAGTGGGTCCAAGTCGCTGAAACTGTGAGATAAAAGTCATCGCAGGAGGAACCACAACTGGGGGTTCAATGCCATGGAAGGAGTAGAAATAGTGGGGCCTCTGACAGTCTCTTGCACTCTTGGTGCCAGCCCAGACATCGCTGATGACATAGCTTGGAGCTGGGACTGCACTTCGTGCACCTGCCTCGTCAAAGCCTCATTACTTTGGCGTAGACTATCCATCAGAGCATTATTCTGCGTGCCCGAAGACTCGCCCTAAGATTGGGGAGTCTACCTTTTCACTGGACGCTTCGACATCCTATAAACCATTTCACTCGATATCAAACTCAAACCCAACAATCAACACATAACTACTATGTACAGACAATACATGTATAAATATGAACATCAACTGCTAACTTGCTCTGGGAGTTTGAGAATGATGTTATGCCTAGCCTGCGATGACTCACCGTCATCCCACTAACTTGTGCCTAAACCATGAATGCATGAATTTCTTTGACACAAAACCATGTGTGTACAGGTGTCATCATGTAAATCTTAGCTTGGCACGTTGTGCTCATGCAATGTTATGTTATGCGTGCTGTGCTATGCATTCTAGAAAAGGCCTTATTGCATGCCATGAGCGGTCGTACGCATCACAATGTTATGCATCCCATACTACATAGCATTGCATGCAATGAATAAAAGAAAACGTGCTAGTCGCATCCATGTGGTAAGGTTATTGTTAGAAAGTAGCGAAAAAGAGAGAACAAGCGGATAAACTTTTGAATAATTGAAATTTTATTATCCAAAAAAGATATCATTTACAAAGGTATGGCCTCCCTTATATAGAATGGATGAGATAAGAAAGAGAGTATACAAACAATGTGGGACTAAACATTTACAATACTGAGCGGCTAGAATAAAGGTGACCGCACATGCCGCGCGGTTAGACAGATGGGTTAACCGCTCGGCAACTCCAGCAGGATAGAACAGGCCGCAATGGTAGACCGATAGACCGCCCGGTCTCCAGGCTTCAGAGTGAGATCGCCAGACCGCTCGGTCAACAAACCGCTGGATCAGACCGCTAAGCCGCCCGGTCTAATACTCCAACACTCCCCCTCAAGCTGGAGCATAGATATCAATCATGCCCAGCTTGTCACAAATGCGGAAGAAGGATGTAGAAACCGCTTGGTGAAGATATCTGTCAATTCCTTGTCAGAGGTGACAAAAGGAGTACAAATCTGTTTCTTCAAAATCTCTTCCCGAATGAAGTGACAGTCAACCTCTATATGCTTTGTTCTCTCATGGAAGATCGGATTTCTGGATATGTGTATAGCGCCTTATTGTCATAGAACATAGGGAGAGGACAGTCATATACCTCGCCCAGGTCAAGCATGAGAGCCCGCAACCACTTTAACTCACACGTGGTTGACGCCATACTCCAGTATTCGGCTTCAGCACTGGATCTGGAGACAACAGACTATTTCTTGCTCTTCCAACTCACGAGATTACCTCCAACAAAGGTACAAAAACCTGATGTGGATTTACGATCGCCTTTGTCATCCGCGTAACTTGAATCTGAGTAGGCCTCAACCCTCAGATGACCATTCTTCTGAAAGAGTAACCCTCTGCCCGGTGCTGCTTTGATATACTCTAAAATCTTCAGGGCGGACTGAAGATGGCACTCCCTGGGAGCTTGCATAAACTAACTGACCTTGCCTACAGCATAGGCGATGTCGGGTCTAGTCACCGTGAGATAGATGAGTTTGCCTACCAAACGTCTGTACCTTGTGACATCAGATAGAAGAGGCGAGTCATCCGTCCACGTTTTGTCTTCTCCAACAGCCATGGGAAAACGAGCTGGTTTGGCACCTGTCAATCCTGCTTCTGTAGAAGATCAAGGGCATACTTCCGTTGAGAGAGAACCAAGGAGTCAAGTTTCCGAGAGATTTCTATCACCAAAAAGTATTTTGGGGAGCCCATATCCTTCGTGACCAAGTGCTGACGGAGGTGCTTCTTCGTCAAGTCCACCCCATCTCGGTCATCGCCAGTAAGGAGAATATCATCCACATATACGGCCAAAACCACCAGTCCTGAGGCCGTTTTGCGAATGAATAAGGATTGATCGGCCGAACTCCTTTGAAAGCCGATGGTAGCCACAATACCACTGAATTTGTCAAACCATGCCCGAGGGCTCTGCTTTAGGCCATAAATGGCCTTCTTCAAATGACATACACGTGTCTCCCCCTGAGCAACATACCCAGGAGGTTGCTCCATATAGACGTCCTCCTGAAGATCGCCATAGAGAAAGGCATTCTTCACATCAAGCTGGGAAATGGCCCAAGCCCGGTTAACAGCCACAGAAAAGAGAACCCGGATGGTGCTGAGGCGAGCAACCGGAGAGAAGGTATCAAAGTAATCAACGCCGTAAGTCTGAGTGAAGCCCTTGGCCACCAGCCGGGCTTTGTAGCGATCCACAGTGCCATCGGGGCGAAACTTCACAACGAAGACCCAGCGACAGCCAACCACATCAGTGCCCACGGGAGGAGGAACCAGGGTCCAGGTACCCCGTTCAGTAAGAGTAGCCATCTCCTCATCCATGGCAGACTTCCAATGAGGGAGAGCAAGAGCCTCCTGGTAGGTACGGGGAGTAGAAGTAGCAGAGATAGCCAAGGCAAAACACCTGCGAGAAGGAGAAAGCTGATCATAGTAAACAACAGCCATGTGCAGGTGTTGAGTACACGCCTGCACCCCTTTGCGAAGGGCAATGGGAACATCCAGGTCAACGGGAGCGTCGGCGACAGGAGCGTCAGCGACCGGAGCGTCCGTGGCGGAGAAGGCTGGCCCGGGACTAGAGAGAGACGGCAGCGGAGGGGAGGGTGGAGGGGTGGGTGGGGAGACGGACTGGGAAGGAGTGGGTGGAGGAGGAGACGAAGGTGGGAAAACGTGGAGAGGTGTGGAAGGAACGGAGATATCAGAAGGAAGAGAAGAGGGAGGAGAGAAATAGGAAGCATTTTCGAAAAAAGTCACATCCGCGGAGACAAACTGCTTGCGGAGAAGGGGGTCAAAGCAGCAATAGCCTTTTTGAGTGGCAGAGTACCTCAAAAAGACACACTTGGTGGAACGGGGGAAAGCTTGTCGTGGGTAGCGGAGGGAGCGTGAACAAAGGCCGTACAGCCAAAGACACGGAGAGGAAGAGGAAAAGGTTCCTGGTGGGGGTAGAGAAGGGAGAAGGGAGTCTGGGCGTGGAGAACCGCGAAGGGAAGGCGATTGATGAGATAGCAGGCGAGGAGCACAGCGTAGCCCCAGTAGGAGCGAGGGACGTGCATCTGCGTCATGAGAGTATGCGCAACATCAAGCAGGTGACGGTTTTTACGCTCCGCCACCCCATTCTGCTGGGAGGTGTAAACACAAGTCGTTTGATGAAGGAGGCCATGTTGGTGAAAGAATGCGGAGAACTCATGAGTCAGATATTCTTTGGCATTATCAGAACGTAAGACTTTAATAGAAATAGCAAATTGAGTCTTAATCATAAAGTTAAAAGGATTGCCAAACAGAAAATAGTTCAGAGCGATCTTTTAATAGATACACCCAGGTACATCGAGAAAAATCATCGATAAAAGTGACAAAAAATAGGAACTGCCCCGACCAACTGTGAGGGTAGGAGCAGGACCCCATACATCAGAATGAATAAGATCAAATATGCGAGAGGAGCCACGGCCTTGCTTCGGTGGGAAGGAGGAGAGATGATGTTTGCCAAGCTGACACGCATTACAGTTGAGCGGAGAACTTGTAGGAGGTAAGTGGGGCAGAAGCTGGCGAATAAGCCGAGGAGGAGGATGTTCAAGACGAAGATGCCACTGAAGGAGATCGGTGGAGGAGGAGTAGGCAGATAGAGCGGAAACATCGTCGAGGAAGTAGAGGCCGCCGCTCTCAGTCCCAGTAGCAATCTTCCGCTGGGTCCTCGGGTCCTGAAAAGAACAAGTAGTGGGAGTGAATAAGACGGAGCACTGAAGTTGCCGGCATAAAGTAGTAACTGATTACAAATTTCACGGGAACTTCGGGACATAGAGGGTATCCTCTAAGCAAAGCGATGGGGTGAGTTGAACCATGCCCGTCCCATGAACCAGGGACGGGGAACCATCCGCCATACGAACTGGAGGTAAGCGGTCATGGGTCTCAAGACGGGAGAAGCAATGAGGGTTGCCCGTCATATGATTTGTGGCACCGGAGTCAATCAGCCATTTACCTTGGGTAACGACGTGGGCACTACCTGACGTCGTGGCCACATAGGCAGACGGCCGAGAAGAGGCGGAGGCCGAAGGAGCATCAGCGGAAGGGCGAAGATGAGGATGTTTCTGCCAGCAGCGGTCAACAGTATGGCCAGTACGACCACAGTGAGAGCAGAGGAACCGGGATGAACCTCGTCCGCCAGAGGAGCCGCAGCTACTAGGGCCCCCCCTCTGAGCTTGGTGAGCAAAGGAGTCCTGGGAAGGGGGGGAGGCCAACAGAGGCCGCTGGAGTAGCGAAGTAACAGCGGCAATGCGAGCCGCAGTGGCATCCAAAGTAGGAGATTCCACCTCACCCAAGATCTGCTGGGGGATCATATCATAAGAGTCGGGAAGACGAAGAAGATAACAAACAACCAGGAGTTCCTGGAAGTGTTTGTGCTGGTCGGCCAAGTCCGCGGAGAAGGGGCGATTCTGGAGGATTTCAGCACCAAGAGCCTGAACCTGCTGATAAGCCGCTGCCGGTGACATGGAAGGGCGGGCGAAGAGGTCCGCATAGAGAGTATAAATGCGGGACGTCTGGCCCCTCTTAGAATAGAGAGCAGCGAGGTGAAGCCAGGCAGCCTTGACCGTCTCATCATGGCGAATGACGGGAAGACACTCATCAGAAAGGCTGTTGGCCAGCCAGGTGCGGACAAGAGCATCACTCGCATCCCAGTCATCAAACTCAGGAGAGGTGCGAGGAGGAGGGTCATCGGTGAGGTGATGACGCTTGCGTTGAGAACGAAGGAGAAAGGTGAAAGAAACGCTCCAATCGGGATAGTTGGAGCCAACAAGCTTGGAAAGGGTGCCAAGGTTGCCCGAAGGAGGAGGAGGAGAAGGAGCTGCAGGAATAGTGGTGAGACCGGAGGTAGTCATAGAACCTGGCAAGCAGAAGAAGCCGCGCGAACAGAAGCGGTTAGAAAACAGAAGAAGCCGCGCGAACAGTAGCGGCTAGAAAGAGGTCAAAGGCACAGCGGGGAAGAGGTCGTGCGGACTGAAAATGCCGAGCGAACAGAAGAGAAGAGAAGAGCAGGTGACCGCGACCAAGATGCAGGTGAGATAGGAACAACCCGTACGGTCAGGCAGATCACAGCAGCAAACCGCGAGTATAGCGAAAATCTGGACAAGCGGAAATAGAGACAAGGCACGGGAAAGCAGGCCGCAACGACTAGGAAGCGGACAGGGAGCGTGGCGACAAGGAAACAGGTCGCTGCGACGAATAGCAGTAGGAGAAGAGAACCAAGAAGAAGCAAGCCGCGCGAACAGGGCAGCGGACAGAAACAAGCCGCGCGAACAGGGTAGCGGACAGAAGAGAAGGCAAGTCGCGAGACAGGTCGCAGAAAGCGGAAAACAAGCCGCGAACAACAGAGAGCGCACAGAATCAGGCGGAAATGACCGTGTCCTCTGATACCATGTTAGAAAGTAGCGAAAAAGAGAGAACAAGCGGATAAACTTTTGAATAATTGAAATTTTATTATCCAAAAAAGATATCATTTACAAAGGTATGGCCTCCCTTATATAGAATGGAGGAGATAAGAAAGAGAGTATACAAACAATGTGGGACTAAACATTTACAATACTGAGCGGCTAGAATAAAGGTGACCGCACAGGCCGCGTGGTTAGACAGATGGGTTAACCGCTCGGCAACTCCAGCAGGATAGAACAGGCCGCAATGGTAGACCGATAGACCGCCCGGTCTCCAGGCTTCAGAGTGAGATCGCCAGACCGCTCGGTCAACAAACCGCTGGATCAGACCGCTAAGCCGCCCGGTCTAATACTCCAACAGTTATGCATCCCATACTACATAACCCGCACATGTTGCCCCTATGGTGGATCCATATACAACCACATATTATGCATCCCACACTACATAATATGCCCCGTATACTTCTGTTCATGTCATGAGTGTAGTGTTTGTGCTTCGGCCAAGACGTACTGCTGGCACCTCGGTGTGTGTATCCTATGATGATGACTAGTAATGTTTACTACAAGGACAGTTTGCCCGACAAATTGTCAAGCAAACATCCCTCTGATACTAACTGTCACAACCCGCATTTCCCCAATGAGTACATCGTATCAGAGTAAGAGGAACTACGTGTTATGATGTCGTGTCGTGCAGGGATAACTGCACATGCTCAGGCAAAGCCTCGACGCTTACTTAGTAGTTGAAAATCATCAGTTATATGCAAGAAAACCGTTTAGTTTGATGTCCGTATCCCTCGGCCTTAGGAATCAAAATGCGTGTTTGTACGCGGCGGAAATACTTTCGTTTACTTATGACGATCTCCTATATGCATTCTAGATTTATAATAATATAAGAAATCATCCTTTTTACGTTGTCTGGAAAATACTTGTTAGGTGACCAAAACAGGTTATGCATGTTATACAATAATAGGTTTTGTTTAGCTTAAAAATACCTAATGCAACCTACCATAAACCCTTCCCAAGAGCAAGTAGACATCATCTTATCCAAATGATTCATAGTAGCAGTCCAGCATTCATATGTAGCAAGTAAAGAAAACCACCAATGGGCGCCAACAAGCTGACATGAACCCATTGGGGCATATGTATGTTTGTACACCAAAGTAAAGAACTATCTCGCTAAGTAAGCTCGGCTAGCTCCAAAGAGACTATACCCAAGCACTAGACGCTCAGCCGGCTACAACCTACACCTGAGGCATTCAAGAAAGAACACCTCAGCAATCATCAAAGCTACACAAAATAGAGCATTAAGTTCATCAAATATAATGAAGGGGCTTACCGAACCCATAGACATTTCATGTAAACGAGTGAAAAGAACAAGGTGGAAAATAAGTGTTAAACACTGCCAACCCAACACGTAACGCAACAAGTGCATGAAGGTTTCATCAAGTCCTGCTCAACCCGGAGGAGAAAAAAGGCAATATACATATACGCCCATTCCATCATCTTGATAATAATAAACAACTATACTAGTGAAACATAAGCAGCAGTTAAGTTCGATTCCGCAAGGGTCTTTTGGTGGCGGCCCTAAAGTGGAATGCACCAATAAAAGCCAGCCCAAATCGGGGCCAAAACAGTGCTCTATACCATAAAATAAAATCCGGTGGCCACCAAGGCTGAAACCACACCACCCCTTACCGAACCCTCACACAAAAGCTCCTGCCATGGTTCACAATTTGCCCGCAAAACTCACCATAATCCAAGCTATACCCGTTTCCTTTCATCGTCCTCACTCATGACTACAACTTACCCAAGTTATATCAAACTTGATAGAATTTTGGTCTCTACTTCACCATAAGCGAACCCCACAAGTAACAACATCGATTAAACACAACAAGCTCGCAAATCATAGGAACAAGAAAGGTAGCTAATAGAGAAATATAAGATAAAACATGAAAAAAATGAGATGAACAATAGGTAAGCATCTAGCTTGGGAAATTCTTGAAAGACAAGATAATTTATGCTTGTGAGTCCTAAACAATAGTAGAGTAACAAGGCTAACCAATTTAGACAAAAGTGAGGTGCAAAACAAGAAGAACAAGCTAATAAAATTGAATGGGGAAAACTAGCTAATCTTGCACAATCAAAAACAACAAGAAAACCAGATTGGCAAGGGTGAAGAACACCACTTGCCTGAACCGAGATGACACTGCGATGGCTGCTCCTCTTTTTCTCCTTCCCTTTCCTTAGCTTTTCTCCCTTGCTTTCACTTTGAGAATGAAGAAGAAGGTGAAATGAGGAGGAGGAATCTCTTTTTCGGCCTTATTTCCTCCAGAACAGAGCTGGACCATTTGATCCAGAATCAAAGAAATGAACGGCACAAAAAAAACTGGAAAAAATTGATTTTCGGCCCTGACACGCCCTGTGACATGCCCGTGTCACAGACCGTGTCACTTAAACGGTGGACAACCGCCTCACCTCAAAACAGTACACGGCCTGTGACACGCCCGTGTCACAGGCCGTGTACCCCCATCTCTCGACACTCGACACTCGTCGAGTGAACTTCATCGAGCGAAGTTCGTCGAGAGTGGGACACGCCCTGTGATACGCCCGTGTCACAGGCCGTGTACCCCTTCTCTCGACACTCAACACTCGTCGAGTGAACTTCGTCGAACGAACCCGGGACATGCCCTGTGACACGCCCATGTCACAGGCCGTGTACCCCGACACGCCCTGGGACACGGCCGTGTCCTAGGCCGTGTCACCCAAATGCGCTCCAGATCTTTGACCTCTTACCCCTCTCCCCTGCTACAAAAACCTGCAACCAGAATTTTGGCACCTGAAGGAGTAAAACCAGCAAACACGATTTTATCTACTACGCCACATCTTCCATATAATCAACCCGCTTTGAGCAACACGACTCAGGCTCGAGAAAGTGCAAGCATTCCCTAAGAGGCCTCATCGAGTCCCCAAATTAGACTCCGGCTTGCTGGGGAATCGTGCAACTAGGCTACCAAAACAGACACTCGCAAGCCCGTGTGAAACCATGCTCGAACAACGGTCAGAGCCAACGCAACGCCCATCACGCGTAGGCAATCATTCAATGAAGAAAAAATCTGGGGCGTTATAGGGGAAGTGCACCACCACCGTCTGGTCGATTCGAGTCCCCTGAGGGCTTTCCAGGATCACCCCCACTCCTAGGGAATGCCTCCCCGAGGCGCCGTCTACCTTCACCTTCCAAGGAGCCGGACGGGTGAGCTCTTTTTCTGCCACTTCAATCACATAGTCAGCCAAGAAGTCGTCCATCACTTGAGCATTGATCGAGAGCCGTGGAACGAATGAGATGTCGAACTCACTCAACTCCACCGACCACTTGTCCAGCCTGCCTGAATGCTCCACCCCCTCAAAGATGTTGCGGAGGGGATGGTCAGTCACCACTCGGATTGAGTGTGCCTAAAAGTAGGGTCGCAGCCTCCGGGCTGAGACGATCTGGGCGACAGCCAGCTTTTCTAAAATTGGGTACCGGAGCTCGGCCTTCCTCAGGACCCGGCTCACATAATATATGGGGAGCTTCTTCTTTCCCTCTTCAAGAACTAGGACCGAACTCAAGGCCTCTGCCCCGACCCCGAGATATAGAAAGAGGTCTTCCCCCTCCTTCGGTCCTTGGAGTAGCGGAGCCTGAGTCAACTGCATCTTGAGGGCCCGGAATGCCTTCTCGCACTCTTTGGTCCATTCGAACTTCTGGCCACCCCTCAACGTTTTGAAGAAGGGGGAGCACTTCTCCCCTGCCCGGGAGAGGAACCTGCTCAACCCTGCCAGCTTCCCTATCAGTCGTTGTACCTCCTTGGCATTTCATGGCGCCACCAGCTCCAAGATAGCCTTGACCTTATCAGGATTCGGCTCGACCCCCGCGGGGGTGAGGAGGTGCCCCAAGAACTTTCCCCAGCTAGCCCCGAAGACACATTTTAGGGGATTCAACCGCATCTTGTATTTGCGCAGTGTGGCGAAGGTCTCCTCCAGGTCCCGGAGGTGGGAGTCCACACCCTGACTTTTGATCATGAGGTCATCTACGTACACCTCCAAATTCCTTCCCTTCTACTCCTTGAAGACCCTATCCATCATTTTCTAGTAGGTTGCCCCTGCATTCTTCAGCCTGAAGGGCATCATCTTGTAACAGTAGCATCCATCCCCTGTGATGAACGAGACATCGTTGATGTCCGGGGGGTGCATCCTAATTTGATGATAACCTGAAAAAGCATCTAAAAAACTCATTACAGAAAAACCGACGGCGGAGTCAACCAGCGCGTCGATTCGAGTCAAAGGGTAACAATCCTTAGGGCAAGCTTTATTAAGTAAAGAAAAATCGACACATCCTCCATCGACCGTCTCCTTTTTTGACAATGACCACGTTGGAGACCCAGCCGGGGTATTTGATCTCAGACACGAAGCCGGCCTTAAGGAGTTTTGCCACCTCCTCCCTGATGGGCTCTGCCAGCTTGTCCGCAGTGGACCTCTTCTTCTGCTGAACGGGGCGTGTTCCCGGGTCCAGGTTGAGGCGGTGGCAGGCCACATCCGCGTCAACCCCCGGCATCTCCGCGGCGTTCCAAGCAAAGATGTCCACGTTCTTCTAGATGCACTCCAAAATCCTGGCTTGGTCCTCCAGGGTCAGCCCCCCGCTGACGCGGATCTTCTCCATCCTGCCTCCTCGGGTGAGCACTTCCAGGTCCACCACTTCCTCTGTGGCCTCCAGCCTAGACTTCTCCCCACATCCTTCAGCACCCCCTTCCACCGGAACGGGGACTTCTACCTCCATCTCTTCTCCCACGGCCATCACTTCGCCCACCTCCTCCAGGTCTCTTCCTGCCGCTTCCTCAGCCCAGCTCTCCATCTCCATCTCCAGCTCCTCCACTCTTTCTCCTTGCTCAGCTTCCTCCATCCTCCGCCCCATTTCCTCGGCTCCCTCCTGCCAAGAGATGGTCTTCACTGCAGTGACATAGCACTCCCGCGCCACCTTTGATTCCCCCTGACCCGGACCTGAATCCCCTCAGCATTGAACTTTAAGCATTGGTGGAAAGATGAGGGGAAGCAGCGGAAGGCGCTGATAAGGGGCCTCCCGAAGAAGGCGCTGTAGCTGTTGGGGGCGTCCACAATGACGAACCTGCAGTTTCGGGACTGCCCCCCCCCCCCCCCCAAGGTGACATGGAGGTCTACTCCTCCCTCTACTTCCTTCCTTTCTCCTGAAAACCCGAATAAAGGGACATCCGAGGCCAGCACCCTCTTTGCCTCCACCTTCATCGCGTCAAATGCCTTTTTGAAGATGACGTTGACGGAGCTCCCGTTGTCCACGAGGATCCGAGAGATGGTGAAATTCTCGATGGCTGCCTTGATGACCAGCGCATCGCAGAATGGGTCCTCGTGGTCTGGCATGTCGTTCCTGGAGAAAGTGATCCTTTCCTCTGGGGTTGGGGTTTGGGTTGTGGAGGCAACGCTCCTTCGGTACATGGTGTGGAGGCTTGCCTTGCGGGAAGCCTCGACCCCTACCCCCCCCCCCCCCCCCCACCCCTCCCCCCATGCATCACTCTGATGCATCCTCGGGTTCCAACATCCACCCGGTCTTCGCAACGATCCTCCTCTGCCCGAGGCAGGACCTCCTCAAACCTCACTTCTTGTCGCCCATGCTGCTGCTGCTGCTCCTTATTCCCTCTCATCTCAAGAAACTCCGGGCATGTGGCTGTTGCGTGCCCCTCCTCCTGATGGAAGTCGCAATAGGGCAACTCCACCCTCATTTCTCTCCTCCTCCTCCTCATCATCCCCATCCTTGCCCCCAATGCTATGTCCATTGCCTCCTCTTGATCGGGAAGCCGGGGCCTTTGGGCCTGCCTCCAGCTTGGAGGGTGGAACTGATCTTGCCTCCCCTGGTAGTGGTCCCTTCCATGGTATCCCCTCTGTGGCCCCTGCCCTTGCCACTCAGGTCTCCAGCCCAGTCGACGGTCGGGCTCCTGACGACCCCACCTCGGCTGCTGCTGCCATTGGAGCTACCTTTGCTCCCTCTGCCGAGGCTCTCCTCTTCTCTCCTCCTATCCTCTCCCTCCTCTCGTCTCCTTTTCTTCCTCTGTGGCCCACTTGGCCAGCTTCCTTGCAAACTCCGGGTTCGACACCTCCCCGTCAACTTCTCTTGCCGCTCTCTCCATCAGCTCCTCGTAGGAGAGGGGGGAACTCTCTTCAGCTCCATCTGGAAGAACCCCCACTGCAAGCCCAGGGTAAAGGCCATCATCAGACTATGGCCCGGCATCTCCTGAACCTAGATAACCTCCTCATGGAACCGGTCCACGTAGCTTCCCAACGTCTCGTTCACCCCCTGCTTGATGTGGAACAGGGACTCAGACTCCTTCTTCCTCTTCTTCGAGGTAGTCAATCTCATCATGAAACCCCGGCGCAGTTCCTCGAAGCAGTAGATGGAGCTGGCCGGTAGCTGATGGAACCACTCCCTTGCCTTCTCCCTGAGGGTGATAGCGAAGAGTCGGCACTTGAACCCGTCCGACATCTGTCGGATGGAGACTACATCCTCGAACCATTGCACATGCTGGACCGGGTCTCCCATTCCGGTGTAGTAGGACATCTCAGATTCCCTAAACCCATCTGGAACTTTAGCTGAGGAGACCAGCTCGCTGAAAGGACTGCCTCACCCTACTGGCCGGGCTGGCGAATCTCGCGAGCCCAGCTCGCCGAACCTGCCTCGGCCTGCCGAGCCGGGGAAGAGCTCGTGCCCGGGGAGCTCTCACCCCCGGCCTTCCTCGGCCACTTCCTTCCCAGCCCGTCTGCCGGGAGCGTCCTCGCCCAGAGAGGCGGCGGCCACGATCTGGACTGCCGGAGTCGAGCACTCGGCGCGCGTGCCGAGTGAGAACTTGACGAGGCTCAGCACCTCGTTCCCGAAATCTTCCAACATCCCCACAGTGGCGAGAGGCGTGGGGTGGCGAGTTCGGCCTGTCAGATCCCTGTCCTCCCGTCATCGAGCTCGTTGAAGCTTTTCTGCACTGACCACGCTCCACGCTCACTGCACCAAAATGTTGAAACCGATTTCTCGATCTCCTGTGGAGTTCGCCCTTGGGGAATGGGTGGTCTCACGCCTACTTCACTCCTGCAAGCAAGACAACAAAGAAGACAAGGTGAAACCGACGCAAGGGCTCGGCGGGGAGGTCCCACCACAAACCTGGAAGATCTCAGAGCGCTTTCCCTCCTTAGCCAGAAGCCGAGCTATGGTACCCTCAGAAAGCACTTGAAAATTGGAGCAGGGAGGCACAGGAAAGCATGCATTCTGAGGTACCCCTTTGGTCCAATTTATAGTTTTCAGAATCTGGACTGCCAATAACCAAAAGAACTGACCTGAAATTACCAGAAAACCCTTGGTTGGGTCTGCCAACAGCCAAACTCCGCTGTTTTGAAGGGCTATGGGCAGGCCAGCGGGGCCAAAATAGTAAAAAGTACCTCATTCATCCAGGTGAGCTGGGGAGGTTCGATCACCTCGGTAGGCCCTGCTCGCCTACTGTTGCCGAGTTCCACTGCGAGGGTGCGAGCTAGGGCTTGCTCGGTCGATGCCGAGCTCAGGGTCGACGAATACTGATCTTCGGTCGACGATCGCCGATCTCTGGTCGACGAACACCGAGCTCGGGCTCGGCCTCCTCACTTCCGAGCTCACCTTCTGCTTTTAGCCTGATATGTCTGGTTCCTGGCGACCTTGCTCGCCAGACACGGGGTTGTACAGTCGGTGTAATGAATTTTATCCTCTTACTGCATAACATATAATCATTTTAAATTATTGAGTGCTTATGTTTACGGAACGAAATCTTATTCACATTGACATAAGATCTTTTTATAATAATTTTTTTGTTGGGATAGAACTTTTATCATGCCAAGTAAGGCAAAATAAGAGGAGAAAAGAAAACAAGATTTTTAATTAAAATATTTTTGAGAGCAACCTTAATAAATTGTATGCTTCAATTTTTCAGAAAGCTAAATGTAAACATAATTGAATTTTATAGTCGTTAGTTTCTAACATAATACACGTGCTCCTATCAATGAAAAATTTGAAGTAGTGCCTAAAACGAGTTCGCTATTTTTAATAAAGCATAATAAATTGTTTAAAACTTAATCCCGGCTATTTAAATATTTCAATCGATAATTAACAAACGAATGACAAGTAAAGAATTAATAAAAATCACATATAAATAAATTCAAAACAAAATTTTTGGATAGCAGGAAATTTAAGAATGGTATATTTGATTTTCAAAACATTGTTTTTGGAGTTTTATAGTTTTTATCATCATGTTTTTTTGTGTGTTTTTTAATTTATTATCTTTTTTTGAATTTTTGTTTTGTTTTACTCAATTTTTTGAATTTTTGATTTATCTTCTTTTTTGTATTTTTGTATTTATGTCTTTAATATATACATACTAAAGAAACAAAAATGCAAAACATTTTTTTTTTTGAATTTTTTGAATTTTTACGTTTCGGGAATTTTTTTTTTATTATTTTTAAGAAAATTTTCATTCTATTTACAAAAAGTGGGAGAAAAAGAGAAGTTTTTTACAAAAATGAGAGAGAAAAGAAAGGGGGAGAGAGAGAAGAGTATTTACAAAAAGAATATTTACAAATAAAAAAAATCTACAAATAAAAAAAATATTTACAAAGTAAAATCAAAATATATTTTTTGTTGATTTTTTTTATTGTAATATTTTTTGAATTTTGTGTTTTATAATTTTTTTGAAATTTTTGTTATAAAAATATTTACAAAAATATTTACAAAATGAAACTAAATTTTTTTGGAATTTTTGTTTTATAATTGTTTTGGAATTTTTGTAATAAAAAGAAAGGAAAAGAATAAAATTTTGGATTTTTCATTTTAAAGTTTTTTTTGTTTGTTTTTTTTCATTTTGAAATGCAGAAAAGTAGAAGTGCAGAAAATAAAGCACGAAAATATCCTCATACTTAAGTCCAACATTGTCCCCAATGTTGTAACGTAAGTATGCGGAACAAACAGAAAATGCAATATGTACAAAGAAAATAAAGAGGGGGGGAGGGTAGAAGCTTCCCTGAAACGCGTTCGTGGAGGAAGCGCCGATTAGAAAACATGCATTTATTAGAAAAAGTAGCAAGCAAAATAAATAAAAAGCGAAAAAGATAAGCGTGGGGTGCCTCCCCGGAGCGCTTTGTTTATAGTCGTGTAGCTTGACTATTTTGGCGGGGTTATAAATCGAAATGGTTTATGGTTTCGTAATGCTCGATCACTGGGTCGGCCGCTATGTATAATTTTAGCCAATGACTGTTTACTTTAAACGAACCTCTTTCAGGGTGGGAGATGAGTACGGTCCCATATGGAAAAACTTCTTCAACTATGAAGGGACCGGACCGTCTAGATTTTAGTTTTGCAGGAAAAAGCTTAAGACGTGAATTGTAAAGAAGGACAAGATCGCCCGGAGAAAATAATTTTGTGGTCTGGATTTTTCGATCGTGATATAACTTAGAACGCTCCTTATAGAACTTATTGCTCTCGTAAGCATTTGCACGCCATTCATCGAGCTCGTTTACTTGCAGTTTTCTATTCTGAGCGGGGTGGTTGGAGTCAAGGTTTAAAAGTTTTAAAGCCCAATGAGCGTGATGCTCTAGTTCTACAGGTAAATGGCACGCTTTGCCATAGAATAACCGGAACGACGTACAACCAATTGCGGTTTTGTATGCCGTTCGATACGCCCACAACGCATCGTCGAGTTTAACAGACCAATCTTTCCTATTTAGTGAAACAGATTTCTCTAATATTCGCTTAATCTCTCGATTAACTACCTCTACTTGGTCACTAGTTTGCGGGTGGTAGGGGTGGCGAGTTTGTGCGTGACTCCATATTTAGCTAACGTCTTAGGCATAAGAAGGTTACAGAAATGCGTTCCACTATCACTAACAATTGCGCGAGGCATGCCGTTGCGAGAAAATAGTTTTTTAAGAAATGTAACGATGACTCGCGCATCGTTGGTGGGAGAGCATGCGCTTCCGCCCACCTTGATACGTAGTCGACCGCCACTAAAATATACATATTTTTGAAATAGGGAGGTAGGGGGCCAACAAAATCTATGCCCCATAAATCGAAGACTTCGCATTCTAAAAACATGTTTTGGGGCATCTCGTCGCGATGAGAGATGTTACCCGACCGCTGACAGCTATCGCATGCGCGCACAAAAGTGTGCATGTCTTTGAAGAGAGTGGGCCAAAAGTAGCCCGCATTTAGTGCCTTCCGTGCGGTCTAGTTGGCTTGATAATGCCCACCGGCTGGACCCTCGTGGCAGTGCTTAAGAATTTGCAAGCACTCCACACCCGCAATGCATCTTCGGACCGCTTGGTCCGTGCAGATACGAAAAAGAAATGGGTCCTCCCAAAAAAAAATTTTTCAAGTCAGAAAAGAATTTCTTCTTTTGATGACTTGAAAACTCTTTTGGAAGCACCCGCGCTACTAAGTAATTTGCAAAATCTACGTACCAAGGCGAAGATGACGAAGAATTATGAATGGCAAGGAGTCGTTCCTCGGGGAATCTGTCACTTATTTCAGTTTCGACGAGCGCTTCCGCACCCAGATTTTCTAAGCGGGAGAGGTGGTCTGCCGCTAGATTTTCTGCGCCCCTCTTATCTCGGATCTCCAAATCAAACTCTTGTAGGAGGAGAATCCATCGAAGAAGGTGGGGCCTCACATTATTTTTAGCTAATAAATATTTAAGAGCGGAGTGATCGGTAAATACGATAACTATAGATAGCATTATATACGAGCGAAACTTATCAAAAGCAAAGACGACAGCTAAGTGTTCCTTTTCCATTGTCGTATAATTTACTTATGCAGAAGTGAGCGTCTTGCTAGCGTAATAAATAGCATGAAAATGTTTTTCTACGCGTTGGCCAAGAACGGCACCTAAGGCAATATCACTAGCGTCGCACATAATTTCGAACGGAAGGGACCCATTAGGGGCCACTAAAATTGGTGAGGTGATAAGTTTCTGTTTTATTAAATTAAAGGCGGACTCGCATTCGCCACTAAAGATGAAACGTGATTCCTTTTCCAAGAGGTGAGTTAGCGGTTTTGTTATTTTTGAAAAATCTTGAATAAAACGTCTGTAAAAGCCCATATGGCCTAAGAAACTCCTAATAGATTTTATGTCTGTTGGTTGCGGAAGTTTTTCTATAATTTCTATCTTGGCCTTATCCACCTCTATCCCCTTAGACGAAATCATATGGCCGAGGACCAAACCTCCTCGAACCATAAAGTTGCATTTTTTCCAATTTAAAACAAGGCTTGTGTCCTCCCACCGTTGAAGGACACGATCTAGATTGTGAAGGCAATCGTGAAACGAGCGTCCGAAAACCGAAAATTCATCCATAAATACTTCCATGATGTCTTCTACTAGCTCGCCAAAGATCGCTAGCATACATCTTTGGAATGTAGCCGGCGCATTGCAGAATCCAAATGGCATTCTTCGGTATGCGAAGGTGCCAAACAGGCAAGTAAAAGTTGTTTTATCTTGATCATCGAGGGGAAATGGGGATTTGGAAAAACCACGATAAACCATCAAGAAAACAATAATATGGATGACCGGATAAACGCTCTAAAATCTAGTCCAGAAATGGTAGTGGGAAATGGTCCTTGTGGGTGGCATCATTAAGTTTTCTATAATCGATGCACACTCGCCAACCCGTAATAGTACGAGTTGGAACGAGCTCGTTATGCTCATTCGCCACTACGGTTAGACCGCCCTTCTTGGGCATGACATGTACGGGACTAACCCATGCACTGTCTGAAATAGGTAGATAATCCACGTATCTAATAACTTAATAATCTCGGCTTTAACGACATCTTTCATGTTTACGTTAAGACGACGTTGCGGCTGAATCGTTTTGCGGCAATTATCGTTAAGAAATATCTTATGGGTGCAAAAGGAGGGGTTAATCCCCTTTAAGTCAGAGATTTGTCAGGCAATTGTGTGGCGATGTTTAAGTAAAACTTCCAATAAATCGAAAGTCTCCGAATCACTCAAGTCCGAAGAAATAATAACGAAAAGCGTATCGCCTTTTCCCAAAAAGCGTACTTGAGTGATGCGGGTAAGGGTTGGAGGTCAAGGATGGGTGGTTCTTCTAGGGAGGTTTTAATTCCTATGTATTTCTTACCAATTGGTTCGAAAGGCAAGTCTATAGAGGTATCCTCATCACATTGAAAATTTTCGAGTGCATAAATATCGTCATTTAAAAATACGGACTCGGAAATGGTAGAAGAACGATCTCCAAAAAGGTATCTAAAGAATAACAGAAATCGTCGCTCGATGACAAATTATCCATCGAGGGATTAATAGAGAAAGTAACTTGATGGTCTCCTACTTGGAGGAGAAGACTACCATTACTAACATCTATTAGTGCGCGGGAGGTGGCGAGAAAAGGGCGACCGAGTATTATTGGTACCTCGGTGTCCTCCTCGATGTCTAAGATGACAAAGTCTACAGGAAAGGTAAACTTATCAACTCGGACAAGGACGTCCTCCACTACCCCGATAGGGAACTTAACCGAGCGATCCGCTAATTGGATGCGCATATTCGTAGGACTAGCAGTACCCAAACCTAAATGTTGAAAGAGCGAGAATGACATCAAATTAATGCTAGCCCCTAAATCAGCTAAGGCGTATTTTACTAATATATTGCCAAAAAGGCACGGGATGGAAAATCGTCCCTGGTCATTTTGTTTTGTGGGCAATTTATTAGTAAAAGCCGCCGAGCAGACAGCGTTGAGAGATACATACGAAATATCCTCTAATTTACATTTATTAGAAAGTAATTCTTTTAAAAATTTCGCATATTTGGGCATTTGTGAGATAGCCTCGCAAAAAGGAACATTAATATGAATTTGTTTTTGTTGGGTACATTGGAAAATATGTACCTGATTTGAAGAAGCCTCACCCTACTTAATGATATACATCAAGATGTATTTGATGTATTTTGAGTTACATTGTGCAGGTTAAGTAATTGCAGGGAAAGCGTAAAAGAATCTAAGTCCATGTGTCGACACCCAGAAGAAAGTGTCGACACTTAAGAAGGCTTGTGTCGACACCCAGAGAAGCTGTGTCGACACTTGGAGTAATTTTGTTGACACCAGGAATGCAGAGTCGACACCAGAAGGAAAGTGTCGACACTTACAGGCAGTGTCGACACACAATGAAGAAGTGTCTACATAATCAGTATCGACACTTAGAAGCAGTGTCGACACCCAGAGGAACTTTGTCGACATCAAAAGTGTCGACACCAGGAGGCTGTGTCGACACTCAGCAAAACTTCAACAAAGTTCAAGTACAAGTGTCGACACTAGGAGGCTGTGTCGACACTCAGCAAAACTTCAACAAATTTCAAGCACAAGTGTCGACACTAAGAGGCTGTGTCGACACTCAGCTAAATTTCTAGAAAGTCTAAGTACTAGTGTCGACACAAAGGAGATGTGTCGACACTCAGCCAAAGTCTCAACACATGAAGAATGTGTCGACACAAAGGAGATGTGTCGACACTCAGCAAAAGCTTCAACACAGAAGGCATGTGTCGACACAAAGAAGATGTGTCGACACTTAGCAAGTATCAACACAAGAAGATGTGTCGACACAAAGGAGTTGTGTCGACACTTACAAGAAATCAACTAAGTATCAAAGAAGAAGGACTTGTGTCGACACACAGGATCAGTGTCGATACATGTTGAGGAAGCAGTGTCGAGAAGCAGATTCTACAACACAAGGAGTTGTGTCGACACCATGAAGGCTAGTGTCGACACTTAGTCTACTTGTCTCGACACTTAGTCTATCAGTGTTGACACTTAAAGACTGACTGTCTCGACACTTTCAGATAGTTACAGAAAATTCAGGAAATGACTGGATGACTTGACAGCTGCCATTCCAGTCAGTCTACTGCAACTGTCAGAGCTGTCAGAAAGTTGTTAGGAACCGGATCAGCCGGTCACCTTGGAGAAAGTCTATATAAAGACCCTTCTCCTTTACAGATGGTGGTGATCGATCAAGCAATTCATTGAAGAATCAATTGAAGTGATCAGAAGATCTAAGAAGTTGGAGAGAGAGAGCTCCTTCTAAGAAGACAGCTGTTGAACCAGGCTGTGAAGAAAGTTTCAGATTGAGATCTGATTCTTAAGTCAGCAGTGATTGAAGATCATCTACATAGAGTTTCAACCCTACTGTGTTCTAATTCAAGAAGCTTTGAAGAAAGCCAAGGGAGGTTGATCTCAGCAAAGTTCTTCCAAGAACTCATCAAGAAACCAGACAACTCTTCTCTCTCATTCTGAGTTGTGGGTATATACTTTGTAATTTTAATTTCTTGTAGGATCCTAAGGGATCTGAGTTGTAAGCCTGAAATTATAAATGCTGAGTGGTAGGGCCTGTGTGCCTGAGTGTAGGAGATACTTTTCTCTGAGTGTAGGCCTTTGTTGAGGGCTGAGTGTAGGCCTTGTTGAAGGCTAAGTGTAGGTCTTTGTGAAAACTGAGTGGTAGGGCTGCATGCCTGAGTTGTAAGAGTGGGATCACTCTGAGCTGTAGGAACCTATTTGGGGTTCTGAGTGTAAGATCTGAGGATCTGAGGAATAGTGGAGAAGTTGGGCCGAATCTAGTACACTACTAGATAGGCGAAGGGGGAAAGTGGATGTACCCAGACCTTGGGGAACCACTATAAAACTGGGTGTACTCTGTGTGTGAATGATTCTGTGTTTGCTGTTTAAAGTTCTGTGAATTCTGTGATTAATTCTGCCTAAAAATTTAAAAAGAGTAAGGTCACATATTCACCCCCCCCCCCTCTAGGTGATTAGGTACAATTTCTTTCAAGTAGTATCAGAGGGATGTTACTCAAAAAGGACATAACAGTCTGAGTAAAGATCCTTTTGGCAGATTCAGTATAATCAAGAAACAAGAAAATGGGTTCAACTGAGAATCACATAGAGCTAGGATTCATGAAGTTGCCAATTTGTAGAAAGGAGATTTTTGGCATTTGGAAAGAAAGGGTTAGACTATTTATGGAAGCCTTTGACCCTAGAATCTATATCACAGTCAAAGAAGCGCCATATGTGCCAATGAAAGTATCTGTGTTAGGTGCAAATCAGAGAACTCCAAAAGACTATTCTGAAATGACCAAGGATGAGATTATTCTGGCCACTATGGACAAGAGGGCCCAGAATATAATTGTAAGTGCAATAGATGATGCCACATTTCAGAATTTGATACACTGTAAAACATCAAAGGAAATGTGGGACACACTGATAGTGTATATGGAGGGCTCTGAAGAAGTTAGACAAGATAGAAAGTCTTTATTAAATCAGGAGTATGAAAGTTTCAGACAAGGCAGGTCTGATAGTATACCTGAGTGCTACAAGAAATTCTATAGGATTGTCAATGAGTTGATGTATTATGGAATAGAATTCAGCAATTATGAATTGAATGATAAGTTCTTGAGATCCCTGACTAAGTACTGGGATACCAAAATTTGTGCCATAAGGGAAATGGCCAAGTTAGCAGACATTACTCCTGCAACATTGTTTGGAAAACTGTTATCATATGAGATGCAGTTAATGGTAAGAAAGGAGGAAGAGAAGACTACCAGAGTTGAGCACAAAGAAAGAGCTGTGGCTTTCATGACAGAAGCCACTAGAAAATATAAAAGTAAGTCTCCACCTCCACCTCCAAAAGTTGCTGAGACTGAGACAGATGAGTCAGAAAGCAAGAATTCTGAAAGCAGTGAGAGTGATGAAGACTTTGCAGCTTTCACTAGACATTTTCATAAGTTTCTAAAGAAGAAACAGTGGAGGTCTAAGCCATCCACTTCACAGAAGTCATCAAAGAATGACAGGAGAAAGCCCAAGTCAAGTAAAACTACATCTTCAAAGATAGTTTGTTATTGTTGTAACAGACAGGGGCATGTTGTTGCTGACTGTCCAGAGAAGAGGAAAGAGTCAACTGATAATAAGAAGACTCAGATCAAGGGCAAAAAGGAAAGGTCTTTTGTTGCTAAGAAGGACAAAAGTCTGTCTGATATGTCATCTTCAGAATCAGATTCAGAAGCTGAAGCTTATATTAGACTGTTTGCTGAAGAAGAGGAAGATGAGTTCATACAATTAATGAACTCAATATATGAGCATGAGGACAATCAGTGCCAGGGACTGATGGCCTTATTAGAAGGAGACAAAATCCAGGATCAGCCTAGACCAAGTCAGGTATAAAATTGTTCTATTAGTTCAATTTCTAGTACTGAGTCAGATTCAGATACATCAGCATCAAGTGATGTTAGTGGATCTGAATCTGAAGGAGATATTCATCAATTGATTGATGAATATAGAGTAGTGTTGCAAGCTTTGAAGAAAAGCAAATCCTTGGCCAAGAGTCAAGCTAAGGAGATTGCCAGTCTTAAAGTTGCTGCAACAGATTTTGACAAGTTGCTTGATCAGAAACTAAATGAAATAGCCAGACTGAAGCACATTACTGTTATTCAAATGGGGACTATAACATTTAAAAATGATCAAATCAGAAATCTGGAGATTAGTCTTCAGAAAGAGAGATATAGTAGCAAGGTTTTCTAAACCAAAATCTGTTTTACCTTTGATAGATGAATTTGTACATCAAAATGGTAAAACTGGATTGGGGTTTACTAAACCTGACAGGACTGTACAGTCCAAGTCTAAGGGCAAAGCCCCAATACTCAACAAGAAACCTGTTGTAGACAAAACAGCCAGGGTTGTACCTAAACAAAGGTACAACAGATTTGAGTGCTGGTGTTGTGGCAAGATAGGCCACTTTGCCATAGATTGTTGGCATAATTCAAATGCCAATGTGAGTAGTAAACTGCCTGCTAGAAATGCTACAGGTAGTTTTGTTAAGAGTAAGACTAACTTGCACCAAGGACCCAAGAATTATTTGGGTTCTAAGGTAAAGTAATCTGTTTTGCAGGTGAGTCCAAGTGGCCATACCCAATATGGTACTTGGACAGTGGATGTTCCAGAAACATGACTGGAACTAGGGGATTGCTGAAGGAATATACACCAATCAAGGATGGTCCTAAAGTCACCTTTGGTGGTTCTGAAAAAGGAATCATCAAATGCTTTGGTAACATTTCTAGCAACCTTATTACAATTACTTAAGTGGCTTATGTTAAAGGTTTGAAACACAACCTCATTAGTATAAGTCAGCTGAGTGATTTAGGATATGACATCTCATTTGTCAAAGATGGTTGTCATATCAGGAGGTCAAATGATCAAATTGTCTCTCTGACAGGTTATAGGAAGAGAAATGTCTATTGTCTAGACATTATGTGTGAGAACAATATTTCTCCTGTGTGTCTTGTAGCTGATGAGAAAGTCTCTCATTGTGTCAAATGGCACAAGAGGCTAGCCCATCTTAACTATAAGACAATTGGTCAACTATATAGTAAAGAGTTAGTGAGGAATGGTCCTCAGGTTAAGTGTAAAAAGGTTGGGATATGCTCAGCTTGTCAAAAGGTCAAGCAGATCAGATCCACCTTTAATAGCATTGAGAACAAAGATGTTGTGAGGTGCTTATACCTCTTGCATATGGATCTCTTTGGTCCTCTGCCAGTTCACAGCCTAGGTAGGAAGGTCTACACATTTGTGGTTGTAGATGACTACTCAAGGTTTTCCTGGGTGTTCTTTCTTAGACAGAAATCTGAAACTCCTAGTATCTTTTATAGTTTTGTCAAACAAATTCAGAATGAGTTAGACAGTACAGTGGTCAAAATAAGAAGTGACCATGGTACTGAAATCCAGTCTGACTGTATGACAAAGCTATGAGAAGAGTTTGGGATATTTCAGGAATTTTCTTCACCAAAAACACCTCAGCAAAATGGTATTGCTGAAAGGAAAAATAGAACCTTGATTGAGGCTGGTAGAACCCTATTAAGTGACACATCTCTCCCTGAATATTTCTGGGCTGAGGCAGTAAACACTGCATGTCATGTAATTAATAGTGCTACTATCAGCAAGAGCCACAATAAGACCCCCTATGAGATTGTGAAAGGCAGAAAACCAAATCTATCCTATTTCAGGATATTTGGTTGTAAATGCTATATACTAAACAATGGTAAGTCTTATTTAACTAAGTTTGCTGCCAAATCCCAAGAGGGAATCTTAATTGGGTACAATAACAATAGTAAGGCTTATAGGGTCTACAACTTGACTACTCAAGTTGTAGAGGAGTCAGTACATGTAGTGTTTGATGAAGCTAGACTCATTAACAATGAATTGTCTAGAAGTGTATGCAGCTCTACAGGTGTGACTGAGAAGATGTACAAGCTTACTATTGAAGAAGGTTCTACTGCAAGTCAGCAAGTGGATGATAGTGGCTGTTGTCCAGGGGGAGTACTAGATGCACCTGATGCAGAAGAAGACCAAGGAGTGCAGCAAGTTGAAGAAGCTGAAGGAGTATAGCCTGAAGACAGGCTGCCTCCAGCAAATAGAAATCTAAAAGATCATCCAGCCAATCAAATTATTGGTGATCTCAGACAAGGGGTACAAACAAGGAGCAGAAATCTAAGTTCAGTACTCTACACCAGCTTTCTATCCCAAGTAGAGCCAAAGAAATTTGAAGAAGTCATCCTAGACCCTCATTGGATTGAGGCTATGCAAGAGGAGCTGAACCAGTTCAAAAGATGCAATGTCTGGGAGCTAGTTCCTAAACCCAAGAACCACAACATTATAGGAACTAAGTGGATCTTTAGGAACAAGATGGATGAACATGGAGTTATTGTGAAGAACAAAGCTAGACTGGTTGCTAAGGGATATAGGCAGGAAGAAGGTATTGACTTTAATCAAATCTTTGCTCTAGTAGCCAGACTGGAGGCCATAAGGATGTTTCTTGCCTATGCAACCTATCAAGGGTTTAAAGTATACCAAATGGATGTTAAGTCAGCTTTTCTGAATGGAAATCTGAAGGAAGAAGTCTATGTAGAAAAACCATCAGATTTTGTTGATTCTATCAAACCTAATTATGTTTATAGACTTAGGAAGGCTTTGTATGGGTTAAAACAAGCCCCTAGGGCTTGGTATGAAACTATGTCTAGTTTCCTCATTGAGAACAAATTCTCAAGGGGGAAAATAGAAAAGTCTCTATTCCTTAGGGAATCCAGAGGCAAGATTATCTTAGTCCAAATATTTGTAGATGACATTATATTTGGGTCTACAGAAAGTGGTATTTGCAGGAAGTTTGCAAAACTAATGCAAGGACAATTTGAAATGAGCAGTATGGGGGAACTTAAGTTCTTCTTGGGTCTCCAAGTTAGACAGACTAAGGATGGTTTATCCATATGTCAGTCTAAGTTCACCCTAGAGTTGATAAGGAAGTATGGTATGGAATCATCCAGTACCATGAAAACTCCTATGGGGTCAAGCATGTCTCTAAGCAAAGATGATGCAGGGAAATCTGTAGATGAGACTTTGTATAGAGGGATAGTTGGCTCCTTATTGTATTTGACTACAAGTAGACCAGATATCATGTATGCTACATGCGTCTGTGCTAGGTACCAAGCTTGCCCTAAAGAATCTCATTTGACAGCAGTCAAAAGAATTTTGAGATATCTAAAGGGCACACCTTATCTGGGACTTTGGTACCCTAGGAATGGAGACTTTGAACTGACGGGTTATTCAGGTGTAGATTTTGCAGGCTGCAAGGAAGATAGGAAAAGTACAACTGGAACTTGTCAATTCCTAGGTGGAAGGCTGATATCATGGAGTAGCAAGAAACAAACAAGTGTGGCTATCTCCACAGCAGAATCAGAGTATGTTGCTGCAGGAAGTTGCTGTGCTCAACTTCTATGGATTCAACATCAGCTAGAAGATTATGGTATACAAGTAAGTAGAACATCTTTATTTTGTGATTCTACTAGTGCTATTTCTATTGCAAACAATCCTGTCTCCCATAGTAGGACTAAGCACATAGAAATAAAATACCATTTTCTAAGAGAACATGTGGAAAAAGGAGATATTTTACTAGAGTATATTAATACAGATAATCAGCTAGCTGACATGTATACTAAGCCCTTAGATGAAACCAAATTCAATAAATTCAAAATTGATTTAGGGATGATAAACTTAGAATAGTTTACAAAAATTGGCTAAGTAAAAAGGTGTCGACACACAGAGTTGTCTGTGTCGACACATAGAAGTGGTGTCGACATTTCAGAGAAATGGTGTCGACATATCTAAAAAGTCCGTGTCAAAACTTCAGAGAATTAGTGTCGACACATGCAGTGTAGGTGTCAACACATCCAAGGTGGTGTCGACACTTAGACTTTACACAGATTTAGTCTAGTAAAGTCTCGACTAAGTGTCGAGCTAAGTGGTGTCGACACATAAACAAGTGTCGACACATATATTCTGTCGACTATACTTGTGTCGATACATAGTTGTCGAGACATTATAAGTAAGTGTCACACTTTTCAACAGTGTCGACACAATTTAAGTATTTTGATGGGCCCTTTCATCTTCGATTCTAGAAAGGTATAAATAGGTTTTCGCCATTGTCAGTCGACACGCTCACCAAAGTTTCGAGACCAAACTTGTGTGTCGACATCTCTCTTCTCTAAATTCAAATTTCTTCAAACCCTAATGGTGCCCCAGCTAGAAGAGAATGTGAATGAAGGATATGAACTCGTGCGACACGCATTTGATGACGCAGAACCTGAGATCAAAGGCGTGATAACCCTAATAGCAGAGACTGGGTTTGAATTTCTTGTTTCAGAACCGATCAAGATCTAGAAGAAGGAGGTCCTGGAGTTTCTGAATGCAGCAACACTAGATGAATCAGGACTCAAGATTAAGTCAAAAGTTCATGGGTCAAAGGTGAAGGTATCTCCTAAGACTCTAAGAAAAGTACTTCAACTACCAAGGACAAAGGAAGAGGAAGATGTATCAGTTTCTAAGACTAGAGAGGCACTGAAACAAGAAGAGAGGTCTCAAGAAGAGACAGCAAGACAAGAACCTGAGATACTACAACATGCTGAGGAGTTACCTAGGAAGGATTTATCTCCTAGCCCAAAGGAAAGAGTTGAAATAGTTAGCACATCTGCTTCTGAAGATGAAGAGGCTGTTAGAGCCAAGAAGAGAAAGTTCCAAGTCTTTAAGAGAAGGAGCCAGACTTATAAGAAAGCCCTACAAACAATTGCTCCACAGCCTGCACCATCTACTGACTATAGTTCACTGATGGTGGCTTTACAAATAAAGATGGATGAGTAAAGGCAAGCTATAGAAAAGTATATAGATGAAGGGCATAAGTCACTGCAATTTGATCTGGCCCAAGACATTAAGTCAATCAAATTTTAAATGAATCTGAATAAGAAAGAAATGACTGACTGCTTCCATAAGGGAGGAAATGCAGTAGTCTATCTGGCAACTCATCAGGAAAAGATCAAAACACAAGTGGATGATATTGCACTGAAACAAGCCTATGTCCTGGAGAATCAGCTGAGAATGAATGATAATTTAACAGCTTCTCATAATGCAATAGTAACTGAAATGAAGAATATAGCTTCTGCCCATACTGCAGCCCTGACTACAGCCAATGTAGAATTTGATAAAGCATTACAAGAAGGTATCACTGCTGTTACTTCTGCACTTCAGGATTCCCAGAAGTTAATAACTGAAAAGCTCCAAAGGTTGAAACCTTTCTACAAAGATGGAGTAAATTATCTGAATGCACAGATAAGATTTCAGAAAGATGATCTGAGGGATCACATTGAAAGAGAAGTCATAAAGGGGGAGACGGTATTAGTCAAGACAGGCTCTGATCATGCCAAATGGATTTCCAATTCCATCAGAGCCACCCTAGGATATCCACCCTTATGTGATGATGACACTGTAGCAGAGTCTGGAATCAATCCTGCATATCTTGGAGGGGAGCAAGCTGAAGTGGCTCAAGTCATATACCCTCCACCAGACTTTGATATGATATATCAAGATATACAGTCAATGTATAGTCCTCCTGAAGGAAATCAGAATGTCATCATAGAGAAAGTTGTTCAGCCAGTGCCAGAGGCAATTCTGAAAGAACAAGCGGCCTTGCTAAAAGAACAAGAAGCACAATTATCTAAGAAAAGGTTCAGAGAGCAAGCTGAACTTAGGCCTGATTTTGAGCAATGGAGCCCCACTTCCAGGAATATCATTTTGACTGCATGGAATGCTGCCAAGGACAATATCCAGGATAGAGGCAAGTGGTATTCTGAACTGGAGTGGAGGAAACATGAGAATAGGCAAGAGGCTATTGTTCAATATAGAAGAAAGGCTAAGATGGGAAAGCTACCTCCTACTGCACAGGAGCCTAGCAAGTACTTCCCAAAGCCTTATCATTATTTTGAAAGGCAAAAGATAAAGGCTGAAGAATTGAAAAAGAAAGATCTTAAGGGAAAGAAGTCTGCTGCTGCTGATGATACTGAAGCTCCTGTCCAAGCAAAGATACAATCAGGAAAGGGCATTATGATCAAGGAGCCTGAGCAGCCTTAGGATAGGAATTTTCTTAAGTTTACTATGTGTAATCAGTTGCATTCAACTTTCTGTAAACTTTTGAATAATGAAAATGTTGAAGTTCTTAGAACAATGTGATATGTGTTAAATCTATTACATTACTGTTCTGTGATATTTGTGTATACATGTTTTGTTTATACAAGTTTATGTACTTACCCTGTCATTTAATATTATTTTACATCATACTGTGAATTTGTTATGTACGGTGTATATCATTGACTAAGGGTTATGACTTCTCCAAATAGGGGGAGATTGTTGGGTACATTGGAAAATATGTACCTGATTTGAAGAAGCCTCACCCTACTCAATAATATACATCAAGATGTATTTGATGTATTTTGAGTTACTTTGTGCAGGTTAAGTAATTGCAGGGAAAGCTTAAAAGTTTTTAAGTCCATGTGTCGACACCGAGAAGAAATGTGTCGACACTTAAGAAGGCTTGTGTCGACACCCAGAGAAGCTGTGTCGACACTTGGAGTAATTGTGTCGACACCAGGAATGCAGAGTCGACACCAGAAGGAAAGTGTCGACACTTACAGGCAGTGTCGACACACAATGAAGAAGTGTCTACATAATCAGTGTCGATACTTAGAAGTAGTGTCGACACCCAAAGGAACTTTGTCGACATCAAAAGTGTCGACACCAGGAGGATGTGTCGAGACTCAGCAAAACTTCAACAAAGTTCAAGTACAAGTGTCGACACTAGGAGGCTGTGTCGACACTCAACAAAACTTCAACAAAGTTCAAGTACAAGTGTCGACACTAGGAGGCTGTGTCGACACTCAGCGAAATTTCGACAAAGTCTAAGTACTAGTGTCGACACAAAGGAGATGTGTCGACACTCAGCCAAAGTCTCAAAACATGAAGAATGTGTCGACACAAAGGAGATGTGTCGACACTCAGCAAAAGCTTCAACACAAAAGGCATGTGTCGACACAAAGAAGATGTGTCGACACTTAGCAAGTATCAACACAAGAAGATGTGTCGACACAAAGGAGTTGTGTCGACACTTATAAGAAATCAACTAAGTATCAAAGAAAGGACTTGTGTCGACACACAGGATCAGTGTCGACATATGTTGAAGAAGCATTGTCGAGAAGCAGATTCTACAACACAAGGAGTTGTGTCGACACCATGAAGGCTAGTGTCGACACTTAGTCTACTTGTGTCGACACATAGTCTATCAGTGTCGACACTTAAATACTGACTGTCTCGACACTTTCAGACAATTACAGAAAATTCAAGAAGTGACTGGATGACTTGACAGCTGCCATACCAGCCGGTCTACTGCAACTGTCAGAGCTGTCAGAAAGTTATTAGGAACCGGATCAGCCGTTCACCTTGGAGAAAGTCTATATAAAGACCCTTCTCCTTTACAGATGGTGGTGATCGATCAAACAATTCATTAAAGAATCAATTGAAGTGATCAGAACATCTAAGAAGTTGGAGAGAGAGAGCTCCTTCTAAGAAGACAGCTGTTGAACCAGGCTGTGAAGAAAGTTTCAGATTGAGATCTGATTCTTAAGTCAGCAGTGATTGAAGATCATCTGCATGGAGTTTCAACCCTACTGTGTTCTAATTCAAGAAGCTTTTAAGAAAGCCAAGGGAGGTTGATCTCAGTAAAGCTCTTCCAAGAACTCATCAAGAAACCAGACAACTCTTCTCTCTCATTCTGAGTTGTGGGTATATACTTTGTAATTTTAATTTTTTGTAGGATCCTAAGGGATCTGAGTTGTAAGCCTGAAATTATAAAGGCTGAGTGGTAGGGCCTATGTGCCTGAGTGTAGGAGATACTTTTCTCTGAGTGTAGGCCTTGTTGAGGGCTGAGTGTAGGCCTTGTTGAAGGCTGAGTGTAGGTCTTTGTGAAAACTGAGTGGTAGGGCTATGTGCCTGAGTTGTAAGAGTGGGATCACTTTGAGCTGTAGGAACCTATTTGGGGTTCTGAGTGTAAGATCTGAGATCTGAGGAATAGTGGAGAAGTTGGGCCGAATCTAGTTCACTACTAGATAGGCGAAGGGGGAAAGTGGATGTACCCAGACTTTGGGGAACCACTATAAAACTGTGTGTACTCTGTGTGTGACTGATTCTGTGTTTGCTGTTTAAAGTTCTGTGAATTCTGTGATTAATTCTGCCTAAAAATTTTAAAAGAGTAAGGTCACCTATTCACCCCCCCTCTAGGTGATTAGGTACAATTTCTTTCAGTTTTAATAACAAAATAAATTTTTCATATTGCGCGTCCTTACGCTCGTTATCTAATTTATGCGGATATGGTAAGGCCTTGTTTAAAATACTTTTTTCGTTTAAATTCGGTAAAGGTAATGCATACGAAGAAGAGGGAAGAGGGGTTGGAGGTGAATTATATACCTGAGGATCGATCCGTTTTGGATCGATCACCTCCTTTCAGGTACGGAGGGTTATAACGTTAGCGTTCTCCCGCGGATTGGGCTCCGTGTTTCCCGGCAGTGCCCCGAGCGCGCGCTCGGACATCATCCTCGCTAGCAGTCCAACATGATGTTGAAGTGTTTTAAGCGATTCGGTGATGTTCCTGATATTTGATTCGTTGGATTCTATATATTTAGAAAATTTTTCCTCCATCGGGGAGGGTTTTGGAAGAAGAGGAGGCGGCAGAAATCCGGGCGCATAAGAAATAGGGGGACGCTGAGCATTGTTCGGGTTGCTCCAAGAGAAATTTGGGTGATTCCTCCAACCCGGATTATAGTTATTACTATAAGGGTTGTTGTTGGGGTTGAAGGAAGGACGACCCGAATTTCCCATGAAATCCATGAACTCTTCAGCCACGCAGACATTAGGGGGAATAAAACAAGGCGGAGTGGAGGAGGCAGCAGACATCTCTGCCACCTGCTTTGTTAACCTTTCAACTTGAAGGGTTAAAAAGCAGTGGAATCCACTTCAAAAAGGCCAGCCGCCGGCTTTGGGCGTCCCCGCGGGACGTTCCATTGATAGGCGTTCATAGCCATCTCTTCGAATAAAGCCTGGGCGGCCTCGGGGGTTCTGTTGTTCAAGGTAACCCCGGCAGCCACGTCAATCATTTGACGCGTCTGAAAGTTAAGGCCGTTATAAAAAAATTGTACATTCAACCACGTTGGCAGCGCGTGGTGCGGGCACCGGCGGAGGAACTCCTTAAACTATTCTCAAGTCTCATATAGAGACTCGGGTTCGTTTTGCACAAACGAAGAAATGTCTGCCCGCAACTTTGCAGTTTTTACGGGCGGAAAGTACTTCGTTAGGAACCGCTCCGTCAACTCAGCCCACATGCTGATACATCCTCGCGGGAGGGAATTCAACCATGCCTTGGCTTTGGACTTAAGGGAAAAAGGAAATAAACGCAAGTGAATGGCGTCATCAGTGATGCCATTAATTTTGAAGGTGTCACATATTTCCAAAAAGTTGGACAAGTGGACATTCGGGTCCTCATCCGGCAGTCCATCGAACTGCACGACATTTTGGACCATTTGAATGACACTTGATTTTATTTCAAAATTATTATTCTCCACCGTTGAGCGAACAATACTAGACCCAGTATCGTCCAAATTCGGCCGGGCGTAATAGTACATTGTTCGCTCGGTGGCCGCATTTGGATTAGGGTCAGCCATTACTACGACAGAGGGTTCGCCGATAGATTCTTCGGGGTCTAAAGAAGGAATTCGGCGTTGAGATCAAATACTGTCAAGGGAGCGTTCGATCTCACGGTCGAAGTCAAAATCTTCAGACTCGGAGGGTTGACCACGGGTCATACACCCTAAAAAAAATAAAACGAAAGAAACTTTTTTTGGTTTTTGTTTTGTTTTAAATATTTTTGTTTTGGAAAATAAGTAAAATAAATAGACTCCAGAATTCGGAATAACAACTCAAAAAGGATCCCCGACAACGACGCCAAAAACTTGATGGCCCGCGAACAGACTCTTATTGTGGTTGGTTTGATGAGTCGATCGTTGTGGGCTTGCTAAGGTAGGCAAGTGCACCTATCGCAAGTAGTACTCGATATTTGGGAGAATACCGAGGTCGTATTATTCTCGGGGTCGGGTTGACTATTCTTACTCCTCGAGGAGGACTATTATTTTACTGAAAGTAAGGTGGAGATTTTAATTAACTAAAGACAGGAAAAATAAAAGAGCAAAAAATGATTTAGAAAAATTCAATGAAGGGTTAACGTTCGGCATCGAATCGGATTAAGACTAAAATAATTTATAATAATTATTGAACTTAGTTTTCAAATTAATAAAAGGTAACTTGGTCGTGGAGGTTCCACAAATGTGAGCGCACTTATCTCTAGGAATATTGCTCACCTGAACGCTAAGACTATTCGACCGAAGGTTAGTCCGACGAAAGATTCCTCTTAACGCCCGCTTTACGCTAAGAACCCTGCTATTGGGTGGGGAACCCAATCTGGAAGAATTACGCTTGTCCTCTCTTGAGGGTATACATGAAACTCTCTTTACCCAGGGGTGATCTATCAATACGCACGACCTCTCAGTAAAATAGCGTATGGATAACGGAAATAGGGCCCACACTTTGAATTGTGGTCCTACGCGTCGTTAACCTGGGGTAAACCTTAAGTCCTTAAATTAAAGTGAAAATTAAGAGCTTTAATTATTTCAAATCATTTTCAAATGTCCCATTGCTCTTTGATGCCGAAGCTAATAACGATTTCCACACATCGGTATGGGGACGGCTTTATAATTTGATGAGGCGCTATTTCGTATTTAAACGCTAAATGATTATAAGAAGAAGACATGAAAATAACAAACATTTAGAAAACAGAAAAGTTAACTAAAAAGAGAAACCACACACACTTCAAATTATAAATAAACAAAAAAAAACTAAGTTACAAAAAAAGAAAAATTACAAGTCCTACTCAAACGAGTTGGCGGGAAATAAGGGCACGCCATTTAACTTTTAGCAAGTAGGCGGAAAAGAAAAAAAAGGAAAATTACAAGTCCTACTCAAACGAGTAGGCGGGAAATAAAAGCACGCCATTTAACTCTTAACGAGTGGGCGGAAATGAATGTGCACACACAACACACTCTACATAATTTGAAGAAAGCGATAAAAGAAAGAAATAAAATTATCTCCTACACACACACTCTACATAATTGAAGAAAGCATAAAAGAAAGCAATAAAATTATCTCCTACACACACAAACTCTACATAAATAAAGAAAGCATTAAAAGTTATACTCATACACTCACACACACACACACATCATGAAAATTAAAAAGAAGAAAATAAAAACCTAACTCATACACTCACACACACAAACTAAAAACAAAATGAAAGTTACCTAAAAATTAAAACAACTACTTTTTTATACTTGGATTTTAACTAAAACTCAAAAAAAGAACAAATTAAAAAGAAAGAGAACAAAAGTTTTTCAAAACAAGTCAAAAACTAAAGCTTTTCAAAAATTAAAATAACAACTTTTTCATTCTTAGGTTTTCATAAAAATGATTAAAAAGTGAAAAGAAATTGAAAAGAACAAAAAAGTTTTACAATCCTAAAACAAAGCTAAGTAAAAAAATAAAATCACTTTTAAAATCTCTTTTACAAATACATAAGAATGAAATTTTAAAAAAAAACACTAAGGAAGAAGAGATAAACATATCACAGCATATTTGGAAATGAAATCTATAACAAACTCTATCATTGATACAAGTAAAAAAATAGAAAATAAACAAGTTACACTCATACACACACACTTTTGATAAAGAGAAAAACAAAGAGATAAAATGAGAAAGAAAGTGAGCACACAAGTTCATTCCAAAGTCATTTAAGCAGAGAAAAACAAGCATATTTTATTGATGAAAATGAACTATTACAAAGCTAATACAAAGCTAATACAAAAATAAAGAGAAAGGAGGAGAAAGTTCTCCTTACATGGCAAAGGAATCCACGGATACACCCCACAAAACACACAAACTTTGGCTCAAAAAAGTGAACCCTTGGCCCTTACAGAAATGGGCAATTTATAGGAAAAAAACTCCAAGTAGACGCCCTCCGACACGGGCGTATCGGGGGGGGGGGGGGGGGGGGGCATGTCAGCACTGTGCGCGATGTGATTCGACGATTTGACGGCATAGTTGACGTCGGGATGGACATGTGTTGGTCACGCGGCGGTCACGCCCCAGGTCATGGGCGTGACTCTGGGCGTGTCGGGAGGTAGAACTGGGCACGAGTTGCATTGAAATGTCGCCGCGCTGGTCTTGTAGGCCAGGTGGAGAAGTACACGTGTCGGTCACGCCTGTGTCTCTATCTACACGGGGCGTGTCGGGTTGCTCGACGATCGTCGAGTGGAAATCATCGAGCTTGAGTGTCGCGGCCACAATCACGGGGCGTGTCAAATGACACGGGCGTGAACCCGGGCGTGACTAACTTTTCTCTTCAAAAATAGCAGCTTTCCACTAGTTTGACTTGTCACGCCTTGGTCAGGGGCCTGACCCGAAGTACACGGGCGTGACATGTCAAAATTTTGACTTTTTCCTAAAAATTTCAGAAATTAAAATTATGGTTATGTTAGGTAAATATTTACAAAAAGGAGCAATTTATTAAATGAAACTAACTAAAAAAAGCAAAACGAAACTAAAATATCATAATAAAAACATAGAAAAAATGCGTATAATTACAACTTATCAAATACCCCCATACTTAAGCATTTGCGATTACAGAGCAAAAGTTTGAGGTGAACATATAATGATTAGAAAAAAATTCTAAGTTTAGCTACCGCTTAATTAATTATAAGAGAGATCTAAATAAACATACAGGATGTAAGAGTTAAGTCCTAAAATTATGTAGATGATTTAAATAGCGCAAAAATTTGGCCAAAAGACTTCTTGATATAATCAAATAGAAAGCAAAAATTGTACTGGTTAGATAAACAAAAATAGTTTGGAATTATATGAACTTTAGCTTATAGGAGTTTTTGTAACACCCCGAAGTCAATCAGATCAATTTGAGCAAAATCGGGTTCAGGCCTGGGTGACACGGCCTGGGACACGGGCGTGTTCCAGGGCGTGTCAGGCCTGGGTAGTGTCGAGTCGTGAAGTCGATGAAATTTGGAGTCGACACGGCCTGCGACACGGGCGGGCGTGTCGGGGCCGTGTCGACGATCGGCCTGGATGTCGACGAATTTTCTCGACGATCGTCGAGTGTCAAGTGTCGAGTGAGGACACGGCCTGTGACACGGGCGTGTCACAGGGCGTGTCAGTGGTCGTCGACCTCAACTCGACGTTTCGAGCTAGGGCGTGTTTGTGGGACACGGGTGTGTCTAGGTGCACACGGCCAGGAACATGGGCATGTGCCAGGCCGTGTGAAGTCTCGGGTTGTTTTGGGATTATTTTCATTGAGGTACACGACCTCAGACACGGTTGTGTCGGAGGGCGTGTCGGGTACACGGCACGTGTCATGGGCGTGTCCCATGGCCGTGTACTGTTGGTTTTGAGTCGGTTGTCTGCCGCTTAGGGGGACACGGCCTGTGACACGGGCGTGTCACAGTGCGTGTCAGGCCGTGTTTTATCTTTTCTGGCCAAATCTGAGCCATTTGTTTCCCTCTTTCTGGATCCAATGGTTGGGCTCTGTCCAGGTGTTGTGAAGGCTGAGAAAAAGGGGATTTAAACCCTCTTTTCTCTTCTTCTTCTTCTTCATCTCTTTTTTCCAAGAGAGAGAGGAGAAAGGCCTAAGGGAGAGAGAAGGGAGGAGTCTACCAGCTGCTGTAGGAGCTGCGGAGTGCGGAGCGAAGATCCGAGAGCGGATTCGTGAAGGCGGAGCCGAGGCGGTGATTTCCATCCGGCTACTTCATGGCGCCGAAGCGGTCTTCAAGGTAACGATCTCCTTCTTGGACATCGAAGTGCTTCCTTTTTGCATGTGCTTGGAATCCTCCACCAAGAGGTGGATTTGCGGAAGTGATTCCTTTGTTGAGTCTGCATCTAGAGCCGGAATTATGGAGTACGGCATAGGCATGCTGTGTGAATCCCATCTGGACCGGTAGTCTGGATTGGTGATGTTCATGGGTAAACCGGAGAAGACTCCGTGGATTTGATGAGATGCAAATGGTTTTCTCTTGTGATGAATGTATGGATGTGATGCTGTTTGTGAGGAGGCTTTGGCAAAGCTCCTGGTTGTGATATGATCAATTGGTAGCACGCCTGGAGAGCTCGTGATAAACCCGCCTGTTACACAACTAGGGTGGGTTGATCTAGTTAGTTAGAGGGGTCGATTGGTGGAAATGCTTGGGGAGCCGAGTTAAACCCGGGTTGCTGCACCACATACTGTGGGTCGATCGGATTAGGAGGGGGGTCGATGCCTGGGGAGCTTGGATAAACCCGGTGTGCTACACCACAGGTTGTGGGTCGACCTACTTTGGTTGTTGCTGTGAGGTTGTACCTCTGTGTGGTTTGGGCGGGATGTTGCCAGCTTGCGAGACTGGTGGACTAGGGCCGGTCAACCAACAAGTTAACACCTCGGATCAGCGGTGTATGACTGGTGGATTCCGGTACGCCAAGAAGGTGCCCTGAGTGCACGGAACGTCTGGTGGATTCCAGCGTTTGTGATGTCGTGTGTTTGCTAGTGGGATAAAGGAACTGATATACATATACTGTTGGATGATGCTTGATGATATTTGATGAGCACTGTATACAGGGAAGGAACCACTACCCCGGGTAGGGGGTAGGGTCGTTATAATGGGTCAGCCAAATGCTGACCGTAACTTTGTTTTCTGGTTTGGCTTGGATGTGGAATTGCAGGTGTTGCAGCTTGAACTGAATAAGCGGAATGGCTAGCTTGATGAGGCCCTTGAAGGCCATGCGAAGAGTTGTGTTTGGATTTCATGTGTGGCCGGCCTGCGTGCCGATGTACGAAATGATTGTTGTGTAAAAGAGGAACTTGTAAGGCCATAAGGCCAGTGTGTGTGGGTTGTATACATTCCTGGTGTTGTTATATATAAATGTGATCTTTATATATGGGTGGACATTCTGGTTTGAGTTCATGCTAACATAAAATATGCAGCGCTAGAATGGAATGAGTTAAGGATTCGCATAGATTTTGATTTCCACACGTGATTCCTTCGCTTGTCTGTGATATATGGCGTGGGGCCCCGACCGGACCCACCGTTATATGTCAAGTGATAGGTGGGGGCGTTACAAAGTGGTATAAGAGCCAGGTTTAGATTGTTTGGGAGGAGAGAACATAAATGAACTCATGAATGTCCACTAGAAATGTATGTCATGCACAAGATGTGCGTGAGTGTGTAGTCAATGTAGTAGTACCGTTATGATTGGAAGTATTAATGGTGTTCTGTACATTGATAGGTGGCGAGGGATGGAGCTGGGCCGTCTGAGCCCCAGCGGTCTGATGAGAGTGCGGCACCCGTTGGAGTGCCTATGCCTCCCTCGATAGAAGCCATACGGGTGGTGACGGAGACAGTGCTTGTAGTGTTACAAGCACAGCCTACTGGACAGGCAAGACCTGGTGCAAGGCAAGAGCATGCTACCGTGGTGGTGGAAGAGCAAGCACGTGACGACTCCTTGACACGTTTTATGCACTTTCATCCACCGACGTTTGGTGGAGCGCTTTCCCCAACGCAGGCAGAAGATTGGTTGGCAAGGGTCAAAAGGATTCTCACGGCAATCAGGACGGTCGAGGAACAGAAAGTGATGTTGGCCACTTTTCTGTTGGAAGGCGATGCGAGATTATGGTGGGATGAAATTGAAGTGCATCACTTGGCAGGTCGAGGTTTAACTGACGTTTCCATGGAGGAATTCTCCCAAATCGTTTTAGCCAAGTATGTGCCGGTGTCGCAGAGGATTGCGATGGAAAATGAGTTTCTCCGTTTGGTGCAGGGTGAGCAAGATATTGATACTACCTGCATGAGTTTACAAGATTGGGGAGATATGCGGGATCTACCTTTGCGGAGGAAGCACGAAAGACAAATCGGTTTTATGAAGGCTTGCGGGATGAATTGAGATTGGCACTCCCGAGTTCAGTGAGCCAAGGCTTTCAAGCATTGGTCGATACAGCTCGTGCCTTGGAAAAAGATATGAAGCGAGTACAAGCGACTGGCAGTGGAAAAGTCAGAGTTTAAAGTGTCGCAGTTGGATCAATCGGAGTTTCGACGACAAGAGAAGAAAAGATTTAGGCCGACGGAATCAGCTCCGTTGACTGTTTCTTTGGGGGCGACTTATGGGTCAGGACGTGTGGATACACGTATATGCTATAAATGCGGGCAGCAAGGACATATAGCAAAATTCTGTCGGAATGCCCCTTCAGGGAGTGAGAAAAAGATCGGTGCGTCATATGAAGAAAAGGGAAAAGCAGTGGCCGAGTCATCTGCACCCCGGACGCAATCTCGATTTCATGCTATGGAAGTGCAAGAGCCGCAAAGCTCAGTTGGTGAAATTCAGCCTCGGGTGTTTAATTTGTCTCTGAATTGCGAATTTCAAAATCGAGAGGCTGAGCGGAAGTGAAGTGTGATGTGACTCACTTTTGACGGAATCGGAACTTGATGGATCGTCCATAGTGGTGTATGTAACTTATGTGTAGATCTATGGTTGTGATGAATAACAGCTGGTGTACATTGATAAAAGCTTGGTGCACTTGTGATTGCTTTGTTTTGAGGTCTTATGTGGCTGAATGTGCACAAGTGGAAGATAGGGATGTTTGTTTGTGTTGTATGTTTGTTAGTTTGTGCGGAGGCTTGGGGTGTAAGATTTTATGATGTTGTGGCTGATTGGAGTCAAATTTCGAGGACGAAATTATTTGAAGGGGGGAGGATTGTAACACCCCGAAGTCAATCAGATCAATTTGAGCAAAATCGGGTTCAGGCCTGGGTGACACGGCCTGGGACACGGGCGTGTCCCAGGGCGTGTCAGGCCTGGGTAGTGTCGAGTCGTGAAGTAGACAAAATTTGGAGTCGACACAGCGGACACGGCCTGTGACACGGGCGTGTCGCAGGGCGTGTCGGGGCCGTGTCAACGATCGGCCTGGATGTCGACGAATTTTCTCGACGATCATCGAGTGTCGAGTGTCGAGTGAGGACACGGCCTGTGACACGGGCGTGTCACAGGGCGTGTCAGTGGTCGTCGACCTCAACTCGACGTTTCGAGCTAGGGCGTGTTTGTGGGACACGGGTGTGTCCAGGTGCACACGGCCAGGAACACGGGCGTGTGCTAGGCCGTGTGAAGTCTCGGGTTGTTTTGGGATTATTTTCGTTGAGGTACACGGCCTCAAACACGGGCGTGTCGTAGGGCGTGTCGGGTACACGGCACGTGTCACGGGCGTGTCACATGGCCGTGTACTGTTGGTTTTGAGTCGGTTGTCTGCCGCTTAGGGGGACACGGCCTGTCACACGGGCGTGTCACATGGCGTGTCATGCCGTATTTTAGCTTTTCTGCCAAATCTGAGCCGTTTGTTTCCCTCTTTCTGGATCCAATGGTTGGGCTCTGTCCAGGTGTTGTGAAGGCCGAGAAAAAGGGGATTTAAACCCTCTTTTCTCTTCTTCTTCTTCTTCATCTCTTTTTTCCAAGAGAGAGAGAGGAGAAAGGCCTAAGGGAGAGAGAAGGGAGGAGTCTACCAGCTGCTGTAGGAGCTGCGGAGTGCGGAGCAAAGATCCGAGAGCGGATTCGTGAAGGCGGAGCCGAGGCGGTGATTTCCATCCGGCTACTTCATGGCGCCGAAGTGGTCTTCAAGGGTAACGATCTCCTTCTTGGACATCGAAGTCCTTCCTTTTTGCATGTGCTTGGAATCCTCCACCAAGAGGTGGATTTGCGGAAGTGATTCCTTTGTTGAGTCTACATCTAGAGCCGAAATTATGGAGTACGGCATAGGCATGCTATGTGAAGCCCATCTGGACCGGTAGTCTGGATTGGTGATGTTCATGGGTAAACCGGAGAAGACTCCGTGGATTTGATGAGATGCAAATGGTTTTCTCTTGTGATGAATGTATGGATGTGATGCTGTTTGTGAGGAGGCTTTGGCAAAGCTCCTGGTTATGATATGATCAATTGGTAGCACGCCTGCGGAGCTCGTGATAAACTCGGCCTGTTACACCACTAGGGTGGGTTGATCTAGTTAGTTAGAGGGGTAGATTGGTGGTAATGCTTGGGGAGCAGAGTTAAACCCGGGTTGCTGCAGCACATAGTGTCGGTCGATCGGATTAGGAGGGGGGTCGATGGGTAGACATTGCCTGGGGAGCTTGGATAAACCCGGCGTGCTACACCACAGGTTGTGGGTCGACCTACTCTGGTTGTTGCTGTGAGGTTGTACCTCTATGTGGTTTGGGCGGGATGTCGCCAGCTTGCGAGACTGGTGGACTAGGGCCGGTCAACCAAACAAGTTAACACCTCGGATCAGCGGTGTATGACTGGTGGATTCCTGTACGCCAAGAAGGTGCCCTGAGTGCACGGAAAGTCTGGTGGATTCCAGCGTTTGTGATGTCGTGTGTTTGCTAGTGGGATAAAGGAACTGATATACATATACTGTTGGATGATGCTTGACGATATTTGATGAGCACTGTATACAGGGAAGGAACCACTACCCCGGGTAGGGGGTAGGGTCGTTATAATGGGTCAGCCAAATGCTGACCGTTACTTTGTTTTCTGGTTTGGCTTGGATGTGGAATTGCAGGTGTTGCAGCTTGAACTAAATAAGCGGAATGGCTAGCTTGATGAGACCCTTGAAGGCCATGCGAAGAGTTGTGTTTGGATTTCATGTGTGGCCGGCCTGCGTGCTGATGTATGAAATGATTGTTGTGTAAAAGAGGAACTTGTAAGGCCATAAGGCCAGTGTGTGTGGGTTGTATACATTCCTGGTGTTGTTATATATAAATGTGATCTTTATATATGGGTGGACATTCTGGTTTGAGTTCATGCTAACATAAAATATGCTGCACTAGAATGGAATGAGTTAAGGATTCACATAGATTTTGATTTCCACACGTGATTCCTTCGCTTGTCTGTGATATATGGCGTGGGGCCCCGGCCGGACCCACCGTTATATGTCAAGTGACAGGTGGGGGCGTTACAGTTTTACTGGAAATAATGCAATTTATAAATTATGCTCTTAAAAAGATTTTTGAATTAATTCTAGAATCGTGAAATTGGCTAAGGGTATTGACGTTGGTATATGAAGATGGTTTGGATATTGAGGTGAGGTAATTTTTTCTCAAACCTCCATTTTTTTGGATTATTAGGAAAATGAAATCTTATTTTCCTAATATCATTTTTAACTTCATATTAAAATTGACCCAATGTATATGTGTGGGAGTAATGAATTTTATCCTCTCCGTAACATATAATCTTTTTAAATTATTGAGTGCCTATATTTACGGAACAAATCTTATTCCCATTGACATAGGATCTTTTTATAATAATTTTTTTGTTGGGATAGAAATTTTATCATGCCAAGTAAGGCATGATAAGAGAAGAAAAGAAAACTAGATTTTTAATTAAAACATTTTTTAGAGCAACCTTAATAAATTGTAGGTTCCAATTTTTTCGAAAACTAAAAGTAACATAATTGAATTCTATAGTCGTTAGTTTCTAACAAAATACACGTGATCCTATCAATGAAAAATTAGAAGTAGTGTCTAAAACGAGTTCGCTATTTCTAACAAAGCATAATGAATTATTTAAAACTTAACTCCGGCTATTTAAATACTTCAATCGATAATTAACAAACGAATAGCAAAAAAAGAATTAATAAAATTTAAAATATAAATAAACTCAAAACAAAATTTTTGGATAACAGGAAATTTAACAATGGTATATTTGATTTTCAAAACATTTTTTTTGGAGTTTTATAGTTTTTATCATCATGTTTTTTTGTGTTTTTTAATTTATTATCTTTTTTTGAAATTTTGTTTTGTTTTACTCAATTTTTTGAATTTTTGACTTATCTTCTTTTTTTGTATTTTTGTGTTTATGTCTTTAATATATACATACTAAAGAAAGGAAAATGCAAAACATTTTTTTTGAATTTTTTGAATTTTTAAGTTTTGCGAAATTTTCATTTTTAATTTTTAAGAAAATTTTCATTCTATTTATAAAAAGTGGGAGAAAAAGAGAAGTTTTTTACAAAAATGAGAGAGAAAAGGAAGGGGAAAGAGAAGAGTATTTACAAAAAGAATATTTACAAATAAAAAAATCTACAAAGAAAACAATATTTACAAAGTAAAATCAAAATATATTTTTTGTTGAATTTTTGTTTTGTATTTGTTTTTGAATTTTGTGTTTTATATTTTTTTTTATTTTTGTTATAAGGATATTTACAAAAATATTTACAAAATGAAACTAAATTTTTTTGGAATTTTTGTTTTATAATTTTTTTGGAATTTTTGTAATAAAAAGAAAGGAAAACAAAAAATTTTGGATTTTTTATTTTAAAGTTTTTTTTTGTTTGTTTTTTTTCATTTTGAAATGCAGAAAAGTAGAAGTGCAGAAAATAAAGCACGAAAATTCCCACATACTTAAGTCCAACATTGTCCCCAATATTGTGACGTAAGTATGCGGAACAAATAGGAAATGCAATATGTACAAAGAAAATAAAGAGAGGGGATGGGTAAAAGCTTCCCTGAAACGCGTTCGGGAGGAAGCGCCAATTAGAAACTCTGTGTTTATTAGAAAAAGTAGCAAACTAAATAAATAAAGGGCGAAAAAGATAAGCGAGGGGTGCCTACCAGGAGCACTTTGTTTATAGTCGTGTAGCTTGACTATTTTGGTGGGGTTATAAATCGAGAAGGGTTACGATTTTGTAATGCTCGATCAATGGGTCGCCTGCTATGTATAACTTTAGCCGATGACCGTTTACTTTAAACGAACCTCTTTCTGGGTGGGAGACGAGTACGGTCCCATATGGAAAAACTTCTTCAACTATGACGGGACCGGACCATCTAGATTTTAGTTTTCTGGGAAAAAGCTTAAGACGTGCATTGTAAAGAAGGACAAGATCGTCCGGAGAAAATAATTTTGGGGACTTGATTTTTCAATCGTGATATAACTTAGAACGCTCCTTATAGAACTTATTGCTCTCGTAAGCGTTTGCACGCCATTCATCGAGCTCGTTTAGTTGCAGTTTTCTATTCTGAGCGGCTAAGTTGGAGTCGAGGTTTAAAAGTTTTAAAGTCCAAAGAGCGCGATGCTCTAGTTCTACGGGTAAATGGCACGCTTTGCCATAGACTAACCCTAAAGGTATACAATCAATTGCGGTTTTGTATGTCGTCCGATACGCCCACAACGCATCGTCGAGTTTAACGGACCAATCTTTCCTATTTAGTGAAACGGTTTTCTCTAATATTCGCTTAATCTCTCGATTAACTACCTTTACTTGGCCACTAGTTTGCGGGTGGTAGGGGTGGCGAGTTTGTGCGTGACTCCGTATTTAGCTAACGTCTTAGCCATAAGAGCGTTACAGAAATGCATTCCCCTATCACTAACAATTGTGCGAGGAGTGCCGAAGCGAGAAAATAGTTTTTTAAGAAATGTAACGACGACTCGCGCATCATTGGTGGGGAGAGCTTGCGCTTCCGCCCACCTTAATACGTAGTCGACCGCCACTAAAATATACATATTTTTGAAAGAGGGACGTAGGGGGCCAACAAAATCTATGCCCCATAAATTGAAGACTTCGCATTCTAAAAACATGTTTTTGGGCATCTCGTCGCGACGAGAGATGTTACCCGACCGTTGACAGCTATCGCATGCACGCACAAAAGTGTGCGCGTCTTTGAAGAGAGTGTGCCAAAAGTAACCTGCCTCTAGCGCATTCCGAGCGGTCCGGTTGGCTTGATAATGCCCACCGGCTGGACCCTCGTGGTAGTGCTTAAGAATTTGCAAGCATTCTACACCCGCAAAGCATCTTCGGACCGCTTGGTCCGCGCAGATACGAAAAAGAAATGGGTCATCCCAAAGGAAATTTTTCAAGTAAGTGTCTTGCGAAAGGGAGCTTTGGGCATAATCCCATCATAGTTCCTAGTGCCTTCGAGAGCCATTCACGGGGTATACCTTGGGCAGTCCTGGGCCAACGTAAGTTGTAGGTAAAACTAAATTGCAGGAGTAACTGGTGTAACTAGGGGTTCACTCTCACTCACCTCGATGTCTCGGAATGTTAGGTTGGGTCACTCGGGTAGTAGGCTCGGTGGATTTGGTGATGAGCAGGTTGTCCCGGCGAGCTTTGGCTCGGTTGTTGTTTGAGACAAACGGGATGGTCCGGGGAGCTTTGGCTCGGTGGTTATACTTCAAGGTTGCATGTGCATCAAGTATAAGGTGGTGGGTCTTCGGTATTGGAGAGTTGATGCACTGACACCAATATGTTGACTCGGCAAGTGTGGTTTAGCACTTGGCCAAATAAAGTCCAGTGCGCCAGCCGGAAAGAGTACGCAGGAGCTCCGCTTAGTGCACCAGCATTGAGGCATACGATAGGTCTGACTAGTAGTGCAATTACCGGTTTAGAGGTGGGCGAGGCCCAACCCACCGCTTCTCTTTGCCACTACGGAGGTATCCTTGGAGGTTCGGCTCCAGAAAGGGGGAACCAAAGGTCTGTGTACACATATTCGAGCGGGTGAGTTGCACTTGCATGTTCACATCATGTCATAATTGTATTTCATGGCATAATCATTGCATATTACCCGACACCTATTGTATAAGTGGTATGGGACGCTTATACAACAGGCCCTGCAAAACGACCCCTTGGTTTATAAGCTCGTGCGAGCATGGTTATAAGTTAAGGTTTATTTCAGCAAATATAAATGTAGAATTGCTAGAAAACTGACACCATATCATATAAATTGGTATGAGACTTTTTATACGATAGGAGCCCTGCAAAAGATCCCTTGGCTTATGTGATTTCACATAAGTCAAGGTTATTCTTCTTATTCAGTCATTTTACCTTCATTCTATCTTGTATACTATAGAGCTGCTAGTTTAGTTTCGCTACCATCTGCTTATTTGTTATTCTCCTCCTTCATGTCCCCCTTTGCTCCTTTGAGTTTCGGGGCGTTACATAGAAGACATGGGGAAAGGGGCGGGGGATGATAGGTCTTAGTCTTTTAGACTAACGGTTTTCGAACCACATCACTTTAGGGGACTGTGTAGCCCAGCATGGAGGAGCAGCCCCAGAGGTCGGCGCGCTTGGAGATGGGGCAGTCAAGTACCAGAGTACAGACGGCATGGATAGTGAGTCTAGTTCGCTACTAGTTATTTTAGATTTGCTTCCGTGATGAGAGACATGTAGTGAGGATTTGATGTACTAGGCATGAGCCCCAGATTTTAGTATTTTCCTTATATCTGTGGACACTCCCATCGTGGAGATTATTTACTATTTATGTGACTTATATGCACTTGCCTTTATTTTATTGCTAAAGTTGAGATCGATTTGGCCGGCAGGATCGGTGTTTTGTAGTGATGACCTTCCCGAGTGTGAAGGTGTCACCGCAAAGCGGCGGTTCTGGGCCTAAGACCCCGGAGTTTCAAAGAAAAAAATTGGGGGGGGGGTCTTACAAGTGATATCAGAGCAGACCTCGATCGAAAAGTAGCAGTCCACAACCCCTGGGTCACCACAACGTGAGTTTAGTTTGCGAACAAACTAAGCAGCGGAAGCAGTGGTGTGCCATATGAGGGATCACATGTAAATTGTCCACTTTTAATTAGGTTTGAGTCGATTACTTACTAATGGAGTTTGTTACGTAGCCCCCAGCACAGCCTACGCCACAAGGCGGAGTCCAGCAGACTCCGAATGTTGCACCACCTCCCCCGGTCCCCACTCCGTTTCTACAGTCAGAGATGGGGCAGACTCTGACAGCTATCTTGGAGGGTTTTAGGGCTCAATAGGTTCCGGCTACGCTGCCAAACCCGGGGGCCAACTGGCTGAGTATTTTTCGAGGACTTTCTCCCCTATCCTACCCGGGGGCCAACTATTTGAGATGCTGACTGGGATCCGGTGCCCATGGGAGGAGAGAGTGCCCTTGGTCGTCTATTGCTTGGAGTCCCGTGCTAAGAGATGGTGGAAGACTTCACTGGACATGACGTTTGCTGACAGAGAGGTTGCTGAGATAGCTTGGGGGAATTCAGGGCCGCACTGTTGGAGAATTTTGTTCCGCAGTCAGCCAGAGATGAGCTGGAGGATAGATTTATACAGTTGAGACAGGGTAGCAAGACAGTGTTGGTGTATCATCGAAAGTTCCACCACCTAGCATGATTTGCGGATTCTTATCAGTTGGATGAGGCAGGTTACACTAAGAGGTTCTATAAGGGCCTACTAGTGGATCTGAGGGAGGCTCTGATGTTCGTGTCCGATGGGCTTATTCCTCGGATATTGGAGATGGAAAAAAGGATCGAGGCAGATTGGCATACCACCCGAGGCCGGAAGCGGCCAACTGAGGATCAGGTCCAGGGAGCTAGGAATGATTAGCGACGGGGCCGTATCACAGAGGGGAGAAGAGGAGAAGACCAGCCTCGTCAGGAGGCGAGACAGGAGCAGAGGGAATCAGTAGTGGTGGCCCCTCAGCCACCCCAGATGCGGGAGGTGCAGAGACCCGGGGGGTATGGCATATCCCCCGCCGGAGTGTTTCAACTATCACCAGGTGGGGCATATAGAGAGGAACTACCCCATAAGGGGGACACCACCACCGGCTGCCCCTCCAGCTCAGTATTTTGGAGGCCGAGGACGTGGCCGAGGTCGTGGATACCAGGGCAGAGACCACAAGCAGGAGAGGGAGCAATTATATGCACTAGATCTGACTCAACAACGGAATCCTGAGCAAGTGATCATAGGTACGCTAGTTAATTTTAAGTCTTCTCTTTCCTAGATAATTAAAGTTATGGATATATAACGAATAAACTAGGAAATAAAACCACAATTAGATTTCTAAGACTTTAAGTTACCCCCCCCCCCCCAGGCATAGTCTTCATCAGCAGCAAGCCCGCCTATACATTGTTCGATACGGGTGCCTCGCACTCGTTCGTGTTCGAAGCCTTCGTGGAAGGGCTTGAAGGCGTGGAGCAATTCAAATGCCTGATGATGACGATACGGCTACCTGACGGATCAGAGTTATTCACCACCGCCCGCTGTAACATGGAGGCAGAGATCGGTGGAAAGATATTTAAACCAGCAGTAGTGATCATGAAGATACCAGTCTTTGATTTTATCCTGGGAATGACATGGTTGCACTGGAACCATGCTCAGATTGACTGCATGTCCAAGAGGATTACCGTGAGGCATGGGGATTCCTACATCGTCATCGAAGGTATTAGATCTATTCCCCCTCTCTTATTGTCATTCGTGCAGGTCGTCAAGGCCCACTTGCAGGGGAGGAAGTCTTTGAAGTGTTGTATGAAATGACCAAGGCCAATGGTTCCATCTTGGATATCCCGGTGGTGTGAGATTTCGCCGATGTATTACCAGAAAAGCTTCTAGGGCTACCCCCGCACCAGGAGCAGGATTTCCGGATACAGCTGGTGCCGGGGGCTAAGCTAGCATCTAGAGCCCCTTACTGGATGGCCCAGAAGGAGCTGACAGGGTTTTAGAGCCAGCTGCAGGAGTTAGTGGAGGCCGGATTTGTCAGGCCAAGCTCTTCACCATGGGGAGCCCCGGTGTTATTCGTCAAGAAGAAGGACAAGACACTCAGATTGTGCATAGACTATCGGGCACTGAACTGACTGACAGTCCGGAATACCTTTCCATTGCCAAGGATAGATGAGCTGTTTGATCAGCTGGAGGGCGTGCATTTATTTTCAAAATTGGATTTGAGGTCAGGCTACTATCAGCTGCGGATCCAGGAGGAGGACATACCGAAGACTACCTTTAGTAGCAGATATGGGCTTTTCGAGTTTACTGTGACGCCCTTCAGGCTCACGAATGCACCGTCGGCGTTCATGAGCCTAATGAATCGGTTGTTCGAGGCATATCTGGATGTGTTCGTCATCATATTTATTGATGACATCCTCATCTACTCGAGGATAGAGTAGGAGCACACACAACATCTGACGCTGACCCTAGAGAGACTACGAGAGCACCAGCTTTATGCGAAGTTCAACAAATGCCAGTTTTCGTTGAGGGAGGTGGCTTTTCTAGGCCATATCATCAGTGGTGCTAGGTTGGCAGTGGACCCGGCCAAGATTCAGGCAGTTCGAGATTGGCCGCAACTGAAGTCGGCCACAGATGTGCGGAGTTTTCTAGGACTTGCCGGTTATTACCGGAAGTTCGTGGAGGGGTTTTCTCGTATTGACCTTCCACTCACATCCCTTACGAGGAAGGATGTGCCCTTTGTCTAGATCACGCAGTGCGAGGTGGCTTTTCAGGAGCTGAAGGATCGACTCACCTCGGCTCCTATACTTGTCCTCCCTTTGGGGAAAGAAGAATTCCAGGTCTACACTAACGCTTCCTACCAGGGCATGGGTGCGGTGCTGATGCAGAATGGTCATGTGATCGCATACGCTTCTCGGCAGCTGAAGAAGCATGAGCAGAACTACCCAGTTCATGACTTAGAGATGGGAGCGGTCATATTAGCTCTGAAAGTCTGGCGACACTATCTGTACGGTGTCCACTGCGGCATTTACTCTGATCACAAGAACTTGAGGTATGTGGACACGCAGAAAGAGCTAAACATCAACCAAAGATGATGGGTGGAGTTTCTAGCAGATTACTAGTACGATATGCACTTCCACCCAGGGAAGGTGAATGTGGCGGCAAGTGCGCTGAGCCGGAACGCTGCAAACCCTGGAGCTGGAACGCAATTGATGGCCTTGGAGTTAGTTCATGTGTTAGAGAAAATGCAAATATCCTTCTTATCCGAGGATCACCCTGAGCTGTACCGGGAGTACCTAGCGTCGTTGATTGCCCTAGATGACATTCAAGACAGAGTCAGAGATGGGCAAAGGCAGGATGCCAAGCTAGAGCTGAAATTCCGGGCCTTAGAAGCAGGCACTGCTGGAGATTACTGGCTGAGGGATGGTCTGGTGTGTTTTAGAGGACGGCTTTACATACCAGAGGGAGGCCATGTCCGGGAAGATATCATGATGGAGGTTCATTGTAGTCAGTATTCAGTACACCCGGGAGTTACGAAGATGACTGCGGACCTGAAGAAGACCATGTACTGGCCAGGCATGAAGAAGGATATCACCTACTTTGTGACCCATTATGAGGTATGCCAGCTGGTGAAGGAAGAGTGCATAAACCACGCAAGATTGTTGCATCCACTCCCAGTGCCAGAGTTGAAGTTCGATGATATTGCGATGGACTTCATACACGGGCTTCCCCAATCACGGACGGGGAACGATTTGATCTCGTTGATCATCGACCGGCTGACGAAGGTGGCCAGATTTATTCTGATCAGAAAGGACGACTCGGTTGGTGTGCTGGTTCGAAAATTCGTGGAGCAGTTCGTCCGATATCATGTTGTACCCAGGACGATTGTATCGTATCAGGATGGACGGTTTACGTCCAGGGAGTGGAGATCAGTACAGACTTACTTGGGCACTCAGCTAACATTCATACAACATTTCATCCCCAGACTGATGGGCAGATGGAACGCACTAATCGGACCTTGGAAGATCTATTGCGACTTTGCATATTGGATCGCGATGAGCCCTGGGAGAAGCTGTTGCCACTGATGGGCTGTAGAAAAGGGGAACTAAAGGTCTTTGTACACAGAGTCGAGTGGATGAGTTGCACTTGCATGTTTATATCATGACATGATTGTATTTCATGGCATAATCATTTCATATAACCCGACACCTATTGTATAAGTGGTATGGGACGCTTATACAATAGGCCCTGCAAAACAACCTCTTGGTTTATAAGCTCGTGCGAGCGTGCTTATAAGTTAAGGTTTATTTTAGCAAATGTAAATGTAGAATTGCTAGAAAACCGACACTCTATCGTATAAATTGGTATGAGACTTTTTATACGATAGGAGCCCTGCAAATGATCCCTTGGCTTATGTGATTTCACATAAGTTAAGGTTATTTTTCTTGTTCAGTCATTTTACCTTCATTCTATCTTGTATACTATAGAGCTGCTTGTTTAGTTTCGCTACCATCTGCTTATTTGTTATTCTCCACCATCATGTCCCCTCTTTTCCTCCTCCCCGCTCGGTGCCTAGGAGCCATGGGGTAGTCTTTTACACTAACGGTTTTCGAACCACATCATTTTAGGGGACCGTGGAGCCCAGCATGGAGGAGCAGCCCCAGAGGTCGGCGCGCTTGGAGATGGGGTAGTCTAGTACCGGAGTTCAAACGGCAGGGACTGTGAGTCCGGTTCGCTACTAGTTATTTTAGATTTGCTTCCATGATGAGAGATATGTAGTGAGGATTTAATGTACTAGGCATGAGGCCCATATTTTAGTATTTTACTTATATCTGTAGACACTCCCATCGTGGAGATTATTTACTATTTATTTGACGTATGTGGACTTGCCTTTATTTTATTGCTACAGTTGAGATTGATTTGGCCGGCAGGATCACCGTTTTGTAGTGATGACCTTCCCGGGCGTGAAGGTGTCACCGCAAAGCGGTGGTTCTGGGCCTAAGACCCCGGAGTTTCAAAGAAAAAAAAGGGGGGGTCTTACAGTTCACACACGGGCAGCTGCGCCCGTGTGCGAGTAAAATGCATGGTTCTCCTGTGTGTCCCTGCTTTTCAGCACTCTGTTGCTACCCGTGCGATGTCCTTCACGCACGGGCAGAACTGCCCGTGCGCGATGGAAAACTCATGGGTCAACGCTTCTCCTTCCTCGTACCTATCCTGAAAGCTAATATCGCACGGTTTGTGCACGGCCGTGTGACAGACCGTGCGTGACCAATTTTTCTAACTTTTTTTATTTAAGTTGCAGATTTCTTCTTTCCAAGAAACTAGCTCCGCTTCCCCCTCCATTTTCGCTCCTCAAAGCAGGAAAACTCGCCTCAAGCCGCCATTTTCTCTCTCCTCCTTGGAGAGTTGATCCGGCCACCGTTTCTCCTCAGAAAGCTTGCAATAGTTGCATCTCTGGCCATCTTCATCTTCTCCGACCTCCAAGCTACCATTCAAGCTCTTTGTTGCTGCACTTACGGAGTTCTTCGGTCAGAACTAGCCCAGCGATCATTCATGAAGAAGATGGGATATTCGAAGCAAGTGACAGCCCTTCTTGGTTCCTGGACGTCATTCGTATACCGAGCTCGGACAAGGCCCGACAACCATTGACTCCATCTGTGAATCTTGGAAAGCCTTCGTGCGCTCGTTTATATTACTCCACCTCTTCTTACGGTCACTTCATTCTGAACTTGTGATAGTGGGATTATTGCTTGAGAACAATGTTTTGCTTAAGGTTTCAGCATGTCTTTATGTTGTTTTGTCTTAATCATTGCTTGTGTTGTTAATCTTCAGTTTCTCCTTTGCTTGTTGTGATTGTGTTGTTCTAGCGATTGCTAGAATCATGCGTTGTGAAGAGGTGATTGCGACCCTTGCTGTGTAACGTCCCGAATCTCACTAGGCCCCTCGTGCGTGTTTTTGAGTCAGGAGAGCTGACTTGGGTTCAGGGGGAGTGCTGACCACTGGGCAACACAAGTGAAGAGGAGGAGAAATCAGTCAAGCATAGGACACTGGTAGAGACACGGGCATGTCCCTACCCATGTGGGAGTGTCCAGCTCTCGAGTCGAAGACTCGAGTATGGCCAGAGAAGAACACTGGTAGTGACACGGGCATGTCACTACCCGTGTGAAGTGACACGGGTGTGTCCCTACCCGTGTGCGTGTTTGTCGAGTTGAACTTGACGAGGCGTGTCAAGATAGATGAGGTGAGTCGACATCGTATGACACAGTTAGTGACACGGGCGTGTCCCTACCCATGTGTGTCGAGTTACACTTGACAGAGCGTGTCGAGATCGACGAACTACGTGTCAATATCGACGAATTGCATGACATGGGTACGATACGGGCGTGTACCTACCCGTGTGTGTCTAGTTACACTCGACAGAGCGTGTCGAGATCGACAAACTATGTGTCGAGATCGACGAATTGTATGACACGGGTAGCGATACGGGCGTGTCCCTACCCATGTACCATTGTGTTGAGTTGAGTTCGTCGAAATGTATCCAGAGAAGGACACAGCCAGGGAACACGTTCGTGTCATGTGGACACGGGTCGGGACACGGGCGTGTCCCTACCAGTGTCGAGTGTTGAACCGACGCTGAAACCATCGTTGACACTTCGCCCAAAGCAGGATACGGGTACGGACACGGGCGTGTTCCTACCCGTGGCAATTTTCATATATAAGGGGAAGTGAAAACCGTAGCCATTTCCATGCTCATTTCATCCCCTATTTCCTGAGAGAAACTTCTATAGAGAGGGAAACTGCTGGAGAAAGGTTTGGAGGAGAAGATCCACCGCCGCCGTGAAGGAGAAGATGCCACCGAGAAGAGTTACACCATCCATGGCCAAAAATAGTGGAAACACCGGAAATGAGGTGAACTTCCTCCCCTATCCCTTGGTGCTATATCTATAGTTATCTAGGCGAGATGTCAACTTAAAAGAGTTTAGACTTGCGAGATGGTGATTTCTCTAGGAAGAGGCCGTCTTATGGCTTGTGCTCTAAGGCTACTCGTGTCTTCAACCTCTCAAACCTTCTATGTGAAGATGGGGGATGGCTTCGTGAAGAGTAAAGCCGTCATGAGGGTGAATAAGGGTGGAGGAATTTCTGGAGGTGATTTTGGAGGATCGACTTGAGGAGGAAGATGAGCCGATGTCGTTCATTCCTCTTTAAGATGCATGCAGAATCTGTGTTCTGCGCGCAGTAATCTTCTTGGCCATTTTCTGATGTGATATGTCCAGATTTGGGCTTTTGACTAAACACTAAAGTTTAAGCCCTTGAAAATACCTTTCCAACGAGTGGTTGCACATTTCATGCGAACTCTGTAGCTACGGGAAAGTCTGAATGCACATGACAACCGATAAATCCTGCATGAAGAAATTGTGTTCTGTACGCAACGGACTTCAAGGCTGATTTCAAGTTTGATACTATTGAATCTGGGTTGTGGTATGAACATAAACATTGTAGACCATGGAAAGACCTTTCCATCGAGGGGCTACACGTCTTCACCGGTTTCCTATAGCTTCAGGAATCTCTGGTTGAAATTGCTATCCAGATTTATTCTGCACTTAAATCCTGGGTTTTTATATAATATGAATTTGGATTTGGTGGAATTGATGTTGCAAATTAACTCGATATTTTGGTGAACTATTGTATGTTAACCACTGTAGTGCTATGAATGATGAAGATTACTAATTGGATTTCATATAACTGAATTGTAAAGCAAGCTTATTTAAACAAAGTGACTTGTTAGAAATTGGTAGACTATTATTTATGCGCTTATGTTATATTATGTTGAAATCATTTGGAATGACATATAGAAAGATAAAGTATGTCCATGAGTATATTTGAGGGTTGGAATGAAATTTAGTAGTCCAAGACTTAGAGCGTAGTCTCCCTACGGGTAGTATTGTGGAGGGATGTAAGTGCGGTTTTGACCGTCACTAGTTGGGTTATTCTTGATATGAGGTATAGATGGGTTGTTGGGCTGTGTCCTCATGCTTACTTCCGAGGCCCCTTCCATACCACGGTGATATGGAATTTTCATGCAGTGTGAGTTGATAGGAGGTGTCGTAATCCTGGGTTAAGGATAGTGTGGCAGGTCTACAGGCTTGCCGATCGTCACACCGACGGGAGTTGACAGTTAGACTTTGGGCGGTTGGGCTATGTCCTCGGTGTTCACGTCCAAAGGCCCCTTCCGTTCCAAGTGAACGGTTGGGCTGTGTCCTCGTGGTTTCTTCTGAGGCCCCTTTCGGGTCACACCAGGCCAGTTCAGGCTGTGTTCTCGGTACACATCTACCCGAGACCCCGCTGGGCCATAGTACGCATGGGGTCCGCTGTTATGTTCTTAGCGTTGAGGCGTACGGATGCCTAGGTGAAGTAGTGTGGATACCCGCCTAGTAGAAGAGATGCCCGCTCTACTGTCACCGCCTGGCCATGGCGATTGATGCCTGAGAGGTTAGCTACCTGCTCGAATAGTGGGAACTACTAGTCTGTGTCGACATGGCAATTTCATATGCGTGATCATGGGTGAGTCATAGCATAGCATACATACCATTTCATATCATTGCATAACAAGATCCTCATCTTATAAGTTTGTATGGGCACTCTTATACGATGAGTTACTTTTATGTAACTCAATCCATAACTTATAAGCTTGTATGGGCATCCTTATAAGTTAAGTTACTTTCCTGTTGGAGACACATGTACTTGATAGTTTGTTATTGTTTATGTAGAACTGCTAGAATAAAGTGTTATTAATCTTATTATACCATTACCACCTGCTTCTAACTGTTACACTATTTATTATACTTGTATCCTTGCTCTTTTCTCCTCCCGGTGCCGAGGAGTCGCCGGGGGAGCAGATGTGAAGCCACTTAGTCTTTTTGACTAACGTTTGCTACATCTTCCTTTTTAAGAGGTCTCCCCATAGGTAGAGCAGCCACAAACTTTGTAGCAGGAGAGCCAGGCCAGGATGACAGGGCCTGAAGTGACGGTGCCATCGCAACCATCGGTTATCGATGAGAGTATTGTTGAGCGACTCTGATGTATCCCATTTGGGCAATTTCATAGCTGTACTCTGATATTGAAGAATCATGTTTTAGCTTCTCTTTTTGTTGTATTTGGACTATTTACTTAGTGTGGATTTGACTTCTTCTTGCTTATATTTTGGTTGGGTTGGCATGTTTATATTGATATTGGTTGTAGCCGGCAGAATAGGAGTCTTGTGGTACAGGTTAGCTCATATGCTAATGCTACCACAAGGCGGCTCTTCCGGGCATAAGACCCTGTTGGAACACCCTATTACTAATTTGGGTCAGGATCACTATGTCTCTTAGGAAACTTGTTTTGACCTCATTATATAGATCTAAAGGTCAAGTAGAATTGACTCTAAGGATTAGTACTTAGGTTTGTAAGCTGCCCTCAAGACCAGGTTTTTCAGTCTGGAAACTAAGTCATTTCGTCGAGCTCAGTACGACGAATCGTCGAACTCCAATCGACGATCGTTGAGCTCACTTCGACGGATCGTCGAACTCCATTCGACGATCGCTGAGCTCAACTTCAACAAGTCGTCGAACTCCATTCGACGATCTTCGAGCTCAGATCGACGATCTTGACTCCAGTTTGGTTCTCAATCTCTGAGCTTAGTTCGATGATAGTTGAGCTCAGATTGACGATCTCTATTTCTGTCAAAGTCCAAATCTTTGAGCTCAGTTCGACGATAGTGGAGCTCAGTTCGACGTTTTTCTGAAGAATTCAACGATTTTCAAGATTCAAATTTGGACAGCTGTGGAATTATTGTCAGCAATTAATTCAGAGATCTTGTAGCCGTTTTCATTTATTCTGGAGCAAGTTTCAAGGGATTTTCAAAGAATGTTTCTATTGGACTTTCCTCCAGAAGATAATTACAGTTAAGGAAGTCATTTAATGACAGGCCAACGGCTATCTTGACAGTGGATCATTTCTATGGAGACATCAAGAGAATAAAAGATTAGATTTTTAAGAACTGAAAAAGAAGAACAAGGAGAGACACATATTCTGCAATATTCTTTCTCTACAAAAACTTCTTTTGCAAAACTTCTTCTGCAACAACTCTTACAACATCAATTACACAAGAGAAAGAGAAAGAGTTGCAGACATCCTTACTCTCAAAGATTCACACAAGAACACCAACACCAAAAGGAGATCAACAAACTGAAATCTTCAGATCTCTTTTGATTCAAGTGTTCAAGGCCATCATCATTCAAGATCCAGACACCTCACATTTCAGCTGTTGCTGAAATCATCATTTGCTGGAGATCAATTTTCTGAAGGCCTATCACCCTACTGCAAAGCTTCAATTCCTGAACAACTACAGATCTCAGGGGGAGCTTAGACAACATCTCTGAATCTACATAGTCTTCTCACTGTGATTGAGAAAAGAAGACTTCCATCACTCTCTCATCCCCACCTCTGTAAAGGGTTTTTCAAACTCACTTCAAAAGTTTGTGTGTGGTTTTTGAGCACCTTATCAAAAGCTTATTGGTGGCAAGACACCTGATCAAAAATTCTGGTTTGGTTTTTGAGCACCATATCAAAAGCTCATTGGTGCCCAGGACACCTGATCAACTCATCCTGCAGTGGATTCCTACCTAGGGTGGTAGAAGAGTGGATGTACCCAGGTTGATTGGGGAACCACTATAGCTCCTTGTGTCTTCTGGTTGCTTGTTTTTCTTTTGTTTCTGGCTGTGGCTTGTGATTAGTTTCCTCTGTGGTTTGTGACTAGGTTACTCTGCGATTAGATAGTTTCTGTGATTAGATTTACTCTTTAGTTTTGCTTCCCTGTTCACATTAGAATACAACAACTATTGTAAAATTTTTTAGCAAGCACCATACTCTATTCACCCCACTCTAGAGTATATCAGATCTAACTGACACTTTCAATTGGTATCAGAGCTAGGTTGGTTAAAAATACCACACCTTTGTGGTTGCACAGGCTAACACCTGAACCCAATGATCCCTAGTTAGATCTGCTTGTTGTATATTTTGTTATTAGAATTATTTCTTCACAAATCATGGCCCTAAACAAAGATTATGCTAGCACCAGACCTCCAGTGTGCAATCTATCCGTGTTTGCACTTTGGAAAGCAAGGATTAGACTATACATGAATTCTAATGATGAGGGCATCTTTAATTCTATTTTGACAGTGTGTCCAAGACCTCCAGAGAACACGAGTACAAATGTTGTTCCACCTCCTTCAGGAACAGATGCTGACATCAAGAAGTGGAAGGTAGCAGATGCAAATGCTATGAACATCTTAGCCCAGACTATGTCTGATGACATTTTCCAAAAGGTAGCTGAATGCAACTCATCAAAGGAAATCTGGGACAAGCTCTCTGAAATAGTCTCAGGATCTGTTGATGAAAGAAAGGACAGAAGATCCCATCTCATATCCCAATATGAGAATTTCAAGAAAGGAGAAGCTGAGTTAGTATGAGATATGTACAACAGACTCAGTCTTATAGTCAATGAGCTGAAGACTTTGGATAAGGAGATATCATTGACTGAGCTAAATGATAAAATCTTAATGTGCTTCCCAAGCACTTGGGACTCAAGGATCTGGCCAATCAAGGATGCCAGAAGTCTCAATGAGATCACCACAGAAGCTCTCTTGGGCAAGCTCAAGTCTTATGAGCTGCTCATTAAGAATAGAGAAGAAGAGCAGAAGGCTGCCTCACCATCCACAAGAAAAGAGAAGTCTATAGCTTTCAAAGCCACTGAAGATCAGCCTGAAGACAAAATCCCAGGCAATGATGAGCTGCTTAGTCTACTGGCCAAAATATTTTACAAGATGGCCAGAAAGGACTTCAGGAAGAGATCATACAAAGAGCATGACAAGCAAAGGTATGATAAGTCAAATAATAAAGAAATTATTTGCTTTGGTTGCAGGAAACCTGGCCACATTGTGCCTGACTGTCCAGAGAACAAAAACAAGGACAGAAAAGATAAGAGAGAAAGAAGAAAAGATAAGGACTTCAAGAAGAATAGTAATGGCAAACCCTCCTCAAGCAAGAACAAACACACAAGGAAGGGATTTGTTACTGAATCTTAGAGTGAGACTGAGAGGAATCAGAATCTTCAACCAGCTCAAGTGATGATGAAGATGATGCTGAAGAGAAGGAGTTCTGCATGATGGCAATCAATTCCTCTCAACACAACTCAGATGCAGAAGAGTCAGAGTCTGACTCAGAGACTCAACCTTAAGAAGATCAGGTAATAGACTAATTTTATTTCAATTCTGAGGACTTTAAGTATGAATTTAAAGCACTATGCTTAGACTTATTAAAATCTGAGAAGGAATTTATCTCTCTCATAAATCAATTGTCTGAACACAGTTCCTTAAAATCAGAAAACCTCAAACTCTCTGAGGAGTTGGAGTGCTGTAGGGAGCAGATAGCTTCACTGAAAAGTGAGCTATCAGAGGCCAAAAAGCTTGAAGAATCCCTTAATGGGAGAAGCATCAAGCTAATGGACATCACAAGCGCAGTGAACTCCAGATTCAATAGTACACTGGGCTTGGGTGCTTCATCCAGCCAACCTATAGTACTAACAGCCCCAATTAAATTTATCTCTGATAAATGGAAGGGAGTTGTAGAGGTAGCTAGGAAAAATTCTGATTTACCCAAGAAAACAAGTGTTCAACAGAAATCGTCGAACGCAGCTCGACGATCGCCGAACGCAGATCGACGATCTCAGGCAAAATCGTCGAACTCAGGTCGACGATCTCTAATTCCTGAACTCTGCCACAGTCGACCGTCGAACGAAGCTCGACGATCTGACCCAAGATTGTCAAACGAAGCTCAACGATCGTCGAACAGAGATCAGAGCTTTGGAAATTCTTTCAAGGGTAAATCAAAATCCAATCCTAGGGGTCCTTCATCCCAAAGATTTAACCCTTATACTGAATGGATAATACCTCTAAGGAGATATCATCCTGAAGGTTATAAAAGTCAACCAGGGATGTCATTTATTTCTGAATTTAAAGGTTATCAACCTAGGCCCAAGGTAAACTGGGTCAAAAACAAGTGAATTATTTTATGTGCAGGTGATGACCTATCCAACATCAAACCAGCAATGGTATTTGGATAGTCGGTGCTCAAAGCACATGACAGGAAACAAGGACAACCTCACATCCTTTAAAGCCAAGCTTGGACCCAAAGTTATATTTGGTGATTCAAACTTTGCACTGACAAAAGGATATGGTGCAGTTCAAATTGGCACAGTCACATTCAAGAAGGTAGTCTATGTGGAAGGACTGAAGCACAATTTGATCAGTATCAGTCAGCTATGTGATGAAGGCTACCAGGTGACTTTCAGCAAAGCCTTATGCAAGATCAAGTCAGAGGACAACACAACTGTGTTGACAGGTAAAAGGAAAGGTAACATCTACTTAGTAGATTTTCTTGCAACAGATGTAGACATTTGCTTGTTTAATTCTGTTAGTAGACCTAATGTTTTATGACATAAGAGACTAGGGCATATAAACCTTAGAACCCTTGCTAGGCTATCCAAGGATAACCTTGTCAGAGGACTACCTTCTATCCCCTACAAGAAGGAAGGAGTCTGCAAGGCTTGTCAATTAGGTAAGCAAACTAAAAATAGTTTCAAGTCACTTAATAAGAGTGATTCACCTAGGATTTTGTATTTGTTACACATGGATCTGTTTGGACCCATCATAGTACAAAGCTTAGGAGGGAAATCTTACACTTTAGTAGTTGTAGATGACATCTCTAGATTCACATGGGTTTTCTTTCTGAGGAAGAAGTCTGATAACTTTAAGTGTTTGACAGAGTTTCTCAAATACATACAGACTGAGTTCAATACTCACATTGCCCTGATCAAAATTGATCATGGGACAGAGTTTGATTCTCTTCTTATGCAAGAGTTCTGTCAGAGTGAAGGGATCAGACACACTTTCTCAGCTCCTAGAACTCCTCAACAAAATGGGGTAGCTAAAAGGAAAAATAGAACCCTTATTGAATCTGCTACTACATTGTTGTCAGATGCTCACCTTCCTCTATCTTTTTGGGCAGAGGCAGTGAACACCTCCAAGTATGTGCTGAATAGAAGTTTAATACATAAACTGAAGGGCAAGACTCCCTATGAATTACTCAAAGGGAAGAAACCTAAGATAGATTATTTTAGAATTTTTGGTTGTATTTGCTATATACACAATAATGACAAGAAGTATTTAGCAAAATTTCAAGCTAAAGCTGATGAAGGAGTGTTTCTGGGATACTCCATGATCAGTAAGGCTTATAGGGTTTATAATAAATCAACTCTTAAAATTGAAGAATCTGTTCACATATCTTTTGATGAAACTAACATGTCTTTCAAGGAGAAAAACACTTCTACCATAGAACCTTTGCAGGTACATTCTCTTGCTGAAGACTTGGACAGATTACAAATCATTCAAAAAGAGGAAAGCAGTGAGGATGAAGAAGACAATCAACACCTTGAAGAGAAACTTCTTAAAGAGCCAGTTGTTGTACCACACGAGGAAACAACAACACAGGTTGGTGAACAATCAACTCCCCCTGTTGATTTAGTAACATCAAGAGACCATCCAATTTCCCAAGTAATTGGAGACATCTCAGCTGGTGTGCAAACCAGAAATCAGGTCAACCAAAACCTGTTGCACAATTGCTTCCTATCTCAAATTGAACCTCAATCCATTCAAGATGCAGAGCAAGATCCACACTGGATCATTGCAATGCAAGAAGAGTTGCATCAATTTGAAAGGAACAAAGTTTGGGAACTAGTTTCAAAGCCTAAGGATCACTCCATTGTTGGAACAAAGTGGGTGTTCAGAAACAAATTGGATGATCAAGGAGTAATTGTACGGAACAAGGCAAGGCTAGTTGCTCAAGGGTACTCTCAAGAAGAAGGCATAGACTATGACCAGACTTTTGCACCAGTTGCAAGGTTGGAGGCTATTAGAATCTTCTTAGCATATGCAGCACACAAAGGCTTCAAAGTATACCAGATGGACGTAAAAAGTGATTTTCTCAATGGAGATATCAAAGAGGAAGTCTATGTCAGACAACCTCCAGGTTTCATCTCTCCATCTCATTCTGATTATGTTTTTAAGCTAAACAAAGCATTATATAGTCTCAAGCAAGCTCCTAGAGCATGGTATGAGACCCTAGCATGCTTTCTCCTGAAAAATGAATTTATAAGGGGTAGTGTAGACCAAACTCTTTTTATTAGAACCCATAAGTCATATACCCTACTAGTACAAATCTATGTAGATGATATTATTTTTGGTTCTACTGATTCAAATTTGTGCAGAAGGTTCTCCAACCTAATGCATTCTAAATTTGAAATGAGTAGCATGGGTGAGCTATCCTTCTTTCTAGGATTGCAAGTCAAACAACATGCTAAAGGCATATTCATTTCTCAAACCAAGTATGCAAAAGAATTGGTTAAGAAATTTGGTATGTCTGAAGCATCTTGTATGAAAACACCTATGCCTACTAATGCTGTATTGGATGTTGATGAACATGGGAAACCTGTTGATCAGACAACATATAGAGCAATGATTGGCTCTTTACTGTACCTTACAGCTAGTAGACCTGACACAATGTTTTCTACATGCATATGTGCTAGATTCCAAGTGAGCCCTAGAGAGTCACACCTCACATTAGTTAAAAGGATTCTCAGGTATGTTAAAAGTTGTCCAAATCTAGGTCTCTGGTATCCAGAAGACTCAGCATTTGACTTAACTGGATTTTCTGATGCTGATTATGCTGGATGCAGAATTGATAGGAAAAGCACTAGTGGAACTTGTCAGTTTCTTGGTGACAGACTTGTCTCTTGGTTTTGCAAGAAACAAACATCTGTGTCAACTTCAACTACTGAAGCTGAATATATGGCTGCAGGTAGTTGTTGTTCACAAATATTGTGGATTCAAAACCAACTCCTAGACTATGGCTACAACTTAGAGAGGTCTAAAATCTTTTATGATAGTACCAGTGCTATTTCTATAGCTCAAAATCCAGTCCTCCATAGTAGGACAACACACATAGAAATTAGGCATCACTTCTTAAGTGATAATGTTGAGAAAAATAAAATTGAACTTCAATATATCCCCACTGATTTGCAAAGGGGAGATATTTTCACCAAACCCTTGGATGAAAAGAAACACACCTTCTTCCTAAATCTGTTAGGAATGTTAGATGGAGGAAGTTTAAAATAATGTCCAAGATTTTAAAACTCTAAAAATGACCAAGACTAGGCAAACTTCTCAATATTTCTAGTGTCTAGAGTGTTTCTGGTCTCTGAACTATGCTCGACGATTTTACCCCAGATCGTCGAACGGAGATCGATGCTTTCCGAAATCGTCGACCAGAGTTCAGCGCTTCTCAGCTAGTGTTCAACTATCTCTCCAGGTCAACGATCGTCGAACGGCGCTCGATGATTTTGTTTTCTGAACTATCGTAGAACGGAGCTCGACGCACTCCAATATCCTCGAACGGAGATCGACGATATTGAAGACCTTTCAGATTCCTTTAGAAGCCCCGATCGTCGAACTGAGTTCAACGATCTTTCCTTTTTTGCGTCGAACCCTAATATAAAATTCATTTTTGGCCGTCGTTCTCCTTTTGCGCTTTCAATCTCTCTGCAAATTTTCTCTTTCCCTCTAAACCTCTCTACACGTGGTCGTTTGGTTGTTTATTTTTTGCAGGAAACCATGGCCGTCTCCGTCGCCGTTCTGGCCGCCATGATATTTGATGCAGGATTCGATATTGACATGGATTCTTTCAGCACCAGTGATCAAATCTTCCAAGATATTCTGGAACTGTTCAAGGAGCAAAAATTAGTTATTATCATGTCCACCAGAATCAAGTTGCCTGCTGATGAAATCAAGGAGTGGGTGTATACAGCCCACAACCAGGATCAAAATACAGTTGTTGGCTCAATTTCTGGAACCCAGGTACCTCTGACACCTACTATTCTGACAGAGGTTTTTCAATTAAATTCTGGAAGAGACTCTGTTGAAATGTCTGGAGAAGAATTTTCTACTATGCTTGATAGAATGGGTCATTCTGATGCAAACCCTAGCAAGATGCTGAAAAAGAATTTGGCTGTTGAGTACAGGTTTTTAACTGATGTTGTGGGAAAATTTCTGTTGGCCAAACATTCAGCCCATGATACCATCTCTAGGTATCAGCTGTGTTTGATGGGTGCTCTAGTGGATAAGAAACATTTAACCTGGGGAGAGATTTTCTTTGATCTGATTAAGAAGAAGATAAATAAGAATTTTGTGAATTATGGAAGGATACTAGGGCTGTTTCTTCAAAACAGATGCCCTGCCCTGCTTGTATCAAATGGGATGCACATCAATGCCTCCAAGAGGCTCTCGTGTGCCCTGTTTGGCAAGTGGGACAGACAGATTGTGAAGCCCAGCAGGCCCTCTGCAGCTACAACTTCAGGCACAAGGACTGTTACAGTCTCTTCCCCTCAAGTCTCTGCCCCTGCAGAAGACTTGCCAGCTGCTTCTCCTCCTCCTCCACATCTTATTTCATCTCCACCAGTCACCTCCACCATTCAAACTTCATCCACCATCCTCATTTCCAGTCCATCTCCAACTTCAGTTTCACCAACTCCACCTCTAATAGAAGACATATTCCATCCTCTACATCACTACCCTCAACCAAATCTTGACACATCATCTCACATTCCATCCTTCAATCTGATAGATGATTTCTTTATGGATGATTCACCTTCATCCCCTCCTGATCTACCCTCTTCATCCACATCTTACCAACAATTAGTCCAAGACATCATTGCTCAACCCTCCTTCACACCTTCTATCTTCATTCCACTATCTTCCCTTTCAACAATCCCCACACCTCAACCTTCCTTTCCCCCATCCACCAGTTCTCCTCCAACATCTCTAGCTGTTCCTCCTTCATTCTCTACCTCTGCTCAAGTCCCTAATGAGCATGTAGATATTCCAGCCTTAGCAGACAGACTGTATGAGCTGATAGCTCCCAGACTATCACTCTTGTTGGAGAACTCCTTGGCTCCACTTCTACAGTCAGTTGCAGACCTTTCTGCCAGGCTCTCCTCCCTCATTCCAAAGGCAATACCTTCCTTTGGGTCCCTTAATCCAGCTGTCTCTGAATCTAGGCAGGGGGAGATGCCTCATGAAGTGGTAAGATTGCCTGCTGCTGCTGCTGCCATTTCCTCAGTTCAAGCTGCTGTTACTTCAACTCAAGCTCCAGCCTCAACACCACAGGTTGCAGTTTTCTCAGTGGACCTCAGGTCACTATTATCAGCTTTTGATTATATATATTTCAGTTGTCTTTCAGAGAGCACTGCAGTCCAGCCATCAGAAGATCTCTCCAAGGCCATTGTGCCTTTTTCTAGCTGTGGCACCAGTATTGTTCATTCCTTTGTAAATTCAGTTTATGCTGCTGCCCCTGCTACTGCCCCTGCTGGTTCTGTTGTTGCTACCCCTAGTGCTGTTATTGATGGTTCTGCTACTGTTGTTGTGTCTGATAGTCCTGATACTGCTGATGATTTAGTCTCTAAGGATATACTTATGATAGAGGCATATGATTTTGAGCCTGCTGTCACTACTGATGTTGCCCCTGCTGATATTCTTGTATCTGAAACTGCTATCTCTGAATCTGGTGCTGCCCCAGTTACTACTGTTACTACTGCTGCTGTATCTTCTGAGAGTGTTGCTACTGAAAGTTCTGTATCTGCTGTATCTACTGCTGCTGTTACAACTTCTGCCAGTGTTATTTCTACTACTATTTCTACTACTACTACAATTGCTGTCACTCCTGTTACATCTGCTCCAACCCAACTACAAAAAGACTACCTTAAAAGGATTGATGCTTTATATGATGAACAAAGCTCTGAAAGTGATCAGTTCAGAACTGATTCTGATGATTCCTCAGCTACTATAGCAAGGAAAAGAAAAGCAAGAAGCAAGGCAATGAAAAGAGTTCCTCCAGCAAAAGTAAAAGATATAAATGACATTCCCTAGTACATTCTGCATGAATGCCCTATAACAGAACATTGGATGCAATACTCCAAGAATTAATTAAAGGCTATGAAAAAGAAGAGGAAGTATGAGAAAGGTTCCTCTCAGTTCCATCATCATCCTCCTCCTCCTCCTCCTTCACCTGGTACAGGTGCAAGTGGTAGCTCTTCATCTCATCCCTCTGCCAGAAGTCAAACCCCCTATCAGCCTCAAGGAAGATCTCAACATAGGGGAAGCCAATCCAGAGGCTATCAGTCAAGGAGAGGAAGCTATAGAGGAAACCAAAGAGAACTTCAAGTTTATTCCAAAGGTTATTCCAGACAGCACCCATACTCAAGGGAAGGACCAGGTTCATCTGATACTACTTCAGGTCCATTTCCCTATAAACTGAAAGAATTAGTCTCCACCAGAGCACCTCCAGACAATCCCTCTAACAAATCCGAGCCTCTAGTGCCTTTTGAGGATCCAGAGAACAATCCAACTTCTTGGACATCTAGGATGAAAGAGTTAGCTGCTCTGGACCAGATCAAGAAAGCTAGAGAGTAAGGCAAAGACACCTCCAGCATCACTACTTTATCAGAACAAAGGAAAAAGGAACTGGAAAGATACTCCTCCAGGAAGTTCTTTGATTCTGAAAGCTACATGAAGTTGCATCCTGAAGCTGTAGTACCAAGGCCAAAACAACAAACATCTCAAGGTGCAGCTGATGACAGAAGATCAAAGAAGGAAGCTCTTAATCCAAACAGGGAAATAAAACTTATAAAAAGCAAAGAAAAGCAGTAATTCTGTAAGGTGACAATATATTCTGTTTTCTGATCTATCTGAAATATATCTGTGGTTCTGCTATGTTTTGTTGTTATATTGTTGTTCTGTATGTTTATAATTTTTTCAATATCGGTAAATAGTAATCCTAACCCAAATAGGGGGAGATTGTTGGAACACCCTATTACTAATTTGGGTCAGGATCACTATGTCTCTTAGGAAACTTGTTTTGACCTCATTGTATAGATCTACAGGTCAAGTAGAATTTAGTCTAAGGGTTAGTACTTAGGTTTGGAAGATGCCCTCAAGACCAGGTTTTTCAGTCTGGAAACTAAGTCATTTCGTCGAGCTTAGTACGACGAATCGTCAAACTCCAATCGACGATCGTTGAGCTCACTTCGACGGATCGTCGAACTCCATTCGACGATCACTGAGCTCAACTTCAACAAGTAGTTGAACTCCATTCGACGATCTTCGAGCTCAGATCGACGATCTTGACCCCAGTTTGGTTCTCAATCTCTGAGCTCAGTTCGACGATAGTTGAGCTTAGATCGACGATCTCTGTTTCTGTCAAAGTCCAAATCTCTGAGCTCAGTTCGACGATAGTGGAGCTCAGTTCGACGTTTTTCTGAAGAATTCAACGATTTTCAAGATTCAAATTTGGATAGCTGTGGAATTATTGTCAGCAATTAATTCAGAGATCTTGTAGCCGTTTTCATTTATTCTGGAGAAAGTTTCAAGGGATTTTCAATGATTGTTTTTATTGGACTTTCCTCCAGAAGACAATTACAGTTACGGAAGTCATTTAATGACAGGCCAACGACTATCTTGACAGTGGATCATTTCTATGCAGACATCAAGAGAATAAAAGATTAGATTTTTAAGAACTGAAAAAGAAGAACAAGGAGAGACACATATTCTGCAATATTCATTCCCTGCAAAAACTTCTTCTGCAAAACTTCTTCTGCAACAACTCTTACAACATCAATTACACAAGAGAAAGAGAAAGAGTTGCAGACATCCTTAGTCTCAAAGATTCACATAAGAACACCAACACCAAAAGGAGATCAACAAACTGAAATCTTCAGATCTCTTTTGATTCAAGTGTTCAAGGCCATCATCATTCAAGACTCCAGACACCTCACAATTCAGCTGTTGCTGAAATCATCATTTGCTGGAGATCAATTTTCTGAAGGCCTATCACCCTACTGCAATGCTTCAATTCCTGAACAACTACAGATCTCAGGCGGAGCTTTGACAACATCTATGAATCCACATAGTCTTCTGACTGTGATTGAGAAAATAAGACTTCCATCACTCTCTCATCCCCACCTCTGTAAAGGGTTTTTCAAGCTCCATTCAAAAGTTTGTGTGGTTTTTGGGCACCTTATCAAAAGCTCATTGGTGGCAAGACACCTGATCAAAAAACCTGGTTTGGTTTTTGAGTACCTTATCAAAAGCTCATTGGTGCCCAGGACACCTGATCAACTCATCCTGCAGTGGATTCCTACCTAGGGTGGTAGAAGAGTGGATGTACCCAGGTTTATTGGGGAACCACTATAGCTCCTTGTGTCTTCTAGATGCTTGTTTTTCTTTTGTTTCTGGCTGTGTCTTGTGATTAGTTTCCTTTGTGGTTTGTGACTAGGTTGCTCTGTGATTAGATAGTTTCTGTGATTAGATTTACTCTTTAGTTTTGCTTCCCTGTTCATATTAGAATACAACAACTGTTGTAAAAATTTTTTGCAAGCACCATACTCTATTCACCCCCCCCCCCTCTAGAGTATATCAGATCTAACTCATACTTTCAGACCCCCTTCGTACCGTGTTTTGGGAACCGGGAGGGGGGTCTTATATGTTGTTCGTCCATCATCCAGACTACTCTTCGTAATACTCCACCCAAGCGACGCGGTGACGGCGACCCGCAAAAGTTTTCTTATTGTTGTTAACTGAGGAACCCAAATCAAAAAACCCCTTTGGTTACTTTCCCGCTTGCAATCCCTTTTTCATATAGCGAAATCACACTCCCTACTTGCACTCCTTGAGAGATCGATATTGTAACATACCTTAGGCAACTATACACCCTAGGAGTGGTTTTGTAATGATTAGGTCATGACAAAATCCTAGGAAGCCCAAGAAGACAAAGTGGACCTAGGAATATAGGTGGTATCACTATGGTCTACAAATAGTAGATTTCTAAATACTAGGTTGGGATGATCAAGGGGCTTCACCATTACTCCAAGACCCCACCATAACCTCACCAATCTATTGAAAGGCCCTAAGGGTCCATTGGAGTCAACCCACGGTGGCCAAGTTGACCTAGGACCATCCTAAGCCTAAATTGGGCAGGGTGCCCTAACTAAGGCAATGTTACCCTAATAAAACCAAACTACCCTACCAAAGTCTTCCTAGACCTAAAGTGGGGTCAATGGGTCACCCAAGAACCATTGGGGTCAACTCTAGAGCCTGAGTTGACCAAAGTCAACTCTAGCCCTAACTTGGTCAAAGTACCCTTAATAAGGGACAAGTGACCTTCAAGGTGCCAAGACAACCCTACCCATCCCTACCTAGACCCTAGGGGAGGCTAATAGGTCACCAAGGACCTATTGATCGTGACACAAAAGCTCAATTTGACCAAAGTCAACCCAAGGCAAGGTCAAGTCAAACTTAGCTCAAAAAGGGCTAACCCAAGCTCAAGCCCCTAGCCACTTGGGCTAACCACACCCTAACCACTTTATAATAGCTTTGTGGGCTGCATGTAGGCTAGTGCCATGATATAATTCGGCCATGAAAGGCAGGAGAGAGAAAACTCCAAATTCCTCTTTAATGGAGGAGAGAGAAAAGGAGGTAAAGGCCATTCATGGCATAGGGAAGCCAAGGGCCCTTCTTCTTTGCTTGCTTCATCTCCCCTAACAGCTCTGAGAAGTTCAAGAGCTTTTCCACCCCTTTTCATTGACTGGATTCTCAGAACCACCATGGCCGAGAAATCCTATTCATGGCCATTAATGGTGCCATGAAGGAAGGCCCTTCTCCTCCCTCCATTAAGGGCTGAGTTCAACTCCTCTAGGGAAGAGGAGAATTTTTCAGCCATTTTCTGGCTGGATTGATCCCAATTCACCTCCCCACTACAATGGCCGAGCCAAGCTATTCATGTCCGTTAATGGCAGTGATGCCATGACCACCCCCCTTCCCCATTTTAATGTTTTAAAAGCTTCACTGGACTACAAGGAGTCGTTTCCACACTTGCCCCGGTGATTTTGAGTTACTCCACTGTGTAGTTGCAGAAACCCAAGCGGCGCCACCACCACCATGGCACCCGGTGATCGGCACGCCTCCAGCCCGCAAACAAGGTCCTTCCCTTCTTCTTATTCCATGGGTAGATCTTAGGACTAATTATGGTAAAGGTTCGGGCCCAATTCAGCCAGATCCAAACTTTCAAAACCATGGATTTCGGGAAAACTTCCGCTTCTCGGGATCGCCGAAAAATTCCCCTCCGGCGGCTGTGCCACCGCCTGGCGATATCCACCACCTTGATGGAGGTGGTGGTGGCAGTGTCCGGCTAGGGAGGCGGTCGGATGGCTGGGAATTTGGTCGGGAAGTGGCTCCAGGATGGGATGATACTGGCCATCGGCTGGAGCTTGAGACAACCATATGTCGTTGGATGCGCTTTAAGATTCGTGCTAGAGGTGATTAAAACTATGGATAATATTTACATAATATTTCATTTCTATCACAGAAATTATATTTAATGTTTCTATTTATTAAAAATACCTAGGGACACCTACAGAAAAAGGGAATAATATCAAAGTTGTAGCCCTAGGAGTGTACTTTATTTTAAAATTAGTTTGAATCAATTTGGGGGCCTGGTTTTACCAGGGCACTCATTTTAATGGGGTCTATACTTAGTGTTAGACAGAGATTAAAATGTGTGCCCCCACTTCACCACAAGTCCAAAAGACCTAAAATTTGGACATGGAGTCACACTAATCTATATTGAGGTCCAGTCCAAAAATGGGAATTTGTGGAGATAATATTTCTATACTTTTAGAAATTATTTAATAATCCTAGGGTAAATTAATTTAGGGACCTAAATACCTCCAAACCTTCACAAATTTTGGTGTGTGGTACTTAGGGTCATCATGAGGTTCTGTATAAATGTTCACCTCATTTTGAGTTGATTTGGTTGGGAAATGAGTAGACCCTAGTTTTGCCCTAAAAAGGGTATTTAGGTCAAAAGAGGACCTTGTGGGATTGGGTTGCCAAACCACCTGAACAGAGGCTGAAATTTGGGTAACTGGTTTGACATGACTTTTTACACCCTCATATGGATTATGGGGTGGTCTGGGGTAGGATTTTCCTAGGACCCAAGTTCAAACCCTAAGTTTATACTTTGCGGTTTTGAGAAGGGCATGGGGTCAAATGCCCTTGTATGGACTTGACATTTGGTAGAGAGGACACTATGGTATCAAAAGTCCTCTGGAAAAAATCTTAGAGGATTTGGAGATGGTTAAATCCCTCAAAACCCTAACCCTAGCTTAGGACACAACCCTTATACATGTAAGACAAGCCACCAAAACTTAATGAAAAGTTATGAAACTTGGGTAGTATGGTCATAGGGTTAATTAGAGCCTCTGGTGATTTTATTGATAATTTTGGAGCAATACACTTAGTACATGGAATTTCCCTTGATGTTCTTTTGGTTATTATGATCACACTATTTAGTAGGAAGTTATGAAAATTGGACAGTGGGTATTTTAGGTCCATTTAATCATACTTGAATTTTATTATAATGTTTAGATGTGTATTTTCAGTACTTCCTTCACAAGTATTTAAGAATGCAGTTATATTCAAAAATAGATTCAGAGCTCAAGAATGGTTTGAAAATTATGAAACTCGTGTAAAGGTGTATTTAGGTCAATATTTACAGGAGGAAATTTTACCATAATTTTTAGGTAAATATTTTCAGTAGTTGCTTCATTAATGTAGGAATGAGGATTTTTGTTTGAAATTAAAATCAGAACTCATTATTCACTGGAATGTTTGAAAACTTTGTCAGGAGTGTTTTTAGGGTATATTAGTCATGCCTGAATTTTATTATAATTTTTGGAAGCTTATGTACAATATTTACTTCATTAGCTGTTAATTATGTGCTTATATTTAAAATTATGGATCAAGGCCTAAACCTAGCAAACAAAATTTGGGAAACTTGAATTTACTATTAATTTGCTGCCTAGTATTTATCATAATTTTATGGAGTATTTTGCATGACTGTAAGGGCCACTTTATATTCAAATTGGGCATTTGGATTTTTGGGAGAAATAAATAAAATGTCAGATTAATTAGGAAAATTCTAAGCTTCTGGATTTAGTCTATAAATGTCATGGTAGGCCTCCATTAATTATCTTAAGGCATTTCGAAGAAGATTTGATGTACCTCCTATCTTGTGCATCATTTAGCAAAAGGTGGTATGTATTTAGTAAAACTGCGGAAATCGTGTTTTCTTGGGGAATAGTCGTAGGGAGAAGTGATTGTGGTTTACTGATTTTAGTAAAGAGGAGTGGAGTATATCATTGGAAGATGGGATGAGTAGGTTGTAGAGTTGTCTAAGATTATTTGGTGCTCGGGATCGACGAAAGATCGTCTTTCCGATGGAAGAAGTGAGAAAGTCAACACTCTAGGGTAGATCCTAAAAAATATTAAAAGGGATCGGGAAACGGGTAATAACCATTAATAGTAAGTGTCTTGCGAAAGGGAGCTTTGGGGTTCAGCCCATCTTAATTCCTAGTGCCCTCGAGAACCCTTCACGGGGTATGCCTTTGGCAGTCCTAGGCTAACCTAAACTGTAGGCAAAAATAAACTGCAAGAGCAACTATCACAACTAGGGATTCACTTTCACTCACCTCAATGTCTCGGGATGTTAGGTTGGGTCACTCGGGCAGTAGGCTCGGTGGTTTTGACGATGGGCAGGTTGGCCCGACGAGCTTTGGCTCGATTGTTGATTGTGACGAACGGGATGGTCCGGGGAGATTTGGCTTGGTAGCTGATACATAAGGTTGCATGTTCATAAAGTATAAGGTGGTGGGTCTTCGGTATTGGAGGGTCGATGCACCGACACCAATACATTGACTCGGCAAGTGTGGCTTTGCACTTTGCCAAATTAAGTCCGGTGGACCAGCTGGCAAAGAGAACGCAGGAGCTCCGCTTAGTGCACCAGCGTCAAGGCGTACGATAGGTCTGACTGATAGTGCAATTACCGGTTTAGAGGTGGGCGAGGCCCAACCCACCGCTTTCATCTGCCACTACGGAGGTATCCTGGGAGGTTAGGCTCTAGAAAGGGGGAACTAAAGGTCTGTGTGCACAGAGTCAGGTGGGTGTATTGCACTTGCATGTTCACATCATGGCATGCTTGCATGTCATAGCATCATCATTGCATATAACCCCTGACACATATTATAAAAAGTGGTATGGGACGCTTTATACAATAGGCCCTGCAAAATGACCCCTTCATTTATAAGCTTGTGTGAGCGTGCTTATAAGTTAAGGTTATTATTATTTAGATATATATATATATATGTTTGCTAGAAAACCGACACCCTATCGTATAAATTGGTACGAGACTCTTTATACGATAGGAGCCTTGCAGAAGATCCCTTAGCTTATGTGGTTTCATATAAGTTAGGGTTACGTTTTACTTGTTTAGCTTTTCATGCTTTTTTTACTGCCTCTTATACTGATAGATCTGCTAGACTAGTTCCGTCATCACCTGCTTTTTGTTCATTCTCCACTTTCATAGCTTCCCATTCCTCCTCTCTGCCCCGTGCCTTGGAGCCACGGGGGGAGGGGTAGGGGATGATAGGACTTAGTCTTTTAGACTAACGGTTTTCGAACCACACCATTTTAGGGCACCGTTGAGCCCAGCATGGAGGAGCAGCCCCAGAGGTTGGAACGCTTGGAGATGGGACAGTCTACCATCGGAGTTCAGACAGCTAGGATTGTGAAACCTGATCATTAGTAGATTGTTTTGTTTTGCTTCCACACTGAGTGATATGTAGTGAGGATATTGATGTACCGGGCATGAGCCCTATTTTCAGTACATTTATTATTATTTTCGTGGACTCTCCCTTCGTGGAGATTATTTACTATATATGTAATTTCTATGGACAAGTCTTTTACTCTTTTGCTACTGTTCTGTGATCGATTTGGCCGGCAGGATCGGAGCTTTGTAGTGATGACCTTCCCGGGCGTGAAGGTGTCACCACAAAAGACAGTTCTGGGCCTAAGACCTCGTGGTTTTGAAAAGAAAAAAAAAGGGGGGGGGGGGTCTTAGAAGTGGTATCAGAGCCAGACCTCGATCGAAAAAGTAGCAGTCCACAAACCTGGGTAACCCCAGCGCGAGTTTAGTTTGGGAACAAACTATGCAGCGGAAGCAGTGGTGTGCCCATATGGGGGATCACATGTAAATTGTCCACTTTTAATTAGGTTTGAGTCGATTACTTACAAATGGCTTTTGTTACGCATCCTTTGACACAACCTATACCACAGAGCGGCGTTCAGTAGACTCCGAATGTTGCACCACCTCCCCCGGTTCCCACTCTGTTCTTACAATCAGAGATGGGGAAGACTCTAACAGCCATACTTGAGGCTTTCAGGGCCCAGTAGGTTCCGACTCTGTAGCCAAACCCAGGTGGCAATTAGTTGAGTATTTTTTGAGGACTTTCTCCCCCGCCCTACTTTGGGATAGAGTCTGGCGTTCGGATGGAGGAGTGGCTGTACATCATGTAAGAGATGCTGATCGGAATACGCTGCCTATGGGAGGAGAGGGTGCCTTTGGTTGTCTGTTGTGCTTAGAGTCCCATGCCAAGAGATGGTGAAGACATTGCTGGACACAAAGTTTGCTGATAGAGAGGTTGCAGAGATTGCTCGGGATGAGTTCAGGGCCGCACTATTGGAGCATTTTGTTCCGCAGTCGGCCAGAGATGAGCTGGAAGATAGATTTCTATCATTGAGGCAGGGCAGCAAGACAGTGGTGGAGTACCACCAGGAGTTCAATCATCTATCCCGGATCGCAGACTCCTATCAGCTGGATAAGGCAGGATACACCAAGAGGTTTTACAAGGGCCTACGAGAGGATCTGAGAGAGGCTCTGTTGTTCGTATCTGACGGGCCTATTCCTCGGATATTGGAGATGGCGAAGAGAATTGAGGCAGATTGGCACACTACTCGAGGCCGGAAGCGGCCAATTGAGGACCAAGGCCGGGGTGCCAGAAATGATCAGTGACGGGGCCGCATTGCTGATGGGAGAGATGGGAGAAGAGCAGAGTACCCACCTCGTCAAGAGGTGAGATATGAGCTGAGGGAGCCGGTGGTAATGGAACCTCAACCTCTCCAGATGCGGGAGCTGCAGAGACCCAGGGGAATGACATATCCCCTGCCCGAGTGCTACTACTGCCATCAGGTGGGGCATATCCGGAGGAACTGCCCCATGAAGGGGGCACCACTACCAACACCACCAGCTGCCCCGCCTGCTCAGTAGTTCGGAGGCCGAGGATGTGGTCGAGGATGTGGATACCAGGGCGGAGACCGCAAGCAGGAGAGGGAGTAAGTTTATGCACTGCATCTGGATCAACGACGGAACCCGGAGCAAGTGATCACAGGTATGTCAGTAAATTTTAAGTTCTTTCTTTCCTAAATAATTAGACTCATGGATATAGAATTGAAAGACTTGGAAAGATAACCATAACTAGATTTTTAATATATTTAACTACCCCAAGCATAGTATTCATCAGCGGCAAGCCCGCTTATATGTTGTTCGATACGGGTGTTTCGCACTCGTTCGTGTCGGAGGCCTTCATGGAAGGACTAGAAGGCGTGGAACGATTTACTGGCTTGGTGAGGAGAGTGCATCTATGATGAGTCCACTTTATATACCTATTTTCGGACTCATCTGGGTTAGTTTTCACGCATTTGCACTTCACTTTTAGTTCATTATCATATATATTTCATCTTGCCTATATTTCCATAGGAAGTGCACATTTAAGCTCATGGTTGTATATTTTGTTGTTTTTATAGTTTGTACTCCCTTTTGTGATTGTCTGGAATGTCTGCACAGATTAGTGATTGGTTTTTCCTTTCGGTACAGGGGTCGTGTGCGTGTTCCGGGATGATTGTGAAACAGGAATACTGTGCACGATCATGGGATCTAATGCGCATGACCACTGGTCGTGCGCCCCTGATAGTGCGCACTACTCTACGTTTTCCAAAATCAGCCTGGGGTAAGCGCACGACCACTGGACATATTGCGCACAACCACCGGTCGTGCGCCACTGATCGTGTGCATTGATTCCTGTTTTCTGTAGTCCTGTCTGGGTAATCGCACGATCATTGGACTTAGTGCGCACGACCACTAGTCGTGCGCCACTACTCGTGCGCGTTATCCCAGTTCTTCTTCCTGATATTCCATGCCAGTGCGCACGAGCACAGGACATAGTGCGCACGACCACTCGTTGTGCGCCTGTGATCGTGCGCATTGTTCATTTCTGCTTTTGTATAAATAGTGCAGGTCTCGCCCTAATCCAGAGATCTGGAGATCGCTCGTTTTCCTCTGCTGTTTTCCGCCTTCTCCGCAGTTCCCCTTCATCTTCCACCCTAGGGAGGTGCTCTGGGCAAGCTCCAAATCCAAGCCAGAGCTTCCTCTCGGCCTTCTCCTTCATCAGTGAGCTTCAAGTAGGGTTTGACGCCATAGCCATCAAGCAAACGAAAGCTAGCAAACTTCGTCCGTTATCGTGAGACGAAGAAGACGGGCCATTGGAAGGTGGTGACAGAACTTCTCTACCCCGGACGCAGTTGAGGATCGAGCTTGGACGCGGAATGACAACCCAACGATTCCAACCGTGAATCCTCAGCAAGGCTTCGGATTCGGTCGATCTCTTGTCTTGTTCTTGCTTTATTGTTGAATATTGGTGTTTAACTTTATTTATATTGATGAAGTATGCTTAGTTTGTAAACATTTTATACAATTATGTCTATGTGATTGTATGTTTTCGTTATTTACTTGAGTTGCGCCATATATCCATCCACCACCATCCACCCTTGCCGCACTAGCAATTGCTAGTTGCGTGCGTTGCGAAGAGGTGCTTACGACCCTCATTCCGCCATTCTCACCACCTCATCCGCGAGCCTACTCTTCCATCCGCCTAGCGATTCGGTGCATAGCAGCCCGACTAGTCTTCCATCCCGCCTGGCGAAGCATCGCATAGCGGCGTTGCATAGGAGTAGTTGTTAGCCTTTTATTTTCTGTTGCCGCAACATCAAAACCCCCATTAGTTTGCTCCGACCTGAGGACTTCAATCTTAAGTCCTCCTCGAAATTAACTCCACCTTACTGTGTTCCTTGTGAGATCGATACTTGGGAAAACCCCCATTTTATATTACTTGTGCGACCGGTTCACTGTCGTGATCTACTGCATCAAGTTTTTGGCGTCCGTTGCCGGGGAGCCCAGTCATGTGAGTTTTTGGAGAGGGAGATAATAGATTGAAGCCCTTTTCCATTTGTGCATATCATTTTTTTATTTGCTTTTGTTATTAGAATTTTTATTTTGCTTATTTCTTTTTGCCCTTTTCTGATTTTTGATTTAGATAGCAGATCCGTGCTATTTTCATTCTAGCTGTGTAGCACTTTTTCAGCGATTATTTTGTTCGTGATGGATTCTGATGCTGAGTGTCGTATCCTTGACACTTTGCACCGATCCATCGATGCCATTGCTGTTATGAATGCCGGGCATTGCATTCGGTGTTTGTTATGTCAAGGTGTGGGCCACATGTTGAAGGATTGCCCTCGTTTGTGCAAGCCTTCTCCCTCTGAGGGCGTGTGCACAACAACCTCCCGTTCGCGGAAGACTGTTGTGGACAGGCCTACAAGGGTGTTGCCTGGCCCAAACTCTGACATAACGCACTTTGCTCATTCTTTACCGGTTGAGATTACTGAAGAATCTCTGGCCGCATACAACTCTTTCATGGGTCCCTCGATCCCTTTTTACGAGCTTTCCTTGAGTGATGATGATCACTCAGGTGTTAGCCAACAAAAAGAGGAGCAGGAACTCATGAACGCTCCTGTATGGGACGATGAGATTGTTCCGGTGGTCGACGGGGTGGCTTCAACGAATGAATATGCGAGGGTGCCTGCTCATTCAATGCTTGATTTTGAGAGCAGCCTTGCCCCTCTGCAATTTTTGCCAGATTGTGCTATTCCTCTTTTTTGTGAGTCGGTTGATGATGCCGTGATTGTGGATGATTCGGTGCCCGAGGTTGCGCCGAAGTGGGATGATGATTCCTCTATCTCCGACGGAGAAGGTGGATCTTCGGAACACTTTTACGTACCCCGGTGGGATGAGGAATACCCTATTTCCGATGCGGAGGTTTGCACCTCCTTATTGGATGAGGCCGTTCCTCTTACCACCGCGGACCTTGAGTTCTCGGATTCCCCTCGGTACGACTCGTATGATACCGACGATGATCTCTTCTTGGATCCTGCTGAGAGTGAGACCGGGATCACTCTCCCATTTTCTGATTCTTTTAGTTCTTCTTCTCTTTTATTACTTGATCCCCCTTCCTTATCTGAGCATGTGCAGGATGAGTCTCCAGAGGTATGTTGGGATGACGATGAGCTTTGTGCTCATGTCGTTGCCATCGCCTCCTGCGGGCCTGTGATAGACGATACCTTGCTGGGCAAGGATTCATTTTGTGGTGAGATGAGTGAGGACCAGGCCTCCTCCTCATCCTACTTCCTATTTCCTCTACCTGTGTTGGGCAGGTATTACTATTTAGGTAGAGGGGTAACTGCTCTATCACTGTATCTTTACCCGTTACCGAAACGGATATTAGGCCAGTAACCTGTGCACTTTTTATTTCATAGGCCCATTAGCTAGAACTGTTTAGAATTCAATAAGTCGTGCTGGGATGACAATAACCCAGTACTTATCTTTCATTTTCTGCATTTTATTTTTCTTGTCTATTTTTAGTTTTAGCAATTCCTTTTTATATATTTTGTTTTGTTTTTGCGGATCTCACCCCTGCAGGTATTCATAGCAAATCGCATTGGCGGGGTTCTGATTCTTCCTATGGCGGGCCTGCTTCAGGTTTCCACGCGCCTTCTGGTATGCTCACTGGCTGAGCATTGGGTAACCTCTTCCCTTAGCTCCTTATTATTTTAATTTCTATATCATCTGCTGTATTGCTTAGTTTAAGTCTGGGGGAGAGATAGTTTTGTTACCTTTTGCACTTACACATCTCATGTGCATACTAAAAGCTTTTATTGTTTTATTTTGCTTAGTTCATTGCATCACACACCACTGCACCCACATGAGCGCGTGCATAGCTTTTTGCGTGCTGCGAGTTAAACTCATTTCTTCGTTAGATTTGGGAAAATTATGGTGCTGACATAGGATTGTGAGACAGAGTAAAATGTTGGCCTTATTGTGATCCTAGTCAACTGCTCTCATCTCGTGTAGAAATTGGAGTAGATTTAATTTTTCTGTATGCTTTTAGTTTTATATTTTTCTAATTGCGTAAATACTTTTTATTCTACTCAAAAGTTTGTGAATCCGATGTGAATCTGACGGTAGCTTAGGGATGTGTGTAGATGGACGTTAGTTTTGTATTGCTCGAGTCTGGAGGATGGATAGTATTTCTCGTTGGCTAAGAACTTGCCCCAAGCTATTCTTGAAGCATGGGTATAGGTTAGTCATGCATGAGCGTGATGTAGGCCATCATTTTGGCCCGGTTGAGCTTTGTACCGTTCCTAACGTCTTGTCCTCGCTAGCCCCGTTGTGCCTACCCATTTTTTGATTCAGCTCCACCTTTATTTCACCAAAGCCTTATAGCCAATCCTAGTCGCACACCCAAGTCGAGTTTAGTGTTTTATATTTTCATGTTGGGATGTGATGTGGTGTTATTATTCATGAAAATGTGGAAGTGCTCCCACGTTTATTTCTGCTGAATTGTGAAAATAAAATGATGAAAAAAAAAAAAAGAAAAAGGAAAATATTTGTAAAGAAACAAAAAAAAATGAAGAGAAAAAAAATTTCAATTGAAAATCTTTTTGGGAAATGTGATTACATTTGGAGTAGGCGGTACACACACCCATATTTGAAAAGTTAAGTTTGGGGGTCTGGTGTACCCGTATTTATTTTGGTTATCTGTTGGATTATTTCTTTGATAGCTCATTTGGGTTAGGTGCATAGAGTTCCTGTTTATCTTTGTTTACCTCGCCTAAACCCAAGCCCCATTTCTTCACCTAAAGTCCTACTGATTCGTGTGTGCACCAAACCAGTGTCGTGGAGAGAATGCGAAAAGGCAAGCATATGGTCACCGACATTGGTGGATTCCTTTGGAGGTTATCCTGAGCCCTGATCTTTGGCAATGCTCGCCTAGCGATTAGTCTACTTTCTCCCTACGCATGACCGAATGATTCACCGTGATTCTATTTTTGAGTAATAATAAAATGTTGATACGCATTGTGAAAAGTATAAACTATTTTGTATACTTAGAAATTTCTTCTATTATATTTTTACGCGCGCGAGCATGCGACTTCGCATGGTACTTCGTATCGCAATTTCTTTGTTAACTAGTATTTTTCCCTATCTGCTTAGATTTTTGTTTGCTCGGGACGCGCAAACAGTTAAGTCTGGGGGTGTGATGAGTCCACTCTATATACCTATTTTCGGACTCATCTGGGTTAGTTTTCACGCATTTGCACTTCACTTTTAGTTCATTATCATGTATATTTCATCTTGCCTATATTTCCATAGGAAGTGCACATTTAAGCTCATGGTTGTATATTTTGTTGTTTTTATAGTTTCCTTTTGTGATTGTCTGGAATGCCTGCACAGATTAGTGATTGGTTTTTCCTTTCGGTACAGGGGTCGTGTGCGTGTTCCGGGATGATTGTGAAACAGGAATACTGCTCACGATCATGGGATATAATGCGCACGACCACTGGTCGTGCGCACTACTCTACGTTTTCTAGAATCAGCCTGGGGTAAGCGCACGACCACTGGACATATTGCGCACGACCACCGGTCGTGCGCCACTGATCGTGTGCATTGATTCCTGTTTTCTGGAGTCCTGTCTGGGTAATCGCACGATCATTGGACTTAGTGCGCACGACCACTGGTCGTGCGCCACTACTCGTGCGCGTTATCCCAGTTCTTCTTCCTGATATTCCATGTCAGTGCGCACGAGCACAGGACATAGTGTGCACGACCACTGGTCGTGCACCTGTGATCGTGCGCATTGTTCATTTCTGCTTTTGTATAAATAGTGCAGGTCTCGCCCTAATCCAGAGATCCGGAGATCGCTCGTTTTCCTCCGCCGTTTTCCGCCTTCTCCGCAGTTCCCCTTCATCTGCCAGCCTAGGGAGGTGCTCCGGGCAAGCCTTCAACGCCAAATCCAAGCCGGAGCATCCTCTCGACCTTCTCCTTCATCCGTAGGCTTCAAGTAGGGTTTGACGCCATAGCCATCAAGCAAAGGAAAGCTAGTAAACTTTGTCCGCTATCGTGAGACGAAGAAGACGGGCCATTGGAAGGTGGTGACAGCCCTTCTCTACCCCGGACGCAGTTGAGGACCGAGCTTGGACGCGGAATGACAACCCGACGATTCCAACCATGAATCCTCAGCAAGGCTTCGGATTCGGTCGATCTCTTGTCTTGTTCTTGCTTTATTGTTGAATATTGGTGTTTAACTTTATTTATATTGATGAAGTATGTTTAGTTTGTAAACGTTTTATACAATTATGTCTATGTGATTGTATGTTTTCGTTATTTACTTGAGTTGTGCCATATATCCATCCATCACCATCCACCCTTGCCGCACTAGCAATTGCTAGTGGCGTGCATTGCGAAGAGGTGCTTACGACCCTCATTCCGCCATTCTCACCACCTCATCCGCGAGCCTACTCTTCTATCCGCCTAGCGATTCGGTGCATAGCAGCCCTACTAGTCTTCCATCCCGCCTGGCGAAGCATCGCATAGCGGCGTTGCATAGGAGTAGTTGTTAGCCTTTTATTATCAGTTGCCGCAACATCAAAACCCCCCTTAGTTAGCTCCGACCTGAGGACTTCAATCTCAAGTCCTCCTCGAAATTAACTCCACCTTACTGTGTTCCTTGTGAGATCGATACTTGGGAAAACCCCCATTTTATATTACTTGTGCGACCGGTTCACTGCCGTGATCTACAGCATCAGTCTACACGATGGATCGAAGTTATTCACCTCTGGCCCCTGCAACATGGAGGCGGAGATAGGCGGAAAGGCATTGGAAGCCCCAGCGATGATCCTAAGGATGCCAATCTTCGACCTGATCCTGGGCATAACATGGTTGCAATGGAACCATGCCCAGATTGAGTTCCTGGCGAAGAGAGTCACCTTGAAGCATGGGGATTCCTATGTCATCATTGAAGGTATTACATTTACCACCCCTCTCCTGTTATCGTCCGTAGAGGTCGTCAATGCCCGCCTGTAGGGAGAAGAGATCTACAAAGTGCTGTTTGAGATGGCTGAGGCCAAGGATTCCATCTCTAGTATCCCGATGGTGCGGGATTTTGCTGACGTGTTCCCAGAGAAACTGCCAGGTCTACCCCCACACCGGGAGATGGACTTCCAGATACAAATCGTATCGGGGGCTAAGCCGGCACCTGGAGCTCCTTACCGGATGTCCCAGAAGGAGTTGGCGTAGTTTCGAATCCAGCTAAAGGAGCTAGTGGAAGCCGGATTTGACCGGCCGATCTCTTCACCATGGGGAGCCCCGGTGCTGTTCGTCAAGAAGAAGGACGGGACACACAGATTGTACATCGACTACCGAGCATTAAACAGACTGACATATCGGAATACCTATCCACTGTCAAGGATAGATGAGCTGTTTGACCAGCTGGAGGGGGCATATTTCTTTTTGAAACAGGATTTGAGGTCGGGCTACTTCCAGCTACGGATCCAGGAGGAGGACATTCTGAAGACTGCCTTCAGTAGCAGATATAGGTTGTTCGAGTTTACCGTGATGCCCTTCGGGCTCACGAATCCACCGTCGGCATTCATAAGCCTCATGAACCGAGTGTTCGAGGCTTATCTGGACGTGTTCGTCATCATGTTTATTGATAATATCCTCATCTACTCGAGGACAGAGGAGGAGCACACACGACATCTGATACTGACTCTAGAGAGACTGCGGGAACACCACCTTTTTGCAAAGTTTAGCAAGTTCCAGTTCTGGTTGAAGTAGGTGGCCTTCCTAGGACACATTATCAGCGCAACCAGGTTGGTAGTGGACCCGGCTAAGTTTCAAGCAGTTCGGGATTGGCCACCACTGAAGATGGACACAGCCGTGCGGAGTTTTCTAGGACTTGCCGGTTATTAATGGAAGTTCGTGGAGGGATTCTCTCGGATTGCCCTCCCACTCACATCCCTGATGAGGAAGGATGTGCCCTTTGTCTAGACGCCGCAGTGCGAGACGAATTTCTAGGAGCTGAAGGATCAACTCACCTCGGCTCCTATCCTTGCCCTTCCTTTGGGGAAAGAAGGATTCCAGGTCTACACCAACGCTTCCTACTACGGCATGGGTGCAGTGCTGATGCAGAAAGGCCACGTGATTGCTTATGCTTCTCGCCAGCTGAAGAAGCATGGGCAGGGTTCATGAACTTAGAGATGGGAGCGGTCATGTTTGCTCTAAAAGTTTATCGGCACTATCTGTACGGTGTCCACTACGATATATACTCTGATAACAAAAATTTGAAGTACGTGGACACACAGAAGGAGCTGAATATCAAATAGAGGTGATGGATTGAGTTTCTAGCAGATTACCAGTACGAGATGCACTACCACACAGGGAAGGAGAATGTGGTAGCCGATGCGCTGAGTCGGAGAGCCGCCATCTCCGGAGGGGAGCCCCAGATTATGTCCATGGAGCTGGTGCAGAGATTAGAAGATATAGACATCACACTAGTGTCGTCTTATGACCCCGAGCTCTATGAGGAGTATTTTGCCGCGATGAGCGTCACAGATGACATTCGAGACTGAGTCAGAGAAGGGCAGAGGCAGGACGCCAAGCTGGAGCCGATATTCCGGGCCTTGGAGGCAGGCACTACTAGAGATTTCACACTGAGGGGTGACCTGGTATGCTTTAGAGGATGGGTTTACATACTAGAGGGAGTCCAGCTCTGGGAGGATATCATGATGGAGGCCTACAACAGCCTGTATTTAGTACACCTGGGAGTTACGAAGATGACTGCAGATCTGAAGAAGACAATGTACTAGCTAGGCATGAAGAAGGATATCACCTACTTCGTGACCCACTGCGAGATATGCCAGCTAGTGAAGGTGAAGTGCAGAACCCCGCAGGATTATTACAACCACTCCTGGTGCCAGAGTGTAAGTTCAATGATATCGCGATTGACTTCATACATGGGCTTCCCCGATCGCGGACGAGGAACGATTCGATCTGGGTAATCGTTGACCGGCTGACGAAGGTAACCAGATTTATCCCGATCAGTAAGGATGACTCGGTTGGTGTGCTGGTACGGAAGTTTGTGGATCAGTTCGTCTATTATCATGGCATAGCCAGGATGATCGTATCAGATCGGGATGGACGGTTTACATCCAGGGAGTGGCGATCAGTGCAGACTTACTTGGGAACTTGGTTGACATTCAACACATCGTTTCATCCCAAGACTGACGGGAAGACTGAACGCACCAATCGGACCTTGGAAGATCTACTACGACTATGCATTCTGGATTGTGGAGAGCCTTGGGATAAGTTGTTGCCACTTGTCGAGTTCTTATATAATAACAGCTAACAGTACAGCATAGGGATGGCTCCTTATGAGGCCCTATACGGACGAAGGTGTAACAGCCCAAAGTTCTGAAACGGGAAAATTTGGGTGACACGGCCTGGGACACGGGCGTGTCCCAGGGCGTGTCAGGTGGACACGGCCTGCGACACGGGCGTGTCGCAGGGCGTGTCCAGGCAGTGTCGACAGTCGACTTAGGTGTCGATGATTTTCGCTCGACGATCGTCGAGAGGAGGCACACGGCCTAGGACACGGGCGTGTCCAGGGCCGTGTCATTGAGTGTCGAGTGTCGAGATCGTCGAGTGTCGAGATCGTCGAGTGTCGAGTGTCGAGATAGGTGACACGGCCTGTGACACGGGCGTGTCACAGGGCGTGTCAAATCGGAACGACGAGCTCAGCCGCCGAATGATTTTGACAGGGCGTGTCTGGGTGCCGTGTCTGGGCACACGGCCGGGGACACGGGCGTGTCCCAGGCCGTGTGAAGTCTCGGGATGATTTGGGATTTTTTTCACCCAGGTACACGGCCACAGACACGGGCGTGTCGGAAGGCGTGTTGGTGACACGGCCCATGACACGGGCGTGTCCCATGGGCGTGTCACTGGTTTGGATAGGTCGGTTGACCACCGCTTGAGGCACACGGCCAGGCACACGGCCGTGTTCGAGGCCGTGTCAGGTCAAAATAGGTGTTTTTGGCAGAATCGTGGCCGTCCATTCCTTCAGTCTGGATCCAAGGGCTGGAAGCTCTTCTTCTTTTCCCTTAAGGGCCGAAATCAGAGAAAGGAATCTCATTTTCCTTAGCCTTCATCTTTCTTCAAGAGAGAAAGAAAGGAAGAGGAAGAAGGAAAGGGGGCTGCTGTCGGTGGTGCTGCGGTTTCCCGACGAGAGATCCGAAGCCAGCGTTGCGGAGGAAACGCTCTCGCGAGTCGTGCAAGCTAGCTTGGAGTCCATGGCACCGAAGCGATCGTCAAGGGTAACGACTTTTCTTCCTAGCCATGTGAAGGCTTCCTTTTTGGCATATCTTTTGATTCCCCCACCAAGAGGTGGCTGCTTTTGGGAGTCCTTTGGGTGATTCTTGAAATCCCCTTTTTGTTAGCATATAGATCCGGAAATGGAGTACGGAATAGGCATGCTGTGTGAAGCCCATCTGGACAGGTTGGTCTGGATTGGTGATGTTGCATACGAACCGGAGAAGACTCCGTGATAAACGTGTAGTGTTAAGGAGTCTACGGGTTATGCCTGCGAAAAGGAGTAGCAGGAAGTACTGGGGTGGTAGCCCAGGAAACTAGCCATGTTATGGTTTTGGGTCCAACCTGTGGTTATCCACACAGGAAGTACTGGTGGGACCAGGAAAGGAAGTACTGGTGTGCCCAGGAAAGACCCCTGACATTTGTAATTTGCGGTGTCCACCTGTGACGGGAGTCACAGGAAGTACTGGTGTGCCCAGGAAAGACCCGCTGTTGTTGTGAGGAAATGGGTATAGTGACATACCCAGGCTTGAATGCCAGAACAGGATTGGTGAGACCGACCCGCGCCTTTGCTATAGCCATGAATACGCTGCACGCGGAAAAGGCAAGGCGATTTGAGCAACGGGGGGATGGAGGATCCGACCTGCGCTATGTCCGTCTGACGTGAGACCAAAAAGTGCGGTCTGTTGGAGCGCATAGCAAGAGTCTTCGGCCTGCGCGCCATGACACAACGGGGGGCTACGGGCCATCCCAGTGTCCGAGGACTAACTCCGGCTGCACGCCATGGAGTAAATGCTCAAGAGTGTTACCGTTGGGTGATAACCCTGATACGGTGGTGGGCAAGAGGTTGCCAGAACACCAAGAATATGCCCTGAGTGCACGGACCGTTGGGCCGGGCGGCAAACGGTTGTGATGGCTTGTGTGCGTGAAAGCACCTTTTGATGATATAGCTTGCCATACTTGTGATATGATATGCCTGCAGGGAAAAATACCGCTGTCCCGAGAGAAGGGGTAGGGTCGTTATAATTTGGTCAGCTGAACGCTGACCGTTGATTTTGTTTGCCACCGGTGGGTGGATTGTCCTTGCACAGGTGCTGGAGAGCCGAGCGGGACGCGTCGAGGAAGATGTTCCTGCTGGTGCTGCTGCTGCTGCTAGCCCTCGAAGGCTAGTTGTGTTCTTTTGAGTGTTTTCTTTTATTGTGGCCGGCCTGCGCGCCAATCTGTTTTAGGTCACTGTTTGAAAGCCATGTAAGGCCATAAGGCCAACTCTTTTGACATGTTGTAAGACATTCCTTTATGTATAAAATGTGGCGTTTTATGTTTGGACATTCATGAGGAGTTCAAGTAGTTTAGGCTTCCGTTACAATGCTTGTGATAGGTGCGATTGCGCTACTCTGGTATCATCCTGTACCTTCACCGACTGTTTTGTGGTATATCCTGTGGGGCCCCGGCCGGACCTTCTAGAATATATCATATGAACGGATGGGGTTGTTACATTTTTGGTATCGGTTGTCTTGGTCTTTCCCTCTCGAAGTCGTGGTCGACTTCTTTTGTGGGGTGGCGAGCACGGGTTTGTGCAAACTACGGTCTACGATTGAACTCCTGAATGTCCATGATAGGAATGCAAAGTTTTGTGTTTGAGGAACCTGTGTGTTCCTATCTTGTTGCTTACTTGTGTCATTTTCTATTTGTAGGCGACGAGTGCGATGGTTTGGCAGCAGGAACCCCAACACTCGTTAGGAAGCATGACGTCCACTGTGGTACCAACCTCTCCTTCATCGATAGAAACAGCTCGACTGATTGTCGATAGGGCTTTTGCAACGCTCAAGTCTTATCATGAAGGACAAGTTTCACCCTCTGATCCGGTGATGCGTTCCATGCCGGGTAGGGAACTTGAGCAGCTAGTAAGGGGAAGTGCCTCAGCCTCGTCGGGACATATGTGTTTGAGCCAAGGAGAGAACACGGTTGCGGACTATTTTCATGCATTTGTTGCAATGAGCCAACAACCCGAGTTTATGTTTGAGACCGAGGAGATGAAGATCAATCGGTTTTATGGTGGGCTACGTCAGGAACTCCGTTTCTTGTTGATGGGTCCTAAGTTCTTGGGCTTCCAACCACTGGTGGAGGCAGCGAGACTGTTGGAAATCGACTTGAGGAGAGCCCAGCAGATGCCTGTGACTCGGAAAGTGCGCACTCTAAGGTTTGGGAAGTCGGTTCACTGTAAGAGGCGGAGACAAGAGAAGCGTACTTGTTATGCGTGTGGTCAGGTGGGACACCTTGCTCGTGACTGTGGGGATGGTGTTCAGCAGCCAAAGAAGCAGTCCAAGTGTTATTCGTGTGGGAAAGCAGGACATAAAGCCCGAGATTGCCGCGTTGGCGCGTAGCAGGCAAGAAAGGGCGACAGCACGATGTAGATAAATAAGGAGACTTCTCATGTACATAACTAATGGTGACTTATATATGTTCGATGTACAGTAAGCCGTTTTGGATGAAAATGTTATGAGGACCTGTGTCCGATATGGATGTGTGGGATCAACGGGTGTTGTAAATTGTTGCTGTTTTCTACCATGGGGACATGTGTGCCCAAACTTGGCAAGAGTCGTCGATGTTTACGCTGATCGTCTTGCTTGTTTTTGTTTGCATCTTGTGAATGTTGTTTGTATATGTTAGGTGCACCACAGGCGCCGTTTACGAAGGATGTTTCGTCTTCTTTTCTGTCTCGTGAGTTTCTTACGCGGCTTGGGATTCCCAGGATCGCAAAGACAGATAGCGTCACCATGGTGTTGCCGAATGATTGTTGGATGCTTGCGCATCAAACTTGCGATGTGGCGGTTCAGTTAGGAAGTCGGGATTTCAGTTTAACTGCATTTGTTTTGCCAATATCGGAATTGACGTGATTTTTGGGTTGGATTGGCTTGCGGAGCAGCACGTTATGCTTGATTGCCAGTCCAAAGAAATCACGTTAGGCCAGAATACCGAACAGGCGGGACGTTGATGTCTGCACTCGAGGTAGTCAAAGCTGTTCGGAAGGGTGCAGAGTGTTACTTTGCACTCATTCGGGCTGTTGAGCCTACGGCCACGTTGTGCGAGGTTCTGAGGTTCTGATTGTGGCAGAATTTACAGATGTGTTTCCCACGGATCTCCCTGGGCTACCACCCCAGCGGGAGATTGACTTCACAATTGAGTTGGTGCCAGGTGCGAAACCCGTGGCCCGCTCGCCATATCGCGTTGCGCCTAAAGAGATGGCGGAGTTGCAGGTTCAACTACAAGAAATGCTAGAGCAATGTTATATCCGCCCAAGTATGTCACCTTGGAGCGATGTATTGATTACCGTGAATTGAATAAGCTGACCGAGAAGAATAAGTATCCTATACCTCGGATTGATGAATTATTTGATCAGCTAGTTGGCTCGACCGTCTATTCGAAGTTGGACCTGAAGTCTGGTTATTACCGGTTACGAATTTGGGAAGGTGACATTTCCAAAACCGCATTTGGAACACGCTATGGGCACTATGAGTTCACAGTTATGCCCTTTGGCTTGTGCAATACGCCTTCGGTGTTTATAGATTTGATGCACCGTATTTTCCGTGAGTACCTGGATCTGTTTGTGATTGTGTTCATTGATGATATCCTGGTGTACTCGAAGTCTAAAGCTGAGTATGAGATTCATTTGCGGTTGGTGTTGAATACATTGCGGTAAAGTCAGCTCTATGCCAAGTTCTCGAAGTGCGAGTTTTGGCTATCGTCAGTGGCATTTTTGGGCCATGTGGTGAATGGAGCGGGCATTGCAGTGGATCCAGCGAAGATAAGAGCCATACAAGAGTGACCAAAATTGTCTTCCGTGGCCGAAGTCAGGAGTTTCCTTGGACTTGCGTGCTACTATAGAAGATTTGTAGAGAATTTCTCGCGGATCGCTTTGCCGCTAACCACACTAACGCGAAAATATCAGAAGTTCGTTTGGACGCCAGAGTGCGCACGATCTGTTGAAGAGCTGCAGATTCGGTTGACCACGGCGCCGATGTTGTCTTCGCCATGTGGAACCGATGGGTTTATGATGCCTCAGGAAGCGGCTTAGAATGCGTTCTTCTGTAGAGCGGAAAAGTGATTGCTTATGGCTCACGCCAACTGAAGGTGCATGCGCGAAACTATCCCGTCCAGGATTTGGAACTAGCGGCGGTGCTTTTTGCACTCAAGTTGTGGCGACACTACCTTTATGGTGTGAAGGTGGCGATCTATACCGATCATAAGAGCCTAAAGTATCTGTTGGAGCAGAAAGACTTGAGTATGCGACAACGACGGTGGTTGGAGTTCCTTGGGGACGACACGTTCGAGATTCACTATACACCCGGGAAAGGGAATGTTGTCGCGGATGCCTTGAGTCGGCGAGTTCCGGCTAGAGCGAATTGGTTGCAAAGGCATAATAAACGTCTTATCCAGGAGTTGGAAGCATTGGAGATCTATTGTGTTGACAAGAGTTCCACTGCCACTGCATGTTTGAACTGGACCGAGGTGCAATGTGACCTTGCGGACCGCGTTCGACGGGCAACGGAGTTGGATGAAAATCTCTTACGATATGTGAATGAAGGGCCAGAAGGCAAATTCACCTGGAATGATGGTCTTTTGCGCAAAGAGGGTCGTTTGTGCGTCCTGAATGTGGGGAAGTTGAGGGAAGAACCGATGTATGAAGCACATCGATGTATTCCATTCACCCCGGGAGCACAACGATGTTCAACGATATGAAGAACTTTTTCTGGTGGCCAGGGCTCAAGGAAGATGTTTCCCTGTATGTAGCCAAATGTCAAACATGTGCGATGGTGAAGGCGGAATGCCAAAAGCCGGACGGTTATTTGAAGTCACTACCGATCCCAGTGTGGAAATTTGATGATATTTCCATGGATTTTGTGCATGGATTGCCAAGATCGCAACGAGGAAATGATTCCATTTGGGTGATAATTGACCGGCTAACAAAAGTAGCACATGTTCACCCGAACAGGTGGGATGATTCGGTTGAACGTTTGGCAACATTATATGTTGATCAGATTGTGCGGCTTCACGGTGTTCCTCGGAGCATCGTAAGTGATCGAGATAGGCGGATCATATCAAATGATTCGAGGCTAGTTCACCGACTGTTGGGCACGAAGTTGACTTTCAGTACGGCCTTTCATCCCCAAACGGATGGCCAAACTGAACGTACCAACAGAACAATGGAGGACATGCTCCGAATGTGCGCCCTTGACTTCGGAAAGAGATGGGAAGATCATCTCTATATGGTCGAGTTTGCATATCATAACAGCTACCAGGCAAGCATTGGGATGGCACTATATGAAGCCCTATAGGGAAGGACGTGTCGTACTCCCTTAGCTTGGGTAGACGCGGGTGAAGCCCGGGTTGTTAAACCAAATGAGGTGGATAAAGCAAACTCAACCATTCGGACTATTCGAGAGAGATTGCTGATTACTCAAGATCGACAAGCGAAGGACTACAACGCCAAGCACCGGAATGTCGAATTTGCGGTTGGCGATTGGGTCTACGTGAAGATCAAGCCATGCAAAGGGGTCTCCAAGATTCAACGATTGAAAAGTTGAGTCCAAGATTTTTGGGTCCTTTTGAAGTGGTTGAGCGAATGAGCGAAGCGGTTTATCGGCTAGCTCTGTCGACGAACTTGGGTGGGTTACATGATGTCTTTCACATCTCAGTGCTTCGGAAGGCCGTGAAAGATCCCGCTCAAGTGATCGCGGATGATCGTGTGCCGGTGGAGTATGGGCTAACAACGAGAGTTAGACCCATTCAGATCGAAGATTGAACCGAGAAACAGTTGCGGAACAAAACGGTCGGTATGGTAAAAGTCCGGTGGGACAACTGCGGCCGTGAAGAACTGACATGGGAGCGTGAGCAGACCATGCGAGAAGAGTTCCCTGAGCTGTTTGTGTAAATTGGAGCGAAAAAGTTGTAACATTAAATTTTATATGTTGTAACCTTTTTCTTGCTGGTTTCTGTTGCTTTCCTGTCTCCAAATTTCGAGGACGAAATTTCCTGTAGGAGGGGAGGATTGTAACAGCCCAAAGTTCTGAAACGGGAAAATTTGGGTGACACGGCCTGGGACACGGGCGTGTCCCAGGGCGTGTCAGGTGGACACGGCCTGCGACACGGGCGTGTCGCAGGGCGTGTCCAGGCAGTGTCGACAGTCGACTTAGGTGTCGACGATTTTCGCTCGACGATCGTCGAGAGGAGGCACACGGCCTAGGACACGGGCGTGTCCAGGGCCGTGTCGTTGAGTGTCGAGTGTCGAGATCGTCGAGTGTCGAGATCGTCGAGTGTCGAGTGTCGAGATAGGTGACACGGCCTGTGACACGGGCGTGTCACAGGGCGTGTCAAATCGGAACGACGAGCTCAGCCGCCGAATGATTTTGACAGGGCGTGTCTGGGTGCCGTGTCTGGGCACACGGCCGGGGACACGGGCGTGTCCCAGGCCGTGTGAAGTCTCGGGATGATTTGGGATTTTTTTCACCCAGGTACACGGCCACAGACACGGGCGTGTCGGAAGGCGTGTTGGTGACACGGCCCATGACACGGGCGTGTCCCATGGGCGTGTCACTGGTTTGGATAGGTCGGTTGACCACCGCTTGAGGCACACGGCCAGGCACACGGCCGTGTTCGAGGCCGTGTCAGGTCAAAATAGGTGTTTTTGGCAGAATCGTGGCCGTCCATTCCTTCAGTCTGGATCCAAGGGCTGGAAGCTCTTCTTCTTTTCCCTTAAGGGCCGAAATCAGAGAAAGGAATCTCATTTTCCTTAGCCTTCATCTTTCTTCAAGAGAGAAAGAAAAGAAGAGGAAGAAGGAAAGGGGGCTGCTGTCGGTGGTGCTGCGGTTTCCCGACGAGAGATCCGAAGCCAGCGTTGCGGAGGAAACGCTCTCGCGAGTCGTGCAAGCTAGCTTGGAGTCCATGGCACCGAAGCGATCATCAAGGGTAACGACTTTTCTTCCTAGCCATGTGAAGGCTTCCTTTTTGGCATATCTTTTGATTCCCCCACCAAGAGGTGGCTGCTTTGGGAGTCCTTTGGGTGATTCTTGAAATCCCCTTTTTGTTAGCATATAGATCCGGAAATGGAGTACGGAATAGGCATGCTGTGTGAAGCCCATCTGGACAGGTTGGTCTGGATTAGTGATGTTGCATACGAACCGGAGAAGACTCCGTGATAAACGTGTAGTGTTAAGGAGTCTACGGGTTATGCCTGCGAAAAGGAGTAGCAGGAAGTACTGGGGTGGTAGCCCAGGAAACTAGCCATGTTATGGTTTTGGGTCCAACCTGTGGTTATCCACACAGGAAGTACTGGTGGGACCAGGAAAGGAAGTACTGGTGTGCCCAGGAAAGACCCCTGACATTTGTAATTTGCGGTGTCCACCTGTGACGGGAGTCACAGGAAGTACTGGTGTGCCCAGGAAAGACCCGCTGTTGTTGTGAGGAAATGGGTATAGTGACATACCCAGGCTTGAATGCCAGAACAGGATTGGTGAGACCGACCCGCGCCTTTGCTATAGCCATGAGTACGCTGCACGCGGAAAAGGCAAGGCGATTTGAGCAACGGGGGATGGAGGATCCGACCTGCGCTATGTCCGTCTGACGTGAGACCAAAAAGTGCGGTCTGTTGGAGCGCATAGCAAGAGTCTTCGGCCTGCGCGCCATGACACAACGGGGGGCTACGGGCCATCCCAGTGTCCGAGGACTAACTCCGGCTGCACGCCATGGAGTAAATGCTCAAGAGTGTTACCGTTGGGTGATAACCCTGATACGGTGGTGGGCAAGAGGTTGCCAGAACACCAAGAATGTGCCCTGAGTGCACGGACCGTTGGGCCGGGCGGCAAACGGTTGTGATGGCTTGTGTGCGTGAAAGCACCTTTTGATGATATAGCTTGCCATACTTGTGATATGATATGCCTGCAGGGAAAAATACCGCTGCCCCGAGAGAAGGGGTAGGGTCGTTATAATTTGGTCAGCTGAACGCTGACCGTTGCTTTTGTTTGCCACCGGTGGGTGGATTGTCCTTGCACAGGTGCTGGAGAGCCGAGCGGGACGCGTCGAGGAAGATGTTCCTGCTGGTGCTGCTGCTGCTGCTAGCCCTCGAAGGCTAGTTGTGTTCTTTTGAGTGTTTTCTTTTATTGTGGCCGGCCTGCGCGCCAATCTGTTTTAGGTCACTGTTTGAAAGCCATGTAAGGCCATAAGGCCAACTCTTTTGACATGTTGTAAGACATTCCTTTATGTATAAAATGTGGCGTTTTATGTTTGGACATTCATGAGGAGTTCAAGTAGTTTAGGCTTCCGTTAGAATGCTTGTGATAGGTGCGATTGCGCTACTCTGGTATCATCCTTTACCTTCACCGACTGTTTTGTGGTATATCCTGTGGGGCCCCGGCCGGACCTTCTAGAATATATCATATGAACGGATGGGGTTGTTACAGAAGGTGTAGGACTCCACTATCATGGATATAGTACGAGGATCTGAAGGCTTTGGGCCCAGAGTTTGTTGAGGACACCGAGGCTCAGGTGAGGCTGTTACGGGACAGGTTGTTAGAGGCTCAGAGAAGACAGGCAAAGTATTACGATGCTCGGCATCATCAGATGGAGTTTCAGGTGGGGGACCGGGTATTCTTGAAGATCCGATCGATGCATGGAGTTTCATGGGTGCGGGGTCGGAAGAAGAAGCCCAACCCGAGATATATGTGGCCTTACAGGATCCTAGAGCGGATTGGTCCCTTAGCATATAGGTTGGAGCTGCAACCGGAGCAGGCGGTTCTGCACGACGTGTTCCATATATCCTTTCTTAGGAGGGCTCTACTATGCCCGAAGCAGCAGATTACAGTGACAGATGGGTCGGTAGCATCTGATCAGTCAGTTCACCTGGAGCCGGTCCGTATTGACTACAAGGGGATACGAGTCTTGCGCCGCAAGAAGGTTCCTTTGGTCAAGGTCCTATGGAGGAATCACGGTTAGGAGGAGTACATCTGGGAGCCGCAGGATCTGATGCAACAAAAGTACCCAGAGCTTTTCAGTCAGGTATCCCTCACAACCTCTTGGGATGTTACAATTTACTTTTCATACTTGAAAACCTCATAGACCAAACTAGAATTTCGAGGAAGAAATTTTTTGTTTATGTATTGGGATTTGTAATATCCCTCAGGAAACTAGACCCCCTAGGAGTGGTTTTGTCATGATTAGGTCAAGACAAAACCCTAGGAAGCCCAAGAAGACCAAGTGGACCTAGGAATGTAGGTGAGATCACTATGGTCTGTAGATTTCTAAATACTAGGCTGGGATGATCAAGGGGTTTCACCATGACTCCAAGACCCCACCATAACCTCACCAATTTATTGAAAGGCCCTAAGGGTCCATTGGAGTCAACCCGGGGTGGACAAGTTGACCTAGGACCATCCTAAGCCTAAACTGGGCAGGGTGCCCTAACTAAGGGCAATGTGCCCCTAATAAGCTCAACCTACCCTACCAATGTCTTCCTAGACCTAAAGTGGGGTCAATGGGTCACCCAAGATCCATTGGGGTCAACTCTAGAGCCTGAGTTGACCTAAGTCAACTCTAGCCCTAACTTGGTCAAAGTACCCTTAATAAGGGACAAGGGACCTTCAATGTGCCAAGACAACCCTACCAATCCCTACCTAGACCCTAGGGGAGGCCAATAGGTCACCAAGGACCCATTGATGGTGACACAAAATCTCACTTTGACGAAAGTCAACCCAAGGCTAGGTCAAGTCAAACTTAACTCAAAAGGGCTAACCCAAGCTCAAGCCCCAAAGCACATGGGCTAACCACTCCCTAACCACTTTATAATAGCTTAGTGGGCTGCATTTAGGCTAGTTCCATGATATAATTCGGCAATGAAGGGTAGGAGATAGAAAACTCCAAATTCCACTTTAATGGAGGAGAGAGAAAAGGAGGTAAAGGCCATTCATGGCATAGGGAGGCCAAGGGCCCTTCTTCTTTGCTTGCTTCATCTCCCCTAACATCTCTGAGAAGATCAAGAGCTTTTCCAGCCCTTTTCATTGACTGGATGCTCAGAACAACCATGGTTGAGAAATCCTACTCATGGCCATTAATGGTGCCATGAAGGAAGGCCCTTCTCCTCTCTCCATTAAGGGCTGTGTTCAACTCCTCTAGGGAAGAGGAGAAGTTTCCAGCCATTTCTTGGCTGCATTGATCCCAATTCACCTCCCCACCACCATGGCTGAGCCATGAAATTCATGTCCATTAATGGCAGTGATGCCATGACCACCCCCTTCCCCATTTTAGTGTTTTAAAAGCTTCACTGGACTCCAAGTAGTCGTTTCCACTTTTGCCCCATCGATTTCGAGTTACTCCACTGTGTAGTTGCAAAAACCCGAGCGGCGCCACCACCACCATTGCATACCAGTGATCGACGCGCCTCCAGCCCGCAAACAAGGTCCTCCCCTTCTTCTTCTTCCATGGGTAGATCTTAGGACTAATTATGGTTAAGGTTCGGGCTCAATTGAGCCTGATCCAAACTTTCAAAACCATGGATTTTGGGAAAACTTCTGCTTGTCCTGATCGCAGGAAAATGCCCCTCCGACGGCTGTGCCGCCCCCTGGCAATAGCCACCACCTCGACGGAGGTGGGGGTGGCGGTGTCCGGCCATGGAGGTGGCCTGATGGCCGGGAATTTGGTCGGGATGTGGCTCTATGATAGGTTGATCCTGGCCATCAGATGGATCTTGAAGACGACTAGATGCCACTGGATGGGCTTTAAGATTCGTGCTAGCGATGATTTAAACTATGGGTTATATTTTCATAATATTTTATTTTTATCACAGAAATCATATTTAATGTTTCTATTTACTAAAAATACCTAGGGAAATGAGTAGACCACTGAGGTTCTGTATAAATTTTCGATAGTTTTAGAAATTATTTAATAATCCTAGGGTAAATTAATTTAGGGACCTAAATACCTCCAAACCTTCCCAAATTTTGGTGTGTGGTCCTTCGGGTCATCATGAGGTTCTGTATAAATTTTGACCTCATTTTGAGTTGATTTGGTTGGGAAAGGAGTAGACCCTGCCCTAAAAAGGGTATTTAGGTCAAAAGTGCACTGATAACTCTAATTTTATCCATATTTTTATTTAATAATTAATTAGTTTTTAATATATTCTATGATTTTATTATCTAATTTCTTTATTTTCTTATTTTAGGATTAATATGGGCTGCAAATATCAATATGGAGTCTACAGGATTGATCAGGAGACAAATCTGGACAAAGCTGGAAAAATTGCAAAGCATACGCCCTAGACACGGGCGTGACCGAGAGGTCACGGGCATGACAACCAGGCGTGAACCCGGCACGTGTTCCAGGCTCAGTGCGCCGTCATTTAAAAATACACGCCCCAAGGTCACGGGCGTGACCATACTAACACGGGCGTGATGTCTAGCCTTGACATCCCAGCGTGCCAAATTAAAGCTACAGTTTCAAGATCGTCGAACGAAGACGCCACACCCTTGGTCACGAGCGTGGCCTTAGGCGTGACACCAATGGGCTCAGATCGTCGAACAAAGATCGTCGAACGAAGAACGTCGAACAGCCAATTACACGCCCGTGACCCATCGGTCACGGGCGTGGCTAGGGCGTGACAAGTGCGTTTCCAGCCAATAAATCCTGTCGTTTCTGCCGTTGCCGCCAGATAGCCGTTTCAGCCTGACATTCCCATGGTCATGGGAGTGACCATGGGGCGTGACCCCTCCATCAATAGCCATTTACTCCCGTCATTTTTAGCTTCCCACCGTTTTCCAGAAACAGAAGTGATACGCCCTAGGTCACGGGCGTGACCTCGGGGTGTCACCTGCCATTTAACATATTTTGGCAGTTTCTCCTCCAACGTTCCCGAGCTTTCAAGACGGCGGTGCCGAGACTGACACGCCCTAGGTCACGAGCGTGACCTAGGGCGTGACCTTGCAGAAATTTTTCCTATAAATTCCAGGCAATTCCAGAAGCTTGGGGAGGAGATTTTGGGGAGCTTAGTTCTGTTTTGTTTACTGTTTTTCTTGCATTTTAATTTCATAGTATAGTCTTTACTTTCAAGTGTATTTTTAGTCATGTCTTTCCCTACCTTAACTTGTATTTCCCTAATGATGATGAGTAGCTAATTTTCATTTAGCGCTTGGTCATGATGAAGCTTGAAATAAAATAAACCTTTCTTTTCTATCAAATGTCTTATTCTTAATTATGCTCGCTATAATTTATCTTTGATTTATATTTTGTCGAATTCATATTTCGCGGATATGTTTTTCGATCTAAGATCCGTATCCTAAATGACCGAGAGGTTGCAGATACGAGTAGATCACTAAAGGATAAAAGGAGTTGCATGCAGTCCTCGAGAGAGGACGACATAAATCCTCCGGATTGGAGTCAAATCCAATAGAGTGGTTCATCGCCTAAAGCAAGCTTAGGGGTTTCGACTGGCCGAGAGGTCTTAATAGATCAACCTAAGGTTAGTCAAAAGCATGAGCTCGAGAGAGATGCTTTTGTACTTAGGAACTTCCACGGTCGAGTGAGTAGTTTAAGAGCTCGCATTACTTTATTTTCAAAAAGGTTTATTTTAGTTCAAGTGGATTCTAGATCAAGTGCTAGATTCCCCCAAATCGAACTTCTCTTTCTTAGTGTTTCGTTTCCTTTTCTGTTTTAAACAAAAACCAACTTTCCGTCCGATAAGATAATAGCTCTTTCTTATGAGTACAAGTATTCGACAATCCCCGAGTCTATATACGACACTTGATCCTATACTCCGATTGATAGGTATACTTGCCTCATCGATTGGAAACACGCGCTAGCACGAAAAAAATAATCATCAAGTTTTTGGCGCCGTTGCCGGGGAATATTTTTGTCGATATTTTGAAAGCAAGGATCTATTAGATTTATCTTTTTTTTTGTTTTTAAAATATCAAAATAAAAAAAAAATTTATTTTGTCTTATTTTGGTGTATGCCCCGAGGGAATCCGTCAAATCTAGTCGATTTGGATCCGGAGATCGAGCAAAGCTTACGACGACGTCTAAGACTCCGCGATCTTAATTCTCCAAACTTGGTTGAGGAATCCATCGGTGACACTTCTTTTTCTTCTTCTTCTTCTTCTTATTCTTCCCCTTCTTCTCAATTTTCTTGTATTTTGAATAATCAAAATCCAAATATGGCCGAAGAACGGACTATGTCCTATTATGCCCGGCCAAATTTGGATGAGGCGCAATCAAGTATTGTTCGACCCACTATTGCGAACAATAAATTTGAATTGAAGCCAAGCATCATCCAAATGTTACAACAATATGTACAATTTGATGGGCTTCAAGATGAAGATCCAAATGCGCATATTTCTAACTTTTTAGAAATATATGATACTTTTAAAATTAATGGGGTCTCTGATGATGGCATTCAGCTAAGGCTATTTCCTTTTTCATTGCGCACCAAGGCTAAGCAGTGGTTGGGTTCTCTACCAAGAGGTTCCATCACTACTTGGGCCGAGATGACGGAAAAATTTCTTACGAAATATTTTCTTCCCGCTAAGACGGCCAAATTGCGTAATGATATTACTTATTTCTCCCAAGTTGATCCGGAAACGTTATATGATATTTGGGAGCGATTTAAGGAATTGCTTCGCCGTTGTCCGCATCATGCAATCCCCGATTGGTTGCAAGTGCAAACCTTCTATAATGGCCTCAATCAACAAACGAGGCAACATATTTATGCCGCCGCCGGTGGAACGTTAAACAACAAGACACCGGGGGCCGCCCAAGAACTTATAGAAGGTATGGCCATGAATACGTATCAATGGAGTACACCCCGGTCTCGTCCACCTAAATCGGCCGGGATGTACGAAATAGATACGGTTTCTAGTTTGTCTCTCCAGGTTGAGCAACTACAAAAACAGATGAACGAGATGTCTGCTTTCTTGTCTAAATCTACCTGTGAGCCCAATATGGGGAGTCTTCTACTATTGCCGAGCTTGTGGATTACATGGGTAATCCGAATCGGCCACCTTATAATCCGGGTAATAATTTTGGCAATACCTATCACCCGGGTATAAGGAATCACCCCAACTTCTCCTGGAGTAATCCGGGGAACGCGGCGCGCCCGCCGAACACGATTCCACCCGACTATTTTCCACCGCAAGCTCCAAAAGCCCCAAATCTCGAGGAGTTGTTTACCCAATATACAACTACAAATGATGCCAACATCCGGAATCTCACCGGATCTCTTCGTAGTTTGGAGACACAAATTGGGCAAATTGATAAAATGCTCTCCGATCATCAACAAGGAGCGCTACCGGGCAATACAGAGCGCAACCCAAAGGAGCATGTCAAAGCCATCACCCTACGGAGAGGGAAGGAGGTAACCACTTCTCAAAATCCGGTTGATACTTCTCCAATTCTGGTTGATACTGAGGTAACAATTTTTTCATCTTCTCCTCCTCCTAAGCCTTCTACTTTTAATAAACCAAAATCTTATCAACCACCTCTTCCCTATCCATCTAGAATGAAAAAAGACCGGGTGGATGAACATCACGGTAAATTTTTGGACATGTTTAAACAAATCCAAATAAATTTATCGTTTTGTGAAATAATAGCACAAATGCCGAAATACGCCAAGTACCTCAAGGATCTTTTATCCAATAAAAAGAAACTTGAGGATATCTCCACGGTTCAATTGAACACGGAGTGTTCGACAGTTTTACTTAATAAATTACCTATGAAATTACCCGATCCGGGTAGTTTCTCTATTCCTTGTTTGTTTGGTGATTTATTAGTAAAACGTGCGTTAGCCGATCTAGGCGCCTCAATCAATTTAATGCCTTATTCTTTAGTTAAGAATTTGTGATTAGGAGAAGATAAGCCCACAAGAATGTGCATTCAATTGGCGGATCGGTCTGTCAAGCTCCCTATGGGGATCATAGAGGATGTTGTCAAAGTTGACAAATTTAACTTTCCGGTAGATTTCATCATCTTTGACATCGAAGAGGACACCGAGGTACCACTCATTCTTGGTAGCCCTTTTCTTGCCACCTCACGCGCAGTTATAGACGTTAGTAATGGGAAACTTCTCCTTAGAGTCAGAGATGAAGAAGTTACCTTTACTATTGACACGTCTATGAAAAACTCGCTCTCAAATGACGACTCATGTTATTATTTGGAGGCTTCTCCTGAAGAAGACTCCTTTCTTTTTTCTAAAAAAATCTTTATCTTCTATTGATCATGATGCCGATTTTCAAAATTTACATTTAAGTGCTCATGAAAATAGTGATAATCTCTCGATCACTCACACACCAATTTTTGAGCTTTTAGAAATTGGCAGTGATCGTTTGAAAACTTCTTATGATGAACCTCCCGCGCTAGAACTAAAACAATTGCCTGATCATTTAGAGTATTTATTTTTAGCGGAGAATTCAAAACTTCCAGTTATTGTGTCGGCCTACTTGACCGATGAAGAAAAAATTAAATTATCTCATACTTTAAAACTTCATCACTGCGCAAATGCGTGGAAGATCACGGATTTGAGAGGGATTAATCCCTCCTTTTGCACCCATAAAATTTTATTAGAACAACATGCTCATAAAACCATTCAACCTCAACGCCGGCTAAATCCTAACATGAAGGAGGTAGTCAAGGCCGAGGTAATAAAATTATTAGATACGAGTATCATCTATCCGATTTCGGATAGCTCTTGGGTGAGCCCGGTCCAACTGGTTCCCAAGAAAGGAGGGTTAACGGTAGTGCCTAATGATAAAAATGAGTTAGTTCCTACTCGAACCGTTACCGGATGGCAGGTGTGCATTGATTACCGTAAATTAAATGATGCAACCCGTAAGGATCATTTTCCTTTGCCGTTTATTGACCAAATCCTTGAACGGCTATCCGAGCACTCATTTTATTGTTTTCTAGATGATCTCTCGGGATATTTTCAAATCCCAATCGCGCCCGAGGACCAAGAGAAAACAACATTCACTTGTCCGTTTGGCACCTTCGCCTATGGAAGGATGCCTTTTGGTTTGTGCAATGCGCCGACAACCTTCCAAAGGTGTATGCTATCAATCTTTGACGAATTATTGGAGGATATCATGGAGGTTTTCATGGACGATTTCTCCGTTTTTGGAGATTCATTTGATTTATGTTTGGCAAACCTTTCCCGTGTACTCCAAAGATGTGAGGACACAAACCTAGTTTTAAACTGGGAGAAGTACCATTTGATGGTACGGGAGGGTTTGGTCTTAGGCCATAAAATTTCTAGTAAGGGCATAGAGGTAGATAAAGCTAAAATTGAAACTATAGAAAAGCTACCTCCTCCTTCAAATGTTAAGGTCGTTCGTAATTTTTTGGGGCATGTCGGTTTCTATCGCCGGTTTATTAAAGATTTTTATAAAATAACTAAGCCCCTTACCCACTTGTTAGAAAAAGACGCGCCGTTCGTTTTTGACGAAAATTGTTTGCCTGCGTTTTCTCTTATTAAAGAAAAATTGATTAACGCTCCTATCATGATCGCTCCCAATTGGGAATTTCCATTTGAGATAATGTGCAACGCTAGTAGTTTTGCCGTCGGTGCGGTCTTAGGACAACGCATAAATAAAAATTTTCATCCTATCTATTATGCAAGAAAAACATTAACCGCCGCACAAGAAAATTGCACGACCACCGAAAAAGAATTATTAGCCGTAATTTTCGCATTTGATAAATTCCGCTCCTAACTCACCTTGTCCACAATTATCATTTTTACTGATCATTCGGCCTTGAGATATTTACTAGCAAAAACAGATGCAAAGCCGCGATTGATTAGTTGGATCTTACTACTCCAAGAATTTGACTTGGAGATTCGCGACAAGAGAGGAGCGGAGAACTTGGCGGCTGATCATCTTTCGCCGTTGGAGAACCCAAATTCGGGGGAGCTCATGGAGGAGGACATTGACGACACTTTCCCCGAGGAGCGCCTTCTCGCCATTCATAAGGTAATTACTCTCGCCACTCCTCGGTTCCCCGATTTCACAAATTATCTTGTTGCGAGATTCCTCCAGAATGGTTTTTCTTATCAAGGAAAGAAGAAATTCTTTTCTGAATTGAAAAATTATTTTTGGGAGGATCGCTTCCTTTTTCGTGTTTGCGCGGACTAAGTAGTGCGGAGGTGTGTTTCTCATGAGGAAGGCGCACAAATTCTAAAGCATTGACATTAGGCGACCCGCCGGTGGGCACTATAAAGCTAATCGGACGGCTCGGAAGGTACTTGAAGCAGGCTTCTATTGCCCAAGCATCTTTAAGGATGCTCACACCCATGTAAGTCATTGTGAACAATGCCAACGCTCAGGTAATATTTCCCGCCGTGATGAAATGCCATTAAATTCATTTTTAGAAATAGAAGTTTTTGATTTATGGGGGATCGACTTTGTTGGAACGCTACCAACATCCTATGGAAATAAATATATTTTGGTAGCAGTCGACTATGTGTCACGGTGGGCAGAAGCGCAAGCCCTTCCCACAAATGACGCCCGAGTCATGACCCGATTTCTCAAAAAACTATTTTCACGATTTGTAGCACCGTGGGCAATAGTTAGTGATAGGGGCACCCACTTTTGTAACGCACAATTCGCTAAGGTTTTGTCTAAATACGACGTTACACATAGGTTAGCCACCCCCCTATCACCCTCAAATATGCGGCCAGGTAGAAGTAGTTAACCGTGAAATCAAACGAATTTTAGAGAAAACAGTTTCTACTAGTAGGAAGGATTGGTCGGTCAAGCTTGATGATGCTCTATGGGCTTATCGGACCGTGTACAAAACCGCTATCAGTTGTACGGCGTATCAACTAGTCTATGAGAAAGCATGCCATTTACCGGTTGAGCTTGAACATCGTGCCTTTTGGGCACTTAAATTTTTCAATCTTGATGAGAATTTGTCCTCCGAGCTCTGTAAACTCCAACTTAACGAGCTCGATGAGTGGCGCTCCCTCGCTTATTAAAATAACAAACTCTATAAGGAGCGCACCAAATTTTATCATGATAGAAAAATTAAGCACCCAAAGGACTTCCAACCGGGGGATCAAGTCCTTAACTCGCTCTTACGCTTATTTCCGGGTAAGCTTAAGTCTCGTTGGTCCGACCCCTTTATCGTAAAAGAGGTTTCACCCTACGGGACGGTGCTTATCTCGCACCCGGAAAGAGGCGAGTTTGTAGCAGTCGACTATGTGTCACGGTGGGCAGAAGCGCAAGCCCTTCCCACAAATGACGCCCGAGTCATGACCCGATTTCTCAAAAAACTATTTTCACGATTTGGAGCACCGTGGGCAATAGTTAGTGATAGGGGCACCCACTTTTGTAACGCACAATTCGCTAAGGTTTTGTCTAAATACGACGTTACACATAGGTTAGCCACCCCCCTATCACCCTCAAATATGCGGCCAGGTAGAAGTAGTTAACCGTGAAATCAAACGAATTTTAGAGAAAACAGTTTCTACTAGTAGGAAGGATTGGTCGGTCAAGCTTGATGATGCTCTATGGGCTTATCGGACCGCGTACAAAACCGCTATCAGTTGTACGCCGTATCAACTAGTCTATGAGAAAGCATGCCATTTACCGGTTGAGCTTGAACATCGTGCCTTTTGGGCACTTAAATTTTTCAATCTTGATGAGAATTTGTCCTCCGAGCTCTGTAAACTCCAACTTAACGAGCTCGATGAGTGGCGCTCCCTCGCTTATTAGAATAACAAACTCTATAAGGAGCACACCAAATTTTATCATGATAGAAAAATTAAGCACCCAAAGGACTTCCAACCGGGGGATCAAGTCCTTAACTCGCTCTTACGCTTATTTCCGGGTAAGCTTAAGTCTCGTTGGTCCGACCCCTTTATCGTAAAAGAGGTTTCACCCTACGGGACGGTGCTTATCTCGCACTCGGAAAGAGGCGAGTTTGTAGCAGTCTACTATGTGTCACGGTGGGCAGAAGCGCAAGCCCTTCCCACAAATGACGCCCGAGTCATGACCCGATTTCTCAAAAAACTATTTTCACGATTTGGAGCACCGTGGGCAATAGTTAGTGATAGGGGCACCCACTTTTGTAACGCACAATTCGCTAAGGTTTTGTCTAAATATGACGTTACACATAGGTTAGCCACCCCCCTATCACCCTCAAATATGCGGCCAGGTAGAAGTAGTTAACCGTGAAATCAAACGAATTTTAGAGAAAACAGTTTCTACTAGTAGGAAGGATTGGTCGGTCAAGCTTGATGATGCTCTATGGGCTTATCGGACCGCGTACAAAACCGCTATCAGTTGTACAACGTATCAACTAGTCTATGAGAAAGCATGCCATTTACCGGTTGAGCTTGAACATCGTGCCTTTTGGGCACTTAAATTTTTCAATCTTGATGAGAATTTGTCCTCCGAGCTCTGTAAACTCCAACTTAACGAGCTCGATGAGTGGCGCTCCCTCGCTTATTAGAATAACAAACTCTATAAGGAGCGCACCAAATTTTATCATGATAGAAAAATTAAGCACCCAAAGGACTTCCAACCGGGGGATCAAGTCCTTAACTCGCTCTTACGCTTATTTCCGGGTAAGCTTAAGTCTCGTTGGTCCGACCCCTTTATCGTAAAAGAGGTTTCACCCTACGGGACGGTGCTTATCTCGCACCCGGAAAGAGGCGAGTTTAAGGTAAATGGGCACCGGCTAAAATTATTTATTACCGGTGATAATATTAACGAACAATTGGACAACATAGTGTAGTCAAACCAATAGTAAGCGCGTATCACTATGGTCGAGCTCACCGACCATAAACAAAGCGCTCGTGGGAGGCATCCCATAATTATCTTTTCATTTTATTTTAAATTTTTATTTTATTTGAGTTTTTGCAGGTTTGAAGAATATCTTTGCAGCGTGACGATCGATCATATTCAAACGTCAACTTCACGCGAGTTCTTCATGTCGGTAACTTTAATTTGTTTTCTTTTACTATATCTCAAAAATATTTAAAAAAATGTATTAAAAAAAGAAAAAGAAAAAAAATATAAAAAATTTTGTTTCCAATCGTACACGCCTCTGTCACGGGCGTGACATAGCCGTGTTTAGTTCATCTAGCGTAACCCGAGAGTGGTTTCGTCGAGCGAAGTTTCTCGTTCATCTTCCATTTAGGACACGGGCGTGACCATTATTGGTCACGGGCGTGACCAGCGTGGATCTTCGTTCGATGACCTGGCTCAGAGAAAACAACAAAGTTTTCCCCGTCATGCCCGAGACAACACATGTCACGCCTGTGATGCAGGTATGTCATGGTCGTGACTTGCCCGGGATTTCTCAAAAAAAAAAGAAACAAAATTTTTTTCTTCTTTTTTAGTTATACGCCCCAGGGCATGGCCGTGACCCTGGGCCGTGTCGGCGAATTCGAGGCGTGACCCAAGGTCAATGCCTCGCATTCCTTGCTTTTTGTTTTTTGTAATTTGCCATGCCCCCAGTCACGGCCGTGACCGAGGGCGTGACCGTGGCATCCAAGGCCAGCACCTTGGATTCCCGCGCAGCTGCATAGGATACCCCTGACATGCCCGGAGGCACGGGCGTGACTCTGGGGCGTGACTAGGGAATCCGAGGCAGGAGGCCTCAGATCCTCTTTCCCATTGACCCGTGCTTGTCACGCACCTTGTCACGGGCGTGACCGGGGGGTGTGACCAACCCGAAAACCCTATAAATAGGGATTTTCCCCTCTCATTCATCCACACCTTCCAACACTCCCCTTCTCCCTTAGCCAACCTGAATCCTTTTTTTCCTCCCTTCTTCCAAAATGCCTCGCCACCACCCTCATTCCACCGCTTCCTCCTCCGAGCACCCCGCGGATCCCGCCGGGGTGGAAGCCATGCTACTCTTTGAAAACCAAACGCAGCTCGAGCGCAGCGATCGCCTACGCGTCAAAACCCTTGGCGTGTTCCGCATCTTAGATTGGGCGATCCTCACCACATTTCGAGCAGCAGATCTGGTGCGGGGATTTCTATCCACCCCTGGATGGAGTTCCCTCTTCTCCATTTCCGAGCATGCCTTGCTTGAGCTAACCGTTGAGTTCTTGGCTTCACTCGAGTTCCGTTGGGCGGCAAATGACGATTTCATCATCTTTTGCATGGGTGGGGTAGTGCATCAGCTCACCATCCGCCAACTCAACGTTGCCATGGGCTTTTGCTCGGAGTCCTTCTCCCAATCTCCCGCATACCTCGGTTTAATTACTGATTTCCCTCCCCATGTAAACCTTCTCACCTTTTGGGCGGAAATCAGTAATGCCACCGCTCCCTACACCCCAAAGAAATCCAATGGAAGCCACCTCATTTCCCCCGCCTTGCGCATTCTCCACAACCTCCTCACCTTTACTCTTTCTGCTCGCGGCGACAGCCACGGGGTGGTGACTCGGGCGGACTTACTATATTTATATAGTATGTTTTACCGAGTCCCACTCAACCTCGGCTATCTGCTCACAATTTTCTTTCGGCACCAAGCCGAAAATGTGAGGTTGGGAGCAGTTCACGGCGGGAACTTCATCACTTTCCTCGCCAAGCATCTCGGCCTTTGGGACACTCTTCCACACCTCAGCTGCGTCCAGATGCTGCAGGTCATCCAGTTCCAGACCCGTCAGGCCCTCGGCCTAGCACGACGACGCGATGGAGAGTTTGAGGCTATCCCCCCCCTGCAGTCGGTGGTGGAGATCTTGATCTAGATTTCGGTGCCGGTCCCAGCGGCACTATTCCTTCTTCCCCCATTCCACCACCACCGTAGGAGCCTTCTTCAAAGCCCGGTCCTCAAACCTATTGGGATCAACAATTTGGGTTGATTCACACTCACCTAAATCAGATGGAGACAAATTTTGGCAAATGCTTTACTACTTTTGACGCTCGTTTGGCCGCACTGGAGCAGAGCCACGCTTCTTCCGTGGCGCATATTACACGTGAGTTCGTGGATCTACGCACTCATTATCCACCGCGAGAGGGTGATAGCGATGAGGATTAGGTTACTTCATTTATCTTTGGGTTGTAATCCGTCATCTTGTATCTTTTCTTTTTTGTTTTTATCTGTCATGCATCTTTTATTTTGTTTTAAAAAAACTATATATATCAAAAATATGTTTTGCTTCAGTATCGTCTTCCAAGTATACTTTGGACTGATTCGCCCGCTCCAGGGAAGTCTCCTTTTCTTTTTGTTCTTTACTTATTTTTCATTGAGGATAATGTATTGTTTAAGTATGGGGGGATAGTTCTCAAGCAAAACATACAAAAAAAAACAAATTCTAACACTCAAAAACAAAATTTCCCATTTTCAAACTTTATTTTCTTTTTCTTCACAAAACAAAAAAACAACAACAAAAAATTGCAAAACACAACCAAAAATTCAAAAAACAATTAGGGATAATTTTTGTAAATTAGAGAAAATCTTTATTCTTATATTTATTCACATGTGAAATCCTTAGTATTCAACTTTTAAATAGTGTTTAGAATATTTTAATGCTTTAATTGAATTTTGAATTTTGGAGTATAATTGTTGGCCATGTTGTGTTTCCAGTCAAGTGCACATGTTTGTAGGATTTAAGTAGAATTAAACATTTAGCATACAATTAGATTTTTATTTTTCTAAATGCGTAGAAATAGTTTATTTTACTTCTATCTTGAACCCGGTAAAATCTAAAAATAGTTTAGGAGAGTGTGTAAAAGTTTACTAGATAGATATTTCGCGGATCAAGAAAGAGGTATTTTTTCTCGATGTCTAGAACTTGCCCTCTAGCTATTCTCAACACTTTGCATAGGTTAAACTCATTAGCATAAATATGATTTAGGCACTTCTTTTGTCAAGTTTGAGCTTTTGCACCCTTACCTAACGTTTTATCTTTGCTAAGTCAATTTGAGCATATACCCTTCTTTTGTTTTTTCTCCACCAATAGTTTACCAAAGCCTAAAAAGCATCATAATTACACACCTATGACCGAGCTTAACATTATATATACAGAACCGGTTTTTGAGTGATTAGGGGCCATTTTATTTTGGCGGCTAATTGAAAAAATAGTTGTTTTTCATTCCTTCTCTAAAAAAAGGGAGAGAAAAAAAAAGAACAGCGAAAAAAATAATATATATAAAAAAAATGAAATGATGAAAATAAATAGAGGAAGTTGAAAAAAAATTCAACATATTAAGAAAAAAAAACAAAGGAGTTTAGGAATTGGTGGAGCTCTACAAATTATTTTGTGCAAGCTCTCATTAGGTTTTGGTGTGTCTACCCATCATTTTTATCTTTGATTTTTCCAAGACAAAAACCTAAGCCTACATTTCAACCTAGTTAAGCCTGTAACGGACTCAGAGGCTGCCGCACCTTACAAGGCCGCACAGCGTGGACCGCTACAGGGCTGCAGCCCAATACACCCCAACGCCTCCTCGGCCTGTTTCTCAGCACGCCGCGTTGTTGGCGCTAGGTATCGAACCCGCAACCCTTGATAGCCAATCATCCAACACCGCTATCACCAACTGAGTTGCAGCTCAGTCGGTGATAGCGGTGTTGGATGATTGGCTATCAAGGGTTGCGGGTTCGAAACCTAGCGCCAACAACGCGGCGTGCTGAGAAACAGGCCGAGGAGGCGTTGGGGTGTATTGGGCTGCAGCCCTGTAGCGGTCCAAGCTGTGCGGCCCATGCAAGGGTGCGGCAGCCTCTGAGTCCGTTACATAAAAAGTGCACTTTTTATGTAACGGACTCAGAGGCTGCCGCACCTTACAAGGCCGCACAGCGTGGACCACTACAGGGCTGCAGCCCAATACACCCCAACACCTCCTCGGCCTGTTTCTCAGCACGCCGCGTTGTTGGCGCTAGGTTTCGAACCCGCAACCCTTGATAGCCAATCATCCAACACTGCTATCACCAACTGAGCTGCAGCTCAGTCGGTGATAGACACTGTTGGAAGAGTGGTTTATCAAGGGTTTCGGGTTCGAAACCTAGTGCCAACAACGCGGCGTGCTGAGAAACAGGCCGAGGAGGCATTGGGGTGTATTGGGCTGCAGCCCTGTAGCAGTGCCGGAGCTTGGACCATGCTGTGCGCAGCCTCTGAGTGCCATGGGCCGGGCTGTTACATAAAAAGTGCACTTTTTATGTAACAGCCCGGCCCATGGCACTCAGAGGTTGCGCACAGCATGGTCCAAGCTCCGGCACTGCTACAGGGCTGCAGCCCAATACACCCCAATGCCTCCTCGGCCTGTTTCTCAGCACGCCGCGTTGTTGGCACTAGGTTTCGAACCCGCAACCCTTGATAAACCACTCTTCCAACAGTGTCTATCACCGACTGAGCTGCAGCTCAGTTGGTGATAGCGGTGTTGGATGATTGGCTATCAAGGGTTGCGGGTTCGAAACCTAGCGCCAACAACGCGGCGTGCTGAGAAACAGGTCGAGGAGGCGTTGGGGTGTATTGGGCTGCAGCCCTGTAGCGGTCCACGCTGTGCGGCCTTGTAAGGTGCGGCAGCCTCTGAGTCCGTTACATAAAAAGTGCACTTTTTATGTAACAGCCCGGCCCATGGCACTCAGAGGCTGCGCACATCATGGCCCAAGCTCCGGCACTGCTACAGGGCTGCAGCCCAATACACCCCAACGCCTGCTCGGCCTGTTTCTCAGCACGCCGCGTTGTTGGCGCTAGGTTTCGAACCCGCAACCCTTGATAGCCAATCATCCAACACCGCTATCACCAACTGAGCTGCAGCTCAGTTGGTGATAGCGGTGTTGGATGATTGGCTATCAAGGGTTGTGGGTTCGATACCTAGCGCCAACAACGCGGCGTGCTGAGAAACAGGCCGAGGAGGCGTTGGGGTGTATTGTGCTGCAGCCCTGTAGCGGTCCAAGCTGTGCGGCCCATGCAAGGGTGCGGCAGCCTCTGAGTCCGTTACATAAATAGTGCACTTTTTATGTAACGGACTCAGAGGCTGCCGCACCTTACAAGGCCGCACAGCTTGGACCGCTACAGGGCTGCAGCCCAATACACCCCAACGCCTCCTCGGCCTGTTTCTCAGCACGCCGCGTTGTTGGCGCTAGGTATCGAACCCGCAACCCTTGATAGCCAATCATCCAACACCGCTATCACCGACTGTGCTGCAGCTCAGTTGGTGATAGCGGTGTTGGATGATTGGCTATCAAGGGTTGCGGGTTCGAAACCTAGCGCCAACAACGCGGCGTGCTGAGAAACAGGCCGAGGAGGCGTTGGGGTGTATTGGGCTGCAGCCCTGTAGCGGTCCAAGTTGTGCGGCCCATGCAAGGGTGCGGCAGCCTCTGAGTCCGTTACATAAAAAGTGCACTTTTTATGTAACAGCCCGGCCCATGGCACTCAGAGGCTGCGCACAGCATGGTCCAAGCTCCGGCACTGCTACAGGGCTGCAGCCCAATACACCCCAACGCCTCCTCGGCCTGTTTCTCAGCACGCTGCAGCTCAGTCGGTGATAGCGGTGTTGGATGATTGGCTATCAAGGGTTGCGGGTTCGATACCTAGCGCCAACAACGCGGCGTGCTGAGAAACAGGCCGAGGAGGCGTTGGGGTGTATTGGGCTGCAGCCCTGTAGCGGTCCAAGCTGTGCGGCCCATGCAAGGGTGCGGCAGCCTCTGAGTCCGTTACATAAAAAGTGCACTTTTTATGTAACGGACTCAGAGGCTGCCGCACCCTTGCATGGGCCGCACAGCTTGGACCGCTACAGGGCTGCAGCCCAATACACCCCAACGCCTCCTCGGCCTGTTTCTCAGCACGCCGCGTTGTTGGCGCTAGGTTTCGAACCCGCAACCCTTGATAGCCAATCATCCAACACCGCTATCACCGACTGAGCTGCAGCTCAGTTGGTGATAGCGGTGTTGGATGATTGGCTATCAAGGGTTGCGGGTTCGATACCTAGCGCCAACAACGCGGCGTGCTGAGAAACAGGCCGAGGAGGTGTTGGGGTGTATTGGGCTGCAGCCCTGTAGCGGTCCAAGCTGTGCGGCCCATGCAAGGGTGCGGCAGCCTCTGAGTCCGTTACATAAAAAGTGCACTTTTTATGTAACAGCCCGGCCCATGGCACTCAGAGGCTGCGCACAGCATGGCCCAAGCTCCGGCACTGCTACAGGGCTGCAGCCCAATACACCCCAACGCCTCTCCCGCCTGTTTTTCAGCAAGGCTCGTTGTTGGCGCTAGGTATCGAACCCGCAACCCTTGATAGCCAATAATCCAACACAGCTATAACCGACTGAGCTGCAGCTCAGTCGGTGATAGCGGTGTTGGATGATTGGCTATCAAGGGTTGCGGGTTCGATACCTAGCGCCAACAACGCGCCTTGCTGAAAAACAGGCGGGAGAGGCGTTGGGGTGTATTGGGCTGCAGCCCTGTAGCAGTGCCGGAGCTTGGGCCATGCTGTGCGCAGCCTCTGAGTGCCATGGGCCGGGCTGTTACAAAGCCCTACTGATTTGTGCTTCTAAGTAAAACTAGTGTCGTGTCGAGAGTGTGAAAGGGCAAGTCTATGGCCATCGACATTGATGGATTTCTTTGGAGGGTATCCCGATCTTCGATTTTTGCAATGTTATCCCAGTAAACACACTACTTTCTCCCTAAACGTGATTTTAAAATTTACCGGGTTTTCATTTTCAAAGTAAAAATAATAAGGGAAAACACATTTTAGAAAATTAAAAAACTAACTTGTATGCTGAGTAGGTTTTTCTACAAAAATAACTATGCGTATAGGCACAAGACTTCGCATTCTACTCCTTAGGTTCAATTTTCGTTTCTAGAGTTAAAATTTTTCTGTCCTCCATAAAAAGTTGTTTGCTCGGGACGAGCAAATGAGTAAGTATGGGGGTATTTGATAACTCTAATTTTATCCATATTTTTATATCTAATTTTTATTTAATAATTAATTAGTTTTTAATATATTCTATGATTTTATTATCTAATTTCTTTATTTTCTTATTTTAGGATCAATATGGGCTGCAAATATCAATATGGAGTCTACAGGATTGATCAAGAGACAAATCTGGACAATGCTGGAAAAATTGCAAAGCACACGCCTTGGACACGGGCATGACCGAGAGGTCACGGGCGTGACAACCAGGCATAAACCCGGCGCGTGTTCTAGGCTCAGTGCGTCGTCATTTAAAAATACATGCCCTAAGGTCACGGGCGTGACCATACTAACACGGGCGTGACGTCTAGCCGTGACATCCCAGCGTGCCAAATTAAAGCTACAGTTTCAAGATCGTCGAACGAAGACACCCCACACTTGGTCACGGGATTGGCCTTAGGCGCGACACCAATGGGATCAGATCGTCGAATGAAGATCGTCGAACGAAGAACGTCGAACAGCCAATTACACGCCCGTGACCCATCAGTCACGGGTGTGGCTAGGGCGTGACGAGTGCATTTCCAGCCATAAATCCAGCCATTTCTATCATTGCCGCCAGTTAGCCGTTTCAGCCTGACACGCCCATGGTCATGGCCGTGACCATGGGGTGTGAACCCTCCATCAACAACCATTTACTCCCGGCGTTTTCAGCTTCCCGCGATTTTCCAGAAACAGAAGTGACATGCCCTAGGTCACGGGCGTGACCTAGGGGCGTCACCCGCCATTTAATAGATTTTGGCGGTTTCTCCTCCAACATTCCCGAGCTTTCAAGACGGCGGTGTCGAGCCTGACACGCCCTAGGTCACGGGCGTGACCTAGGGCGTGACCTTGCAGAAATTTTTCCAATAAATTCCAAGCAATTCGAGAAGCTGGGGGAGGAGATTTTTGGGAGCTTAGTTCTGTTTTGTTTACTGTTTTTCTTGCATTTTAATTTCATAGTGTAGCCTTTACTTTCAAGTGTATTTTTATTCATGTCTTTCCGTACCTTAACTTGTATTTCCCTAATGATGATGAGTAGCTAATTTTCATTTAGCGCTTGGTCATGATGAAGCTTGAAATAAAATAAATCTTTCTTTTCTATCAAATGTCTTATTCTTAATTATGCTCGCTACGATTTATCTTTGATTTATATTTTGTCGATTATTTCGCTGATATGTTTTTCGATCTAAGATCCGTATCCTAAATGACCGAGAGGTTGCGGATACGAGTAGATCACTCAAGGATAAAAGGAGTTGCATGCACTCCTCGAGAGAGGACGACATAAATCCACCGGATTGGAGTCAAATCCAATAGAGTGGTTCACCGCCTAAATCAAGCTTAGGGGTTTCGACTGGCCTAGTGGTCTTAATCGATCAACCTAAGGTTAGTCAAAAGCATGAGCTCGAGAGAGACGATTTTGTACATAGGAACTTCCATTGTCGAGTGAGTAGTTTAAGAGCTCGCATTACTTTATTTTCAAAAAGGTTTATTTTAGTTCAAGTGGATTCTAGATCAAGTTCTAGCTTCCCCAAAATCGAACTTCTCTTTCTTAGTGTTTTGTTTCATTTTCTATTTTAAACAAAAACCAAGTTTCCTGTCCGATAAGATAATAGCTCTTTCTTGTGAGTACAAGTATTCGACAAGCCCCGAGTCGATATACGACACTTGATCCTATACTCCGAACGATAGGTATACTTGCCTCATCGATTGGATACATGCGCTAGCATGGAAAAAATAATCATAATGCACCTTGTGGGATTGGGTGGCCAAACCACCTCAATAGAGGTTGAAATTTGGGCCACTAGTTTGAAATGAATTTTTACACCCTCGTATGGGTTATGGGGTGGTTTGGGATAGGATTGCCCTTGGACCCAAGTTCAAACCCTAAGTTTGGACTTTGGGGGTTTGAGAAGTTCATGGGGTCAAATGCCCTTGTATGGACTTGAAATTTGGTATAGAGGACTGAAAGTGTTCAGTTGTCTACGTAAATCACCTAGAGTAGGTCAATAGGTGAGTTGTGCGTCTTTTTATGGAATAAAAATTCAGAGATCTATGCACACAATTATCAACCAAGCAATCACAGACTACAAAAGATTTATAGTGGCTCCCTAATCTTGGGTACATCCACTTTCCCTCACCGATCTAGCAAAGAACTAAACTCGGCTACTCCACTATCTCGTATTGAAAACCAATCCTACGTTTCGGAACAAAGTTCCTACAATATCGATCCACAACACGGATCTACACTCGGAAGATAAATCTTCTTACAACTCGGAGACAAAAAGCTCCTACACTGGGAGAGAAATCTCCTACAAGAATGAAATTGAAAGTATATGAAAATACAAACAGTAAAACTTTCTCAGATCTGGAAACAGTCGGCCTGAATCTTCTTCTTTGATCTTGCGGCTCTATCAGAGAAGTTGAAGAAGAATTTTGGCAAAATCTAAATCTAAAATTTCTTGGCATCCCACGATTAGATAGATGATGAAGAATTCAAAGACAATCTCAATCTGTGAATCGTCTTGATCTAAATCTTCTGGATCGAAAACCCTAGCCGAATATGCGCGATGAAGGTCGGCGACGACGGCTTTCGTTTTTAGATAGAGAGAATGAGATTCAGAATTACTTAAAATAAACTTGACAGCACTTGTTAGGGTTTGTCGGTTTTGACAAGACCTTATATAAGATCTTCCCTAATGGTCATAATTAATCTTAATGATGTACACGTGGACCAATCACGTCAAGGCTTTTGAAATTTCCATCAAATCTGGGCTTAATGATTTTTTCTGAAAAGGATTACTGAAATACTCGAGTGAATGTTTACCTAGAGAACAACTCGGGTAGATGACTTAGAGAAAATCCAGAAATAATGAGCAACTACTCGAGTACTCAAAGACTTGCTCAAGTGCTAATATAGTTACTCGAGATGTGGAGTTTAACTACTCGAGTACAATAAGTACTACTCGAGTGAAGAGAAATTAACTACTCAAGAGGAAGAGGGCATACTCAAGTCAAGGACTTAGAATAATTTCTGGGAGAAGAAACCGGGTTACTCGAGTAGTGAAATAGACTACTCGAGAGGAGATAAACTACTCGAGTATATAGATACATCTACTCGAGTAATGGACTTAGAAAGATTCTGAGGGATGAAAAGCTTGTCACTTGAGTATTAAACCAGGACTACTTGAGTAGTAGATGGACTACTCGAGTACATGATCTGGACTACTCGAGTGAAGTAAAATTAAGCGAAATCCTGTCTTCTGTAACTAGAGACAAAAGACTAATCTACTCGAGTACTTATATGACTACTCGAGTAAATCACTTAGAAAATTTTCTAGAGAAGAAATTCTATTAACTCGAGAATGAGAAAGGATCTAATCGAGTAATTGACTTAGGTACTCGAGAGCTATAATTTGACTACTCGAGAGCTAATTCCCTTACTCGAGTACAAATAGTCTTACTCGAGTATTGACTAAGTATTTCACTCGAGTATGTAAGTATCTACTCGAGTAAAGTACTTAGCAAAAATTCCTTCAATAGAATTTTCTCTTCTTTCGTGAATTTTACAACAAGTCTTTCTCCATACAGTCCTAGTGCTTGAATATGAAGTGTATCCCAATAGAGAGGCTACATATGAGTCAACACGATGAATCACATAATGTGGGATTACATTATACAGTCCTATGTTTGGTGACCCATTGTAGACTGACATTGGTCTACACTTGGCAAAATAATCCTGCATACATATAACTCAAACAAAACATCAAATACAACTTAATTCATCTTATTTCAAGGGTGACTTCATCAAATCTGGGTTAATGTGGATACAATACCCAACAAGGATACTAGGGTAGCTAAAGTCCTCTGGTAAAAATCTTAGAGGATTTGGAGATGGTTAAACCTCCCAAAACTCTAACCCTAGCTTAGGACACAACACTTATACATGTACGACAAGCCACCAAAACTTAATGAAAAGTTATGAAACTTGGGTAGTATGGTCATAGGGTTAATTAGAGCCTCTAGAGATTTTATTGGTAATTTTGGAGCAACACACTTAGTACCTCCTTTATAATACATGGAATTTTGCTTGATGTTCTTTTGGTTATTATGATCACACTATTTAGTAGGAAGTTATGAAAATTGGACAGAGGGTATTTTAGGTCTATATAATCATACTTGAATTTTATTATAATGTTTAGATGTTTATTTTCAGTATTTCCTTCACAAGCTTTTAAGAATGCAGTTATGTTCAAAAATAGATTCAGAGCTCAAGAATGGTTTGAAAATTGTGAAACTCATGTAAAGGTGTATTTAGGTCAATATTTATATGAGGAAATTTTACCATAATTTTTAGGTGAATATTTTCAGTAGTTGCTTCATTAATGTAGGAATGAGGAATTTTGTTTGAAATTAAAATCAGAACTCATTATTCACTGGGAAGTTTGAAAACTTTCTCAGGAGTGTTTTTAGGGCATATTAGCCATGCCTGAATTTTATTATAATTTTTGAAAGCTTATTTACAATATTTACTTCATTAGCTGTTAATTATGTGATTATGTTTAAAATTATGGATCAAGGCCTAAACCTAGAAACAAAAATTGGGGAACTTGAATTTACTGTTAACTTGTTGCTTAGTATTTATCATAATTTTATGGAGCATTTTGCATGATTGTAAGGGCCACATCATTTTCAAATTGGGGCATTTGAATTTTTGGGAGAAATAAATAAAATGTCAGATTAATTAGAAAAATTCTAAGCTTATGGATTTAGTCTATAAATTTCATGATAGGCCTCCATTAATTATATTAATGCATTTGGAAGAAGATTTGGAGTACCTCCTATCTTGTACATCATTTAGCATAAGGTGGTCGCATTTAGTAAAACTGCGGAAATCATGTTTTCTGGGGGAATAGTCATAGGTATAAGGGATTGTGGTTTACTGATTTTAGTAAAGAGGAGTGGAGCATACTATTGGAAGATGAGATGAGTAGGTTGTAGAGTTATCTAAGATTAGGTGGTGCTCGGGATCGACGAAAGATCGTCTTTTATATGGAAGAAGTGAAAAGGTAAACACTCTAAGGTAGATCCTGAATAATATCAAAAGGGATCGGGAATCGGGTAATAACCAATAACAGTAAGTGCCTTGCGAAAGGGAGCTTTGGGCTTCAGCCAATCTTAGTTCCTAGTGCCCTCGAGAACCCTTCGCGGGGTATTCCTTGGGCAGTCGTGGGATAACCTAAACTGTAGGAAAAAATAAACTACAAGAGCTACTAGCATTACTGCGGATTCACTTTCACTCACCTCGATCTCTCGGGATGTTATGTTGGGTCACTCGGGCAGTAGGCTTGGTGGTTTTGACGATGGGCAGGTTGGCCCGGCGGGCTTTGGCTCGGTTGTTGATTGTGACAGATGGGATGGTCCGGGGAGCTTTGGCTCGGTAGCTAATAAATAAGGTTGCATGTGCATAAAGTATAAGGTGGTTTGTCTTTGGTATTGTAGGGTCGATGCACCGACACCAATACGTTGACTCGGCAAGTGTGGCTTTATACTTCGCCAAACTAAGTTCGGTGGACCAGCCACCAAAGAGTACGCAGGAGCTCCGCTTAGTGCACCAGCATCGAGGCATGCGATAGGTCTGACTGGTAGTGCAATTACTGGTTTAGAGGTGGGCGAGGCCCAACCCACTGCTTCAGTCTGCCACTACGGAGGTATCCTAGGAGGTTAGGCTCCATAAAGGGGGAACTAAAGGTCTGTGTGCATAGAGTCAAGTGGGCTGTGTTGCACTTGCATGTTCACGTCATGGCATATTTGCATGTCATAGCATCATCATTTCATATAACCCCTGACACCTATTGTATAAAGTGGTATGAGATGTTTTATACAATTGGCCCTGCAAAAAGACCCCCTGATTTATATGCTTGCATGAGCGTGCTTATAAATTAAGGTTATTATTATTTAGATATATATATATATATATGCTTGTTAGAAAACCGACACCCTATCGTATAAATTGGTATGTGATTATTTATACGATAGGGGCCTTGCAGAAGATCCCTTATCTTATGTGGTTTCATATAAGTTAGGGTTAGGTTTTACTTGTTTAGCTTTCCATGCTTTTATTACTGCCTCTTATACTTATAGATCTGTTAGAATAGTTCCGTTGTGAACTGCTTTTTTTTCATTCTCCACTTTCAGAGCTTCCCTTTCCTCCTCTCTGCCCGGTGCCTAGGAGCCATGGGGGCAGGGGTAGGGGATGATAGGACTTTGTCTTTTAGACTAATGGTTTTCGAACCACAATATTTTAAGGGACCGTGGAGGCCAGCATGGAGGAGCATCCCCGGAGGTTGGCACACTTGAAGATGGGACAGTCTAGCACCGGAGTTCAGACAACTGGGACTCAGAGTCCCGATCGTTAGTAGATTGTTTTGTTTTGCTTCCGCACTGAGTGATATGTAGTGAGGATATTGATGTACCAAGAATGAGCCCTATTTTTAGTGCCTTTATTATTATTTATGTGGACTCTCCCTTCGTGGAGATTATTTACTATATATATGATTTCTATGGACATGTCTTTTACTCTTTTTATACTATTCTATGATCGATTTGGCCGACAGGATCGATGCTTTGTAGTGACGACCTTACCGGACGTGAAGGTGTCACCGCAAAATGGCGGTTCTAGGACTAAGACCCCGTGGTCTTGAAAAAAAAGGGCAGTCTTATAGATATCCAAGGATTAAACTCCTCACTTTTATTACTTGACAGCGATCGGTACACTTGCCGAGAGTGCATCACCTAGCAAGTTTAGCTAACATCCAAAGCATAGAAACAACATCCAAATGAGAGTAAAGAGGGGATTTATAACCCAACGCATGAAGGATAGCAATGATTCTCAGCCGGAGTCGAAGGTTATCAGCCTTCGTCTGGGCTCGGTCGGTGGTTGACGTCCGAGGAAGCTTGAAGTGTTGTCACCTACTTCAAAGGTGATTTCCCCATCTTCTTCGAGATTCATGAAGGCTGGTAGTCGCCGGAAAGCTCTCCAATGGCAGCGAGAAGGAGCTCCAAATGCTCCACTTGAGACGGAGATGAAGAAAATCGCGGAAGATCTTCGCTTGCGGTGAAGTTTGGAGGAATAACGGTGGCCGAAGGAGCTCTCCATGGAGGAGAGAGAAAAAATAGCTGGAGGAAGATTTTCCCGCTCAGAGGAGCGAAAATGGCAGAATCGTCCCTGCTCCATTCAACTCCTGAGCTTAAATACGAGTATGTAAGAAAAATTGTCACGCACGGTTTGGCACACGATCATGCATTAACCGTATGATATTAACTTCTAGGACAAAGCTTGCAGAGGAAGATGAGTTGACTCATGCATTTTACTCGCGCACGGACGCTTCCGCCCGTGCATGAAGGAAAATGCACGGGTAACCACAGAGAGCTGAAATTCCTGGCAAGCAAGTGGAACCGTGTGTTTTACCCGCGTAGGGGCACTTCTGCCCGTGCGTGTACAAATCGCACGATTAACCACAGAGCACTATAAAACTAGACTGCTACAGTGTGCCTCCTTCGTGCACGGTTCAGAAGAATCCGTGCATGTAGAAATCACATGGGTTGGTCAATACTCTAGAGAAACCTGCAGAAAAGTTACGATTTGGTAGAAAGTGTGCGCTAAGGAAACACACGACCGTGCGTTTCCACAAGTCAGAATTCCTAATTTGGGGGAAAACTGACCACCTGCACAACAAAAACCATAGCTGGAGAAAAATCTCCCAACACCAATATACAACATAAAATAACCAAATCCGCACGGAGAGTACCCCAGTACTTACCCCCGACATCCCGGTGCAATTCACAAACCAAAATGGGTTGAAATAGTGCAACAATGGCTAAATGAAGCCCTAATCAAATATACGACTTTTCCAACTGAAATAGTAGTGGACAAGCAAGATAATAAGCCCAGATTAGTCTGAAAACCCCTTTAATAATCAGCCCTAATGAGGATGATAAAAATATTATAGCTGTCCTATAACTTTGCAGCAGAGTATAATGGAGGCTTGGGAGAAGGTGGGGTATACAAAGATAAACATGACGGATATGCACACCCAAATTGAGACCGCCCGAAAACACTCAGAGCTACACGCAATGACAAACACGTGAAGTGCACCCACACACTTGGACTTTTAACAGTGCGTGCACGCCCACAACGAACACAATACAACAAAATTTCACAACCATAAAACCATAACTCTACAAAAAATTTTTATTCTTTTTTCTTTTATTCCACATTGGGAATTTTCATTTCCATTTCATTTCATTTATTTATTTTTTTTCTTTTTATTTAACCAAATAACCAAAACGAGCCGAAAACACGGCAACACCATAAGCGGCACAAAGCTCCCGCATAACAACCACACATAACGGATACAAAACTACAATAAAACAAACCAACCAAGCGACCACATTCGGGTGTGCGAGTAGGAAATGCTATATGGCTTTGGTAGCGAGGTGTAGGGATGTCAAAGTAAAGGACATGCTGAACGGGGATGGAGATCGCCATGGTGGTACAACCACTCCATCAAATTCAAAGGTAGCTCTAGCTTTTCCATCCGGAGGCATCCTTTCCTCACCTGCGGTGGTTGATAGATCAGCACATGTAACCTATTTTATAGTTTTACACAAATCATTGGGCTCAATATAAGTTTTTGATTCTAATTTATGAATGATTTCAACAGCCGTGCTGCGCTCCTTAGTCTCAGAAACGTGCCTTTCACTCCGCTCACGGCCTTTGTCATCCACAACTTTCTGCACTCCAAGCAACTCTGCTTTTGTTTCCCCTTGAGCTATCTTCAGCATTTCTGCTACTTTCACTGCCTTGTCTTCCCCTTTCTGCAGCACACCGGTCTCAACAATAATATGCAAGCCGTCAGATAACATAACATTCAAATCCTGCAGTTTTTTGGGTTTATTCAGAATCATAGGGGGAAGGGACAACGGTAAAGGCGGATCAACCTTGGATGCCAAGGTGATGTCGCTCGCATTAAACTACAACGTCGCCAAACTAGCTTTCAGGAAGGGGACCCCTAAGATGGGTTTTGAAGCATTCCCCATTGGTCCCAGTACCCTAAAATCAGTGACCACCATAGCGCCGTATAATATCACTTCCACCTCCTATATCTCACCATCGGTCTTAACTACCAACCCGTCGGCTAGCACGAGTGGTTTCCGAACATTCGACTCGATATTTAAATTAAATTTCTCAACATCTTGCAAAGCAAGAATGTTGTAAGAAGATCCTGAATCACATAGGGCCACTGTCTCTACCTCATTTATTTCACACTTCACAGCCACTTCATTTTTAATACACTCATCCATATCCCCCAACATACTTCCCTTGCTCACGGGGATTTTTTTCCGTGTTGCTCGGGAGGGCATCGCGAGTACGTTCAGAGAACACATGTGCCAGTCGCCCCAGCTATATCTCCAAGTTTCTCATGGAGGCGATCTGAGTGGCCATGTTGGATTGGGCCATCTCCACGAATTTGTTTATCATCTCTTCTAATGTACTCTTTCGCGTCCCCTGTGCGTTCTGATTATAACCCAATTGCGGCGGTTGCGGCTGGCTAGTAGAATCTGGTGCATCAAACTAATGTTGGCCTCCCTGCCACCTTTGACAAGGAGCATATTGGTTCTATGAGAAATTTGGATGATTTCTCGCATTCGGGTTATAAGCATTATTATAAGGAGAAGCACGGTTTTGATTATTTATAAAGTTCACACTCTCGTCAGTAGATATACCTGAGGGATAAGTAAAGGCTTCTCTAGTTGGACACACATATGTATGATGGTTGGGGTTTCCACAACCCTGGCATGAAATAGCCATCACTAGAGCGGGAGGAGGGGTCGATCTGGTCAGTAACATCATTTCATCCATAGTAGGATGGCTTGCCTCAGCTTGCGACTGCACCGCATCTACCTCGAACAAATTTCTCGCACCCCAAGGTGCGTTTCTTCCAGCAGTCCAATACGTGCTATGAGAAGCGGTGTCACGAAGGATCCGCAAAACCTCGTCGGGAGTCAGGTCATGATAGTGCCTCCAGCAGCCACATCGATCATGGCCCTGTAATTAGGCTCAACAGCAAAATAAAATAGTTCAACCAAATTCCACAGATAACACTCGTGCTGGGTGCATCGATGCTACAGATCAGCAAATCTCTCCCAGGCCTCAGATAATGTTTCCTGGTCCAGCTGTCGGAAGGCAGCTATCTCCATTCGGGCGTTCACTATTTTGCCCACTTGGTGGAATTTGGCGAAGAACTTCGAGGAAAGTTCCTCCCACGTAGTCGCAGTCCCGGGAGTAATAGTGTGGACCAGGTTTTCGACTTGTCCCTTAGCGAAAATGAGAACAGCCTTAACTTCACCACGTCATATATAATGTCGTCGTAGATGAAGGTGCCAGAGATCTCTGAGAATTCCGCCAGATGGAGCTGCGAATCCTCACTTGGCGGGCCCGAAAACTGCGTGTTATTGAGGATCATGTTGAGGATGGCGGGCTTTATCTCGAAGTGGTGGTTCACGATGGCCGGGTCGAAACCAAGGTAAACACTTACCACTGTAGGGGTCGTGAAGTCATGCATTTCCCTAATATGGGGTAGGACCTCCTCCTCATCCTCAACGACCCGTTTACCGAGGCCATTTCCTCCTTGACCTAAATCTTCCATTCTTTCTCTTCTTTCAGCAGCAGCAGCACGCCGGCGGGCTCGCCTCACTCTTGCAGTTTAAAGATCAACTCCAAGATCTTCACCTCTATCCCTGGGGATTGGATCTGTCATACAACATACAAAAACCGATCAAAATGCCAAAAACACTTGCAACAACGTTTCTAATAGAAAAATATACACAACTATTGCACTACCCGGCAACAGCGCCAAAAACTTTATGCATTCACGTCAAGTGCACCGATCGTTGTCAAGTAATAAACTGGAGGATTTATCCTCCGAGTATCGAATCTCTCGAGGAGAGTAGACTAGGAGTGTGATCTTCATCATCGGAACATGATTGCAAATGCCACAAAGGTTTGGGGGTTGAGTTTTTATTTTAGAACAACTAAAATTAATTACGCGGGTCGCCTTCACCGCTTTGCAATGGTGGAATGCTCTGATGAGTATTAGGGTGTGTGGCCGTAATCGTTGAGAGTCGAAAACATCTCCTCACCATGCTATCCCCTAACACACATTAGTGCGGCATATCACCAAGCAATAACCCAAAACATGCAAAGGAAATAAAGTCAAACTATGGACAACAACAACATTTACTATAGAAACCGTCATGAACATTGTGAAGAGTTCCTAGCAAGTTTAGCTAACATCAAAAGCACACAAACAACATCCAAATGAGAGTAAAGAGGAGATTTACAACCCAACGCATGAAGGCTGGCCACGATTCTCGGCCGGAGTCGAAGGTTGTCGGTCTTTGTCCTGGCTCAGTCGGTGTTTGACGTCCGAGGAACCTTGAAGTGCTATCACCTACTTCAAAAGTGTTTTTCCCGTCTTCTTCACAATCCATAAAGGTTGGTAGTCACCGGAAAGCTCTCCAATGGTAGCAAGAAGGAGTTCCAAATGCTCCTCTTGAGATGGAGATGAAGAAAATAGCGAAAGATCTTTGCTTGTGGTGAAGTTTGGAGGAAGAATAGTGGTCGGATGAGCTCTCCAAGGAGGAGAGAGGAAAAAATGGTTGGAGGAAAATTTTCCCGCTCAGAGGAGCGAAAATGGTAGATTCATCCCTGCTCCAGTCAACTACTGAGCTTAAATACGAGTAGGTTAGAAAAATGGTCACGCACGGTTCGGTGCACGACCGTGCGTTAACCGTGTGATATTAACTTCCAAGACAAATCTTACGGAGGAAGATGAGTTGACCCGTGTGTTTTACTCGCGCATGGACGCTTCTGCCCGTGTGTGAAGGAAAACACACGGGTAACCACAGAGCGCTGAAATTCCCGACAAGTAGCTGGAACCGTGCATTTTACTCGCGCACGGGCACTTCTTCCCGTGCGTGAATAAATCACACGATTAACCACAGAGTGCTATAAAACTAGATAGCTACAGGAAAACCGTGCGCCTCCTTCGCACACAGTTCAGAAGAAACCGTGCATGAAGAAATCGCACGGGTTGGTCAAAACTACAGAGAAACCTGCAGAAAACGCGTGATTTGGTAGAAAGCGTATGCTAAGGAAACCCACGACTGTGTGTTTTCCACAAGTCAGAATTCCTGATTTTGGGGGAAAACTGACCACCTGCACAGCAAAAACCATAGCTGGAGCAAAAGCTCCCAGCACTAATATACAACATAAAATAACCAAATCCTCATGGAGAGTACCCCAATACTTACCCCTGACATCCCGGTGCAATTCGCAAAACAAAATGGGCCAAAACAGTGCAACAATGGCTAAGTGAAGGCCTAATCAAATATACAACATTTCCTACTGAAATAGTAGTGCACATACAAGATAATAAGCTAGATGAGTCCCAAAAATCTTATATAAATCGGACTCATCAACAACCCATGACCTAATATTTACCCATATGAGACGACTTCCGACTCCTTCGGCCAAAGGCCCCTAAATATTTATCAAGGGTATGACATATGAATGATATTAGACCTTTAGAATTTCATCAATTTTCTAATAGTTTTGGACCATAAATTAAATCATTTAATTAAGCGACCTATGACACTTTGTACGTGAACTACTATATCCAATGATCCATGATATCCAAGTAAATTACCTGGAGTTCATCTAGGTTGACAATGACTGTTCACCAAGGATCCTAATTTTTCCATTTGATTTACCTTTTTTTTCTATTTATGATTAAATTCATAATTATTCCATTTTCCAAATGCAGTACCTATAATATTCAACCAAAAATTCATGGAAAATTACTAGTGATCAACATTGCCATAATAATACTCAAGACAGAAATTCATAATCCTAACTAGTGATTTGACCTAAAATAATTGCATGTGAACAATATTACCAAAATGCCACTACTAAGGTTTTAGCATAATTAGGCATTCAAAAATTCTTAAATAAAAATATAGGGGTTTATATCACAGAAATAAGAGATTGTGCATTTTTCCATAATTTTCAAATAGTATTACCCCAACTTTTGATTTAATCCCAAAAAGTGCAAAATTGTAAATTTGCTAAATACACAAGATACAACTCTCAAACAAGCTCACAACTTTTCCAGAGATGTAAAATGTCCTATTAGAGCTTTTATCAAAATTACTGAATTTTATAAGGTCAATTGCCCTATTTCTCATTTTTTATTTCTAAATGAGAAAAGTTTTCCAATAATTCAAATAATGGGATTTCTGATCCCAAAAAAACCAATCTTTCTATGGGAGGTATATCTCATCCCTATGAGCCTCTGTCCAACATCTCATGGACATGCAGTGATCCAATTGGCTAATTTCACATTTTTATAGTTGGCACACCATTTACAAATCTACCCCCACCATGCATTTTGGATTAGAGGTCCAAATAGTCTGAAACTTTTACCATGGTCATATAATGACTCAGTGGCCATGCCACCCAAATTTGGGGGCATTTGGAGAAGGGAATCCCTTATATTCCTTTTATTTAATAAATGAAATTTCTATATAAACTTAAAAAAAAACTCCCCCCAAAAAATTTTGATAATTGGGCAGGGACAAAGTCTAACATAGACACATGCATGGCAAAATTTTCACTGCATGTGGACTTAACATTTGACTTAGGCATCCATTTAAATTTTTGCCCGAGCCTAGGAGCAGTCCTAGTAGAACTTTCCTACAGAGAGCTACATTGCTCCAAATTACAAGTTTAGAATGTTAAATTAAAGGTGAGACCTAGATCTACCTTTTTCATGTAGATGGTTTTCTCTGAATATATATATCTACAAGGCCTGAATTAGGAATGAAAAAGTGTTGTTTAAAATATGACAGTAAATTTAATAACCTATAGTTAAATGCACATTAAATGGACGACATCTATTCATATTTCCCAACTAGCCGTCGGCCCAGATCATCCCGACCTAGAGCACCTTGATCTCCATTTCCCGATAGTGTGTCGCCGCCACCGCCGGCGAATATCGCCACCACCTCCATTGAGGTGATGGCTAGCATTTCCCGACGACATCGCAGCCGGAGGCGGCTCGTCCGACGAACTCGAGCATGAAGAAAATCTCAGTATTTCTCCATCTTCCTCTCATGGAATCGAGGTCAATTGAGCTCGATATCTCTCTTAAAGAACTCCATGGCTAGCATCGAGGGAGGGGAGGAGAAACGGACCTGTAGCCGCGCTTGGCAGCGGGTTTGGTGGAGGCGAGCCATTACCGACACTGTCTCTGGCGAACTAACTTGTTTCCTTATTCTCTGGCTATCTCCTTGCTCTAACTGTTGATTTACACACCTCTTAGCTCACTGAAGGTGATGATGTCCTTGGTTTAAGGACTTTGAATAAGGGGAGTGGCTGGGAGTAGCGGGGCATGGCTGGTCGTCCTTGAGCATGGTTCCTCCTTGTTGCCACGTGTCACTATAATTTTGGACTGCCCAATTATTGCTTTAATTAAGTCTTGATTGAAAGGATCAAGTCCAATAGGTCAATTGGCGCTTATCCTGAACCCGGTTCACCCCATACACTAAACCAGCAAACATATTCTAAAATGAAAATCCTCGAAGTCAAAAGTGTTGAGTGGGGTTGAGACCACTCAACGCCGTGTTGGTTCCACTCAACATTAACATCATTCAACATGTTCTAAGTCAAAAGCGTTCAGTGGCGTTGAGTGATTATAATTAAAAAAGCGTTGAGTGGCTTTGACACCACTCAACGCCACGTTGAGTGGCGTTGACACCACTCAATGTCGTGTTGAGTGGCGTTGAGACCACTCAACGACAACATCATTCTGCAGATTCCAAGTAAAAAGTGTTGAGTGGCGTTGAGACCACTCAACGCCAACATCATTCAGCAGATTCCAAGTAAAAAGTGTTAAGTCGTGTAGAGACCACTCAACGTTGCGTTGAGTGTCATTGAGACCACTCAACACCGACATCATTCCACATATTCTAAGTGAAAGGCATTGAGTGGCGTTGAGACCACTCAACGCCAACATCATTCCATAAATTCTAAGTCAAAATCTTTGAGTGGCATGGAGACCACTAAACGTTATGTTGAGTGGCATTGAGACCACTCAACACCACATTGAGTGGAGTTGAGACCACTCAATGCCGCATTGAGTGGCATCGAGTGCACTCAATGCTTCGTCGAATGGCATCGAGACCACTCGACTCCTACAATTTCCAGAATATTTACTAAGTTCAATTTGTCGAGTGACGTTGAGTCCACTGAACGCACTCGACGCTTTTTCGAATGGCGTCGAGTTGACTCGACTAACTCGACACTTCTGGAGCCTAAATCAATTCTCTTGACTCAAAATGCATGTGGGGGGCCTAGAGCGAAATGGGATGTTACACAGGGTTCCCGCACAGGCCAACTGGATAAGGATACATGATGAGCGTGTTGGATCCCTAGTATGGATTTGGGCTAAGGTTCACTATTAGGATGTTTTGACCCACCATGTATAGCCATGGTCAGGTTTGTCAGTCTTAGAGTTTAGGCAAGTCTTTAGAATTAAGTTCCATGGACCAGTCTGCAGTGGACTTCAGGAGAATCAGACTTAGAAGAATTCAGAGTTCAGATTATTAGTTCGAAGTTCTTTGAACTCAGCTCGACGATCGTCGATCTCGGATCGGCGAACTCAGAGTTCTTTCTCTATGTTGAGCTCGACGATATTCGAGCTCACGTCAATGATTTCTTCCCTCAAGACAGATTCTCAGATCGACAAACTTGGAACTCAGAATTAGCAAGATATTTCCAGATTGATGTTCGTTGAACTCAGGTCGACGAAGACAATTTCTCAGCTCGACGAACTTTGAGTTCAGGCCGACGAAATATGTTCTGAGGTCGACGAAATCTGTCAGTTCAGTATTTCCTTTTTTGCAGTTCATTTCCAGATTGACCAAGGCTGATTTAATATATTGTTACATATAATACTCTGAGTAATTAAATGCATATATTCTTATGAATATAGCAGTTCATTGGCATCATTAATTACTGGACTTCATATAGTAAAATTCGGCTTAATTACTGGGACAGTTGAGGAATCAAATTAATGCCCTTCTAGCAGTTTGTCCTAGTTCCAAGATTTCAACAGTCAATCAAGGAGTAAAAAATTAAAATTCAGAAGATATACAGAGAAGAATGATCTGCTATCAAGGACACAAGAGAATCTACTAAGTTATACGGGCAGACACAGAAAGTTCCAAGAAGTCTGAAAATTCATTCTGTCTTCATCATTAGCAAATCTTCTCCAAGCTTTCAAGAGACATCGAATACAATTAGTCTAAAAAGCTTGATGGTGATCAACATCAATCTGAAGACCTACACCCTGAAGCAATGCTTCCTTCTTTCCTGAACTACTCTACATCTCAGGGGGAGCTTTGATAAAAAAGATCCACTTTTGTCTTCTCTGTGGTTTAGAGAAAAAGAGAAGATATCATCAACCTTTCTTTCACTGTATAAAGGGTTTATTAACTCCCTTCAAAAGTTTATTGTTGGTTTTTGGTCACCTGATCAAGAGCCTAAAGGATTGCGAGATCTCCCTGCAAATAGATCCTGTGGTGGCAGTCACCTGATCAAAACCTGCTAGTGAATTCCTACCAGGGTGGTAGAAGAGTGGATGTACCCAGTTTGGGGAACCACTATAAAATTTCTTGTGTTGTCTGGTTGCCTTTTTTTCTTTTTTGTACTGTGTTGTGATAGTTTAGCTTTAATCTCTTTGCATAATATTTGCTACCACCTATTTTATAGCTAAATCATATAAATCTATAAAAAGTTTTTTGAGCTCTATTAACCCCCCCCCCCCCGCTCTAGAGATAATTAGATCTATCCCCTTGACTTTAAATTGGTATCAAAGGATTATCAATTGCCTGAGTCACTTTCAATTGGTATCAGGGCTAAGTTTGTTTTGTTATACAAGGTAACACTTGAACCAACATATCCTTCTAAGATCTAAATTTCTCTAGCACATTACTTATACCATGGCACAGAACAAGAACTATGCAAGCACCAGACCTCCAGTTTGCAACTTGAACAAGTTTGCTATCTGGAAGACAAGAAATAAATCATATATGAACTCCATTGATGAAGATATTTTTAAGTCTATTTTGACAGGTACACCAACTCTAGTGGCTACATCTACTGTAACTTCCAGCACTCATGTTGTTCCACCACCTGAGTGGACAGATGCACAAAAGAAGGCCAAGATAGCTGATGCTAAGTCCATGAACATTCTATCTCAGACAATGTCAGATGACATTTTCCAGAAAGTGGCAGAGTGCACCTCAGCTAAAGCCATCTGGGATTCCCTAAAATAGATGGTTGCTGGATCTGCAAATGAGAGAAAAGACAGGAGATCAAATCTCATCTCCTAATATAAGAATTTCAAGAAAGAAGAGTCAGAGTTAGTGAGTGATATATACAATAGACCCAGCTCAATCATCAATGAGCTGAAAACTCTGGATAAGGACATAACCCTCACTGAGGTCAATGATAAGAATCTCATGTGCTTCCCCATCTCATGGGATTCCAGAATCTGTCCAATCAAAGAGTCCAGAAGTTTGAATGAGATTTCCACTTAATTTCTACTAGGAAAGCTCAAATATTATGAGCAGTCAATAAAGACTAGAGAATCTGCTGAACAGAAGACTCCCTCATCAGCTATAAAGGAGAAAAATAGCATTCAAATCATCTGAAAAAATAGAAGCTCCATTAGCTAGTGAATAATTTCTGAGTCTCCTAGCCAGGAGATTCTACAAAATGGGCAAGAAGGATTTCAGAAGGAAGTCATCTAGACAAGATGACAAGCCAAGTTATGATAAACCCCCAACTAAATAAATTGTCTGCTTTGGTTGCAGGAAGCCTAGACACTTCATATCAGAGTGTCCAGAGAATTAAAAGAAGGAGAGAAGAAGAGAAAAATAGCCCTGGAAGCAGCACTACAGCAAACCTCCTCAAGTAAGCATAAGAGGAAGTAGAAAGGCTTTGTTGCTGAAACCTGGATTGAAACTGAAGATGAATCTTCATCTTCCAGCTCCAATGAAGATGAAGAAGAGACTAAAGCAAATGTATTTTGCTTGATAGCTATTGATGCATCAGGCAGCATCTCTGTAGCTGAGCAGTCAGACAGTGAAGAACCTCAATCTGAAGAAGATCAGGTACTGTCCTCTTTTGATTTCAATTTAGATGGTTTTAGAACTGAATTTAAATCACTATGTATTGATTTAATAAAATATGAGAAGGAAATCAAACTTCTTAGAGAAAAACTAACTGAACAAGATAATCTCATTTCTAAAAACTTCAAATTGAAAGATGAATTAACTTTAGCTAATGAACAAATCATCTCTCTAAAAACTGAATTAGTTGAGGCAAGGCAACTTGAAGAATCCCTAAATGGTAGAAGCATCAAGTTGATGAACATCACAAGCACAGTAAATGCCACACTTAATGGCAAGCTGGGCTTAGGTGCTTCATCAAGCCAAACCCCAATAATTCAGAAAAACAAACTGTCAACTCCAATCAAATTTGTTTCTGAAAAAGGTAAAGAAGAGGTAGATGATCATAGTACAAAGCAAATAGAATTAAACAAAAAAATAAGAAAAAGAACAAGAAAAATTCTAATTATAACAATGTTCAGCAGATTTCGTCAAACTCAGATCGACAAAATGTGTACAGTTCGTCGAACTCAGGTCAACGAACTCTGAACGCATATTTTTATAATAATTATTCTTTGAACTGTGATCGACAAAACCAGTATGGTTCTTTGAGCCGAGATCGATAATATTGAGGCACAGTGAATGAATATTTTCATTCTCTGAGCGGAGTTTGATGAACTCATCCCCATTCGTCGACCTCAGATCGACGAACTCACCATATTTTGTCGAACCCAGTTCAAGATAACAGAAATCTTAATCCTTTTAGAACCTTTAATCAACCTAGGAAATATCTCAATCCATTCACCTAGTGGATTATACCACCAAGACGATATCACCGCCTAGGATATAAAAACCAACCTGAATATTCTTATATTTCTAGTTTTAACTATGAAAAGAATCAAGGACCCAAGGTAACATGGGTCAAGAACATCTAATATGTTTAAATGCAGGTGAAAGACTATCCTACCATAGAGGAACAGAGGTACTTGGATAGTGGCTCCTCAAGGCACATGACTAACAGCAAGTATAATCAAACCAACTATAAGTCCAAGCTAGGTCCAAAAGTGATCTTTGGTGACTCCAACTGTGGCCAGAATAAAGGATGTGGGAAAGTAAATATTGGAGCAGTCACTTTCAAGAAGGTGGCTTATGTAAGTGGACTGAAGCACAACCTAATCTCCATAAGTCAATTATGTGATGAAGGGTTTCAGGTATCATTTAATAAATCTTCCTACTTTATTACTTCTGCAGAAAATAAAGTAGTTTTAACTGGAACTAGAATAGGAAATATTTACATAATAAATTTTAAGATTGCTATGTCTGAGATATGCCCATTCAACCAGGTTAGTAATAATAATGAACTGTGGCATAAGAGATTATGACATGTTAACTTAAAAAACATTGTTAAATTATCTAGAGACAACCTTGTAAGAGGATTGTCTTCTTACCCCTACAAGAAGGAAAGTCTGTGTAGGGCTTGTCAATTAGGCAAGCAAACTGAAAACAGTTTCAAAGCCATTAATAAGAGTGATTCACCTAGGAATCTGTATTTGCTCCACATGGATCTTTTTGGACCCATTGTTGTACATAGCCTAGGAGAGAAGTCTTACACCTTAGTGATTATAGATGACTTCTCAAGGTTCACTTGGGTGTTCTTCTTGAGGAATAAGTCTGATAACTTTAACGTTCTTACAGACTTTCTTAAGAACATAAGGATTGAGTATTCTACTCTAATTGCATTGATCAGAAGTGATCATGGTACCGAGTTTGAGTCTCTTCCCATGTAAGAATTCTGTGAGATGGAAGGTATCAGGCAGTGTTTCTCTTCTCCTAGAACTCCTCAACAAAATGGGGTAGCTGAAAGGAAAAAACAGGACCCTGATTAAAGCTGCAGTCACATTACTTGCAGATGCTTACTTTCCACTATCCTTTTGGGCAGAGGCTATAAGCACAGCAAATTATGTACTGAATAGGAGTCCGATACATAAGCTTAATGGCAATACTCCCTATGAATTACTTAAAGGGAAGCAAACTAAAGTAGATTACTTTAGAATTTTTGGTAGTTTATGCTACATTCCTAACAATGACAAGAAATATCTTAGAAAGTTTAAAGCCAAGGCTGCAATGGGAATTTTTCTAGAAAATTCCCAAGTCAGTAAGGCATATAGGGTGTATAATAAATCCACCATGAAAATGGAAGAGACTGTATATATATTATTTGATGAAACTAAAATGTTTTACAAGGAGAAGAATCCTTCTACCAGTGAAACTTTGCAGGTACCACACTTGTGTGAGAAGTTAGATGAGTTGACCCTCACAAATGAGATTGCTGCACATCCCTCTCCACATATAAATGAAGACAGTGAAGATGAATCCACTGAAGTAGATGTTGAACCAACAACAGCTCCCATAATTCCACAAGTGGAATTAATTCCCCAAGCTGTTGCTGAACCAACTTCACCTACTGAGTTTGTCACACTTAGAGATCATCCTGTATCTCAGGTGATTAGAGACATGTCAGTAGGTGTGCATACCAGGCATCAACTCAACCAAGACTTGATGCATGCCTGCTTCAAATCTCAATCTGACCCCCAATCCATAAAAGATGATGAGCAAGATTCATACTAGATTATTACAATGTAGGAGGAGCTCAACCAGTTTGAGAGATCTAGAGTTTGGGATTTAGTTCCAAGACCCAAAAACTACCCAGTCATTGGAACTAAAAGGGCATTTAGAAATAAACTAGATGCCCAAGGTTTTATCATCAGGAACAAGGCAAGGCTAGTTGCTCAAGGCTATAGACAAGAAGAAGGCATTGACTATAGCTAGGTATTTTCACCTGTTGCAAGGCTGGAAGCAATCAGAATCTTCCTTGCTTATGCTACATACAAGAAGTTCAAAGTATATTAAATGGATGTCAAGAGTGCATTCTTAAATGGTGAACTTAAAGAAAAGGTTTATGTGGCGCAACCACCAAGTTTTATCTCTCCTACTCATCCCTCTTATGTTTTTAAATTGCATAAGACTCTCTATGGTCTAAAGCAAGCTCCAAGAGCTTGGTATGAAACCTTAGCCAGCTTTCTTCTAGAGCATAAATTCTCTAGGGGCATAGTAGATAGGACATTATTCACTAGACATCATAAGAATCAAATCTTATTAGTCAAATTTATGTAGATGACATTATTTTTAGCTCTACTGATTCCAAACTATGCAAGAGGTTCTCTGACCTAATGCATTCTGAAAGATATGGTACCTAAACACCTAGAGGGGGGGGGTGAATAGGTGACCTAAACCTTTATACACTTTAATGGCAGCAAACAGTTAATTATCACAGATTTCTAACTTTTGCACAGCAATCACAAAGCATTCACAGCATACTCAGCACAATCACAGCAGACACAGTGGTTTATAGTGGTTCCCCAAGATATGGGTACATCCACTTTCCCCCTTCGCCTATCTAGCAGTGTACTAGATTCGGCCAAACTCCTCCACTGTCTCAGAACCCAAATTGGTTCTTACACCTCAGGCCCAAAGCCTTACAACTCAGCTTTATCCCAAAGCCTACACTCAGCCAATCAAGGCCTACACTCAGCCAACCAAGGCCTACACTCAGCCAACAAGGCCTACACTCAGAGATCTCAATCTCCTACACTCAGGCTCACAAGCCCTACCCTCAGCCTTTATAGTTATAGGCTTACAATTCACTCAGATCCAAAGGATCCTACAAGTTAAAAAATGTATTACAGATATTAACTCTACAACTCAGAAATAAAAGAGGGGAGTTGAGAGTTTCTTGATGAGTTCTTGGAAGAACTCAGCTGGATTCACTCTGACTTAGCTTTCTTCAAAGCTTCTTGAGTAGAACTGAATAAGACTGAATCCTCCTGCAGTTGTTCCTTGACCTCTGCCACTTAAGATCCAGAATGAATCTGAATCCTTCTTCTCAGCCTAGTTTCAACGGCTGATTTCTTGGATGGAGCCCTCTCTCTCCAACTTCTTAGATCTGCACTTGGACTGCAAGATCTTCTTGTGTTGATACTCTATGTACCACTTTAATAACTTGTTCTTCAATAATGAGAACTCTTTGAACAACTACTCAACAACAGTTTCTGTAAACTGTAGGTGCCTATTTATAGGCCTTCTTCATGGTAACCGGCTGTTCCGGTCCATAACTGACTTCTGATATCTCTGACAGGTGCTGTAGACCGGGTGGAACGGCAGCTGTTAAGTCATCCAGTCACTTCTTGAAAATCTCTAACTATCTGTAAGTGTCGAGACTTTCTGTCTTTAAGTGTCGACACTTATAGTCCAAGTGTCGACACATGTTGTGTAAGTGTCGACACAAGTCTACAAGGTGTCGACACAACTCCTTGTATGTCTCGACACAGATTCTTCTGCATGTGTCGACACTGAAATTGAGTGTCGACACAAGTACTTGTTCTTCTAGCTTTTGCTGAATTCTTCTAAGTGTCGACACATCTCCTTTGTGTCGACACAACTTCTTGTGTTGAATCTGTCAAGTGTCGACACTGCTTCTTGGTGTCGACACATAGTCTTCAATGTCGATACTTGCTGAGTGTCGACACAGCTCCTTGTGTCGACACACCTTCTTCTTGTTGAGACTTCAGCTGAGTGTCGACACATTCCCTTAGTGTCGACACTTGTACTTAGAATATTTTTGTTGATCTTTCTGATCTTTGCTAAGTGTCGACACAGCTCCTTGTGTCGACACTTTCTTCAAGTGTAGAGTCTTTAGCTAAGTGTCGACACATTGTGCTGGGTGTCGACACTTACTTCATGTGTTGACTCTTCTGGTTGTGTGTCGACACATTGTGCTGGGTGTCGACACATACTTCAAATGCTGGCTCTTCTATTGAGTGTCGACACATTGTTCTGAGTGTCGACACTTTAACTTAGTCTCTGCAGACTTTTGCTGAGTGTCGACACAGCTCCAAGTGTCGACACTTTCTGGTGTAGACACAGCTTCACTGGGTGTCGACACAGCTCCTTGTGTCGACACTTTCTGTCTGCACTTTTCTTCACTGAGTGTCGACACAGCTCCAAGTGTCGACACTTTCTGTCTGGTGTCGACTCTGCATCCCAGGTGTCGACACAATGACTCCAAGTGTCGACACTGCTTGTCTGGGTGTCGACACAAGTCTTCTTAAGTGTCGACACTTTCCCTCTGGGTGTCGACACATGGACTTAGAAACTTTTTGCTTCTGTCCAGTGATTACTTAACCTGCACAAGTAAACTCAACATACATCAAATACATTATGATGTATATCATTGAGTTGGGTGAGGCTTCTTCAAATCAGGTACATTTGATCAATGTACCCAACAATCTCCCCCTATTTGGAGAAGTCATAACCCTTAGTCAATGATATACACCATTCATAATTAAAAATTACACAATGATGTAAAGCAGATTATATTCAGCAGGGTAAACATAAACATGTAATAATTCACACATGTATACACATTCATCATTTTAGAACAAACAAGAAATAGATACATTCACAGAACAATCATGAAATATATTTATCATATATTGTTCTAACATTTTTCTTATACATTTTCAGTAGTTTACAAAAATGTGTTACATTTAAAAGATTACAAAATAATCTTCAAGTAAAATCTTAATCTATTTCTGGTCTGGTTCCTTGATAACTATGCCTTTGCCAGGTTGGACTTGAGCTTTGACAGGGGCTTCAGCAGTTTCAGCAACAGCAGGCTTCTTGCCTTTTAGATCTTTCTTTTTGAGTTCTTCTATCTTGATCTTCTGCCTCTCAAAGTAGTGATATGGCTTAGGGAAGTACTTGCTAGGCTCCACTGCAGTAGGAGGTAGCTTTCCCATCTTAGCCTTCCTTCTATACTGAACTATTGCTTCCTGCCTGATCTCATGCTTTCTCCATTCAGCTTCAGAAAACCATTTGTTTCTGTCATGAGTATTGTCCTTGGCAGCTTTCCAGGCAGTTAAAATTATATTCCTAGAGGTAGGGCTCCACTGTTCAAAATCTGGCCTTTGTTCTGCTTGTTCCCTAAACCTCTTTTTGGACAACCTTGTCTCTTCTTCCTTCTGTAATGCCTCTTGCATGGCTTCAGTAATAGGTTGAACAACCTTTTCAATATGGATATTGTCCTTGCCCTCAGGTGGGCTATACATGGTGCTCACATCTGCTTGAATCATTTCAAAGTCTGGAGGTGGATAAATGACTTGAGCTACTTCTGGTGGCTCACCTCCAAAATAAGCAGGATTTAGTCCAGATTCAGCAACCTCATTGTCATCACACAGAGGAGGATATCCAAGTGTAGCTCTGATGGAATTTGATATCCATTTAGCATGTTCAGAACTTGCCTTGACTAGTACTCTCTCCCCCTTTATGACTTCTCTAGCCATGTGATCTCTGACATCATCCTTTTGGAATCTGATTTGGCTATCCAACTATCTGATTCCCTCTTTAAAGAATGGTTTCAGCTTTTGAAGTTGTTCAGAGATAGCTTTCTGGGAGGCTTGGATTGCAGTCTTCACAGCAGAAATTTCCTCTTGAAAGGCTTTGTCAAAGTCAGCTTTAGCAGCAGCAGTTGATGTAGAAGGTTCAGCAGCCTTGGTCTTCAACTCAGTGACTATAGCATTATGGGAGGCAGTCAAATTGTCATTCATTCTTAACTGATTCTCAAGAACATATCCTTGTTTCAATGCTATATCATCAACTTGGGCTTTGATTTTCTCCTGGTGTGTTGCCAAATACACCACTGTATTTCCACCTTTGTGGAAGCATTCATTCATCTCCTTCTTGTTAAGGTTCATTTCAAACCTTATAGACTTTATATCTTGGGCAAGATCAAACTGTAAAGCTTTGTGCCCTTCATCTACATAAGCTTCAATAGCTTTTCTTTGGTCATCCATTTTAATCTGTAGTGCAATCAGTAAAGCACTATAATCAACTGTTGGAGCTTGTTGAACTATAGGCTGTGGGGCTATAGATTGCAGAGCTTTCTTATAACTTTGACTTCTCCTTTTAAAAACATACAGTTTCTTCTTCGTAGCCCTAGCACTCTCCTCATCTTCAGAGGCAGAAGTGCTGGCTATGTCAACCCTATCCTTAGGGCTTTGAGGCTTCTCTTTCTGCACCACAGGTGCCTTCTCAGTTTCCAGCATAATAGGCTCTTCCAGATCTTGTACCTTCTCTCCCTCAGCAGCAGCATTATCTCTTGCATCAGCATCCTTGTCCATGTCAAAATCTTGCTGGTCTAGATTAAGGAATAAGTCTTCCATTGTAAACTCTTGTGGATATTGTGCAGGGGAAGTTCTTGGGTCTTCAACCACTTGATTAGGAATCACTTCTTGTACAGCAGATGTGTCTTCTCTAACAACATCTGGAACTGGACTATGCAGCTGAGTTTGCTGAGAAACATCAGACAAATCAGCATCTTCTTTAAGATATTCTAAAGTATTTAGGTCAGTGAGTACCTCTTGGATGATGGTGGTGGCTTGCTCACTGTTCAGTGTAGATGGTTCTTCTACAACTGGAGGCTCCCCCTGGCTTTGATCCCTGTGGATGGGGCTAGCTTGTGGTAGCTCCCCCTGGATCTCAGTAATTTCTTGAGCAGCAGGGGTCTTCTCTACAGCCTCTTCCTCATGATCATCAGGAGTGAAGACAACATGTTCTTCACTCCCAGAACTACTGGAGGACTCTTGTTCCACTGGAGCAGTTTTTCTCTTTTTCTTTGGAGGAATCTCCTTCTCAGTTACTGTCTTCTCTGGGGTTGGTATTTCCTTGGACAATACCCTGTCCCATCTTGAAAAGATCCTTAGATCCATTTTCCTCATGTGGTTGATCTTGTTTCCTGCAGCAGTATTCATTACCTCTGGTATGATACCAGCTAGGTAGAGACTAATGATCCTGCCCAGATTGGGCTTCTTCAAGCTCTCCTTAATCTTCTCATAAACCACTATAGACCAATCTGTTTTCAGAGTGAATATTATCCTTATCATGATTTCAAACATATAGGCAGACACTCTGTCATGCCCTCCAGGCTTGTTGAGTAAGACTTTTCCCACAATCTCAGACATGAACTTCCCTTGATTATTCATGCCTTTCCTATTGAAAACAGAACCTATCTTCATCTTTGGATCAAGACCACACCAGGTTAAAGATTCCCTGGTCTTTGAAGCAGTAACCTCTTCTTCATCTTGAGTTTTTGGTAGCTGGAGTACCTTCCTCAGACTCTTTGGTGAAACCTTGACCTTAGTTCCATGAACTCTGGATTTGATTCTGAATCCAGATTCATCTACTGCAGCTACATTAAGGAATTCAAGTACTTCCTTCTTCCAAATCTTTGTAGGTTCATACAAGAGATATTCTAGTCCAGAATCGCCGACGAGAGCTACAACCGCCTTGATTTCTACATCTGCATCGTCGAACGCGCCGCGCACAAGCTCATAACCCTCGTTAACGTTCTCCTCAAGCTTAGGAGCCATTAGGGTTTGTAGAAGTTGTCTTTAGAAAAGAGAGGTGTCGACACAGTAGTTTTGGTCTCGAAACTTTGAAAGCGTGTCGACAAACAAAGACCGAACCCTATTTATACCTTTCTGATTTTGAAGATGAACAGGCGGGACAGCTAACTTAAATTGTGTCGACACTGGCTATAAGTGTCGACACTGACTTATAATGTCTCGACACACATGTGTCGACACAAGTTTAGTCAACAGATTTTATGTGTCGACACTTGATTATGTGTCGACACAACATAACTCGACACATTGTCGAGACTTTACTTAGAAAATTCTGAGTAAAACATAAGTGTCGACACCATATTGGATGTGTCGACACCTACTTGTCATGTGTCGACATTAACATTCTGAAGTGTCGACACCAACATCCTGGATGTGTCGACACCTTTTTCCTGAAGTGTCGACACCACTATTCTGTGTCGACATAGACTTTTCTATGTGTCGACACCTTTTTACTTAGCCAATTTTAATTCTGTAAACTTATTCTAAGTTTATCATTCCTAGTTCAATTTTGAATCTATTGAACTTAGCTTCTTCTAGGGACTTAGTAAACATATCAGCTATCTGATTATCTGTTTTAACATATTCAGGTAAAATATCTTCTCTTTCTACATGCTCCCTAAGAAAATGATATTTAATTTCAATATGTTTAGTTCTACTATGTGATACAGGGTTATTAGCTATTGAAATAGCACTTGTAGAATCACAGAAAAGTGGAGTTCTACTTACCTGAAATCCATAGTCCTCTAGCTGGTGATGTATCCACAGAAGTTGAGCACAGCAACTTCCTGCTGCCACATATTCTGACTCAGCTGTGGAGATAGCCACACTGGTTTGCTTCTTGCTACTCCATGAAATTAGTCTCCCACCTAGGAATTGACAGGTTCCAGTAGTGCTCTTTCTATCCTCTTTGCATCCTGCAAAGTCTGCATCTGAATAACCTGTTAGATCAAAATCTCCATTCCTAGGGTACCAGAGGCCTAGATAGGGAGTGCCCTTTAGATATCTCAATATTCTTTTGACTGCAGTCAAATGAGACTCTTTAGGGCAGGCTTGATACCTGGCACAAACACATGTAGCATACATAATGTCAGGTCTACTAGCAGTCAAGTATAATAGGGAGCCAACTATCCCTCTATACAAGGTTTCATCTACAGGTTTCCCTGCATCATCCTTGCTAAGAGACATACTTGACCCCATAGGAGTCTTCATGGTGCTGGATGAATCCATACCATACTTCCTTATGAGTTCTAGGGTGAACTTGGACTGACATATGGATAAACCACTTTCAGTCTGTTTAACTTGGAGACCCAAGAAAAACTTCAGCTCTCCCATACTACTCATCTCAAACTGACCTTGCATAAGTTTTGCAAACTTTTTGCAAAGGCTGCTTTCAGTAGACCCAAATATAATGTCATCTACATATATTTGGACTAGTATTACTTTGCCTCTAGATTCCCTAAGGAATAGAGTCTTATCTATTTTCCCCCTTGAGAATTTGTTCTCAATGAGGAAACTAGATAGGGTTTCATACCAAGCCCTAGGGGCTTGCTTTAACCCATATAAAGCTTTCCTAAGTCTATAGACATGATGAGGTAGAGTTGGATCAATAAAACCTGAAGGCTGCTCCACATAGACTTCTTCTTTAAGATTACCATTTAGGAATGCTGACTTGACATCCATTTGGTATACCTTGAATCCTTGATAGGTTGCATAGGCCAAGAACATCCTTATGGCTTCCAGTCTGGCTACTGGAGCAAAGGTTTGATCAAAATTAATACCTTCTTCTTGCCTATATCCTTTAGCAACCAGTCTAGCCTTATTCTTAATGATGACCCCTTGTTCATCCATCTTATTCCTGTAGATCCACTTAGTTCCTATGACATTGTGGTCTTTAGGTTTAGGACCAATTCCCAGACCTTGCACCTCTTGAATTGATTAAGCTCTTCTTGCATTGCTTCAGTCCATTGTGGATCTTGTATTGCTTCTTCAAACTTCTTAGGTTCAACTTGTGACAGAAAGCTGGAATAGATTGCTGCATTCATGTTTCTACTCCTGGTTTAAACTCCTTGTCTTGGATCTCCAATAATCAGCTCTACTGGATGATCTCTAAGATGCCTGTGGGCTGGAGGCATCCTAACTTCTGGTTGAACCTCTTCAGCATCTGCATCATGCTGTATTCCTTGTATTTCTTCAGCAATTGGCACATGTAGTTCTCCCCCTGGACAACAGCTACTATCTTCTACTTGCTGTCTTGCAGCAGGCACTTCTTCTATAGTAAGCTTGTCCAGTTTCTTTGTCAAACCTGAGGGGCTGCACACACTGCTAGATAACTCATTATTAATAAGTTTAGTCTCATCAAAAACTACATGCACTGATTCTTCTACAACTTATGTAGTCAAGTTGTAGACTCTATAAGCCTTACTATTATTGCTGTACCCAACAAAAATTCCCTCTTGGGACTTGGCAGCAAACTTAGTTAAGTAAGACTTCCCATTGTTAAGTATGAAGCATTTACAACCAAAGATCCTAAAATAGGATAGGTTTGGTTTCCTGCCTTTCACAACTTCATAGGGGGTCTTGTTAAGCCTTTTAGTGATGGTAGCCCTATTTATAACATGGCATGCAGTATTAACTGTTTTAGCCCAGAAATATTCTGGCAGTGATGTATCACTTAGTAGGGTCCTACCAGCCTCTATCAAGGTTCTATTCTTTCTCTCAGCAATGCCATTTTGCTGAGGTGTTCTAGGTGAAGAGAATTCTTGAAATATCCCAAAGTCTTCACACAGTTTTGTCATGCTATCAGACTGAAATTCAGTACCATGGTCACTTCTAATTTTGACCACTGTACTATTTAGTTCATTCTGAATTTGCTTGACAAAGCTATAGAAGACACTAGGTGTTTCAGATTTCTGTCTTAAGAAGAACACCCAGGAAAACCTTGAGTAGTCATCTACAACTACAAAGGTATAGACCTTCCTACCTAAGCTGTGAACTGGCATTGAACCAAAGAGATCCATATGCAAGAGGTATAAACACCTCACAGCATCTTTGTTTTCTATGCTTCTAAAGGTGGATTTAGTCTGCTTGCCCTTTTGACAAGCTGAGCAAATGCCATCTTTAACACACTTAACTTGAGGACCATTCCTCACCAACTCTTTGCTAAAGAATTTGCTAATAGTCTTGTAGTTAAGATGGGCAAGCCTCTTGTGCCATTTGACGCAATGAGAGACTGTCTCATCAGCTACAAGACAAACTGGAGAACCATTGTTCTCAACCATAATGTCTAGGCAGTAGACATTCCTCTTCCTATAACCAGTCAAAATGATCTCTTGATCACTTGACCTCTTGATATGACAACCATTTTTAACAAATGAGATGTCATACCCTACATCACTTAATTGACTTATACTTATTAGGTTGTGTTTCAACCCTTTAACATAAGCCACTTGAGTAATGGTAACTAAGTTTGTAGAAATGTTACCAAATCCTTTGATGATTCCTTTTTCAGAACCACCAAAGGTTACTTTTGGACCATCTTTTACTGGAATGTAGTCCTTTAGTAATCTTTTTGTTCCAGTCATATGTCTGGAACATCCACTGTCCAAGTACCATGTTGGGGTATGGCCACTTGGACTTACCTGCAAAACAGATTAATGGACCTTAGAACCCAAAGAATTCTTGGGTCCTTGGTGCTTGTTAGTCTGCAACTTGATAAAACTACCTACTGGCTTTCCACCAGGTAGCTTACTACTCACTTTGGCACTTACATTGTGCCAACAGTCCACTGCAAAGTGGCCAACTTTGCCACAGCACCATCATTCAAACTTGTTGTACCTTTGCTTAGGTACAGCCTTTGCTGTCTTATCTACAGCAGACTTGTTGAATGTTGGGGCTTTGCCCTTGGACTTGGGCTTGGACTGCTCAGTCCTTGCAGGTCTAATAAAGCCCAGTCCAGCCTTGCCTTTATGATGAACAAAATCATCAATTAAAGGTAACACTGACTTAGGTTTAGAAAACCTAGCAACTAAGTCCTTCTCCTTCTGAAGATTGATCTCCAGACTCTTAATTTGATCATTCTTAAATGATATAGTACCCATCTGAATCACTGTTATGTGTTTCAGCCTAGCTATCTCATTAAGCTTTTGATCAAACTGCTTCTCAAAATCTGTGGCAGCAGCTTTAAGATCAGCAATTTCCTTTGCCTGACTTTTGGCTAGGGACTTGATTTTCTTGTAAGCTTGCAACAGCACCTTATATTCATCTATAAGCTGATGAATATCATCCTCAGACTCAGATACATTCTCATCACTTGATGAAGAAGAATCTGAATCTGAACTAGAACAAGAAACTGAACTTGAACTTGAACCTTGTACCTGACTGGGTCCTGGCTGATCCAGGATTTTGGCACTCTCTGTCAAAGCCATTAGCCCTTGGCATTGACTGTCTTCTTGTTCATAAATAGACTCCATGATCTGCATGAATTCTTCCTCTTCTTCTTCAGCAAACATCCCTATGTAGGCTTCAGCCTCAGACTCAGTTTCTGAAGAAGAGATATCTGATAGAGTCTTCTCCTTCTTGGCAACAAAAGACTTTTCTTTCTTTCCTTTGAAGTGAGTCTTTTTCCTGTCACCAGATTCCTTTCTCTTCTCTGGACAATCTGCAATAACATGGCCCTATCTATTGCAGTAATAGCACACTATCTTAGATCCAGTTGCCTTGCTTGACTTTGTCCTCTTCCTGTCTTTCTTTGAAGGCTTTTTCTCCTGATAAAAGACTTCCTTTCCATTAGAAGAAGAAGGTCTTGACCTCCACTGTTTCTTCTTCAAGAATTTCTGAAAGTGTCTAGTGAAGGCAGCAAAGTCTTCATCACTTTCACTGCTCTCAGTCTTTGTGCTGACTGACTCATCTGATTCTGATTCAACTACCTCTGGAGGTGGAGTTGATGACTTATTCCTGCACTTTCTGGGAACTTCTGTCTTGAAAGCAACAGTTCTTTCCTTGTGCTCAGTCCTTGTTGATTTCTCCTCCTCCTTCCTCACTGTCAATTGCATTTCATATGACAACAACTTGTCAAACAGTGTAGGTGGAGGAATTTCCCCCAACTTAGCCATTTCTCTTATGGCACAGATCTTGATGTCCCAATCTTTGGTTAGGGACCTTAGGAACTTATCATTTAGTTCATAGTTACTGAACTCTCTTCCATAAGACATGAGTTCATTAACTATTCTGTAGAACTTCTTGTAGCACTCAGTTATGCTATCACCTTTACCTTATCTAAAACTCTCATACTCCTGATTTATCAAGGATTTTCTATCTTGTCTAACTTCTTCAGATCCTTCCATATACACTATAAGAGTGTCCCACATCTCTTTAGCTGTCTTGCAGTGTATAAGATTCTGAAAAGTTGCATCATCAATAGCACTTACTATTATGTTCTGTGCCCTCTTGTCCATTGTGGCTAGGACAATCTCATCCTTAGTCATCTCAGAGAAATCCTTTGGAGTTCTCTGATTTGCATCCAAAACTGAAATCTTCATGGGCACATAAGGCCCTTCCTTTACTGTGATGTAGATTCTAGGGTCTGAGGCCTCCATAAACAGGCTTACCCTTTCCTTCCAGATCCCAAAGATTTCCTTTCTGCATATTGGTAATTTCATGCAACCCAATTCCTTGTGATTCTCAAAGGAACCCATGTTTCTTGATTTTCTTGAATTTCTTGAAACTGTGTTTTGTCTTACACTGAATCTGCCAAACAGGATCTCCTCAGACTGTTAGTCCTTTTTGAGGAACCTCCCTCTGATACCACTTGAAAGATATGGTACCTAAACACCTAGAGGGGGGGGGGGGTGAATAGGTGACCTAAACCTTTATACACTTTAATGGCAGCAAACGGTTAATTATCACAGATTTCTAACTTTTGCACAGCAATCACAAAGCATTCACAGCATACTCAGCACAATCACAGCAGAGACAGTGGTTTATAGTGGTTCCCCAAGATATGGGTACATCCACTTTCCCCCTTCGCCTATCTAGTAGTGTACTAGATTCGGCCAAACTCCTCCACTGTCTCAGAACCCAAATTTGTTCTTACACCTCAGGCCCAAAGCCTTACAACTCAGCTTTATCCCAAAGCCTACACTCAGCCAATCAAGGCCTACACTTAGCCAACCAAGGCCTACACTCAGCCAACAAGGCCTACACTCAGAGATCTCAATCTCCTACACTCATGCTCACAAGCCCTACCCTCAGCCTTTATAGTTATAGGCTTACAATTCACTCAGATCCAAAGGATCCTACAAGTTAAAAAATGTATTACAGATATTAACTCTACAACTCAGAAATAAAAGAGGGGAGTTGAGAGTTTCTTGATGAGTTCTTGGAAGAACACAGCTGAATTCACTCTGACTTAGCTTTCTTCAAAGCTTCTTGAGTAGAACTGAATAAGACTGAATCCTCCTGCAGTTGTTCCTTGACCTCTACCACTTAAGATCCAGAATGAATCTGAATCCTTCTTCTCAGCCTAGTTCCAACGGCTGATTTCTTGGATGGAGCCCTCTCTCTCCAACTTCTTAGATCTGCACTTGGACTGCAAGATCTTCTTGTGTTGATACTCTATGTACCACTTAGTAACTTGTTCTTCAATAATGAGAACTCTTTGAACAACTACTCAACAACAGTTTCTGTAAACTGTAGGTGCCTATTTATAGGCCTTCTTCATGGTAACCGGCTGGTCCGGTCCATAACTGACTTCTGATATCTCTGACAGGTGCTGTAGACCGGCTGGAACGGCAGCTGTTAAGTCATCCAGTCACTTCTTGAAAATCTCTAACTGTCTGTAAGTGTCGAGACTTTCTGTCTTTAAGTGTCGACACTTATAGTCCAAGTGTCGACACATGTTGTGTAAATGTCGACACAAGTCTACAAGGTGTCGACACAACTCCTTGTATGTCTCGACACAGATTCTTCTGCACGTGTCGACACTGAAATTGAGTGTCGACACAAGTACTTGTTCTTCTAGCTTTTGCTGAATTCTTCTAAGTGTCGACACATCTCCTTTGTGTCGACACAACTTCTTGTGTTGAATCTGTCAAGTGTCGACACTGCTTCTTGGTGTCGACACATAGTCTTCAATGTCGATACTTGCTGAGTGTCGACACAGCTCCTTGTGTCGACACACCTTCTTCTTGTTGAGACTTCAGCTGAGTGTCGACACATTCCCTTAGTGTCGACACTTGTACTTAGAATATTTTTGTTGATCTTTCTGATCTTTGCTAAGTGTCGACACAGCTCCTTGTGTCGACACTTTCTTCAAGTGTAGAGTCTTTAGCTAAGTGTCGACACATTGTGCTAGGTATCGACACTTACTTCATGTGTTGACTCTTCTGGTTGTGTGTCGACACATTGTGCTGGGTGTCGACACATACTTCAAATGCTGGCTCTTCTATTGAGTGTCGACACATTGTTCTGAGTGTCGACACTTTAACTTAGTCTCTGCAGACTTTTGCTGAGTGTCGACACAGCTCCAAGTGTCGACACTTTCTGGTGTAGACATAGCTTCACTGGGTGTCGACACAGCTCCTTGTGTCGACACTTTCTGTCTGCACTTTTCTTCACTGAGTGTCGACACAGCTCCAAGTGTCGACACTTTCTGTCTGGTGTCGACTCTGCATCCCAGGTGTCAACACAATGACTCCAAGTGTCGACACTGCTTGTCTGGGTGTCGACACAAGTCTTCTTAAGTGTCGACACTTTTCCTCTGGGTGTCGACACATGGACTTAGAAACTCTTTGCTTCAGTCCTGTGATTACTTAACCTGCACAAGTAAACTCAACATACATCAAATACATTATGATGTATATCATTGAGTTGGGTGAGGCTTCTTCAAATCAGGTACATTTGATCAATGTACCCAACACATTCCAAGTTTGAAATGAGTAGCATGGGTGAGCTCTCTTACTTCCTTGGCCTCCAAGTGAATCAACTACCTGATGGAATCTTCATATCCCAGTCCAAGTATGCTAAGGAGCTAATCAAAAAGTTTGGGATGTCAGATGCCTCAGTAAAGAAAACACATGTGGCTTCTAATGTTGTGATTGACTCTGATGAACATGACAAGCCTGTTGATCAGAAACTATATAGGGGAATTGTTGTAACACCTCCCCTGTAATGACCGTATAATATAGGTCCGGCTGGGGCACCATAACATACAGACGCCACAGCTTTAGAATTAAAAGATGATATAACTACCCAATCTCAAAACTCAAAACCAAACAACAGCGAAAACAGCAAACAAGACTAGAAGTTATCCACATACACAAGAGTATCGAAACGGCCTTATGGCCTTACAACAATAGAGAGTCCAAACTCCAAAATTTAACATCAATAACAGTGCACATAAACTGTAACAACCCCATCAGTTTATATAGTATATACTAGAAGGTCCAGCCGGGGCCCCGCAATATATACCACAAAACAGGCGGTGAAGTTACGGTATGATACCAAAGTAGCGCAGCGCACCCTAACACATTGCATTCTAGCGGAAGCCGAAACACTAAACTTGAACTCCACTCTAAAAGCCACTGATGATAGACAAAACTCGCACTTCGAGAACTTGACATAGAGCTTATTCTTTCTCAACGTGTACAATACCAACCGTAAGTGCTTCTCATGATCAGCTTCCGATTGCGAGTACACCAGAATATCATCAATGAACACAATCACGAACAAATCCAGGTACTCTCGGAATATTCGGTGCATCAAGTCCATAAACACTGAGGGCGCATTGCACAGCCCAAACGGCATTACTGTGAACTCATAATGCTCGTACCGTGTTCCAAATGCGGTCTTGGGAATATCTCCTTCCTGTATCCTTAACTGGTAATAACGAGACTTCAAATCCAACTTGGAGTAGACGGTCGATCCCAGTAGTTGATCGAATAACTCATCAATCCGCGGAATCAGATATTTGTTCTTCTCTGTCAGCTTGTTCAATTTGCGGTAATCAATACATAACCGCAAACCACTGTCTTTCTTTTTTACAAAAAGCACAGGGGCGCTCCAAGGTGACATGCTTTGGCATATATAACCCTGCTCCAACAACTCTTGCAGTTGGACTTTCAACTCCGCCATCTCCTTTGCGCGATGCGATATGGCGAGCGGGCCACAAGTTTTGCTCCTAGCACCAACTCGATCGTGAAGTCAATCTCATGCTGGGGTGGTAGCCCAGGGAGATCCTTGGGAAACACATCTATAAACTCCGATACAATCGGAACATCGTGTAACACCCCTTATCTGTCTCAAAGCATATAGCAGTAGGTCCGGTCGGGGCCCGACGCCATATACTACAGACAGACTGGGTGGTTACTCAATGGAAACCATCCAACTAATCATAACGTCCTACACAGAGCATTTTAGTGGAAGCAGTTTATAAGTTGAAATAAAGAACCCAGCACTAAAGCATGAATGTCCACTAGAATGGCCAACCAGGAATGAAGTACATACACCAGTACTGGCCTTAAGGTCTTACAAAATGGTTTACTTAATGTTACATGATTTTCAAACCACGGCACGCAGGCCGGTTATACATGAATAAAGCAGTAAACACTCCAAATAGGCCTTCAAGGGCCGGCTTCGCAATTTGGGCTTTAGCCCGCTATTGACCGCTTGGTCCAGCAGCACCTGCAAGCAACATAACCACCGCACGGTGGCAAACAAAAAGGCAACGGTCAGCAATGCTGACCAAATTATAACGATCCCGCCCCCAACTCGGGGCAGCGATGCTCCTTCCCTGCAATTTTATTAGCACAAGCGAGCAACATAATAATATTCATTTCATCACAGGCATAGGCTCAAACGGCCACACACCCCGTGCACACAGGGCACATTTTCGGTGAACCGGTCGATGTCATGTCAGTTAAATCCATAGACATTCCCGGCATGGGTCACGACAATTTAAGCCATAGACTGTCGAAGACTCTCATCTATGCCAACAGTAAGTGCCACGTAACCTTAGGTCTCTTTAACCCGAACGACATAGATATGGGTACGGTTCCATCTAACCCGTGCTCACGTCGCAACGACAATTTAAGCCATATGCGCAGGTCAAACTTCTCCCGAGTCCCATTTTCGTCACACAATTTCACATAACTCGGTTATGTTCAAGTTGGCTCTCAGGCCTCCATGTTGGCAAGATCACGCATCAGCCCAGTTTTCCGAGTGCACCTTAGGGTTAATCCCCAAGGCTCCCTGTTGCAATCTACCGTGTAGAAAACACGAAAAAAACCAATAGCACGGAGTCTTCTCCGGCATTTATGCAATGCAACATCACCGATCCAGACCAACATGTCCGGGTAGGCTTCACACATCATGCCTATGTTCGTTCTCGCTTAAGGACTCTAAATAATGGGGACTTCGCATATCTACTCGAAGGAACGCCTCCAACTCACCGCAAACTCGCGAGAGCGGGCTTCCTATGCAAAGAAGGAGAGCTACTCATGCTCAAGAAGGGAATCGTTACCCTTGTGTTATTCTTTGGCGCCATGGAAAAGTAAGCGGATGAAAAGCACCACACTCTCTTCGCCTCCGTGGATCCGGAGTCGGCTCGCGATTTGGAGCTTCGAAGCTCCTCTAATGGCCGGATCTAGCTTCTTCTCCCTTCCTTGGCTCTCCTCTCTCTCTAATCTTTAGAAAGATTAGAACTCATGAAAAGTGAGGGTTTCTAAGGCCCAATCCCGGGTATATCCCATCAGGAACAACCCCCAGCCGTTGGATCATCAATTAAAGAAACGAACGGACTTTGATTCGGGACTGAAATGTCCAATCTACATCGCACACGGCTTAGCACACGCCCATGTCCAGGGCCGTGTGCCTCATTCGCCGTCAAAATCGACGCGCCTGGAACAACACACGGGTATCGAACATGCCCGTGTTCGATCTGACACGCCCGTGTTCCACCTGACACTACCGTGTGGCTGGCTGTGTACCCCCATCGATTTTCCCCGAAAACAACCCGAGCACTGCACGGGTTCTAGGACACGCCCGTGTCCTTGCCCGTGTCTACCTCAACACGCCTGGGCTCCAGGCCGTGTACACGGTCTCGACACTCGACACTTCGTCGAGCGAAGATGGTTGACCTGACGACACGGCCTTGGACACGCCCGTGTCCTAGGCCGTGTGCCTTATCTCGACACATCGTCGAGCAGAATGTCGAATTCCCGGGACGAGTGTTAACACGGGTCGACACGCCCTGTGACACGCTCGTGTCGCAGGCCGTGTGCCACGTCTCGACACTTCGTCGAGCGCAGAGTGTCGACTTCGCGGGCTAAGTGTCGACACGGGTCGACACGCCCTACGATGCGCCCGTGTCGCAGGCCGTGTGCCCAGTCTCGACATAATGTCAAGAGCAAAATGTCGACTTCCCGGCTGAGTGTCGACACAAGCTTGACACGCCCTGGGACACGCCCGTGTCCCAGGCCGTATGCCTGCAGCCAGAACCCAAAACTGGCCCAAAACGTCCCCCGTCGCTCTTTTGAGTTTCGGGGCGTTACAACTCTCCCCCTCTTAAAAGAATTTCGTCCAAGAAATTATATATAAAGGAAAGACATGTACAAAACCAAAATTTGTACCTGAGCGGAACAACTCCAGATACTCGTCAAGCATAATCTGCTCTCGCTCCTAAGAGAGCTCCTCAATCCGTACGGGCAATACTTTTGTCGTCAACCCACTATCAACCGGTGCTTGATCGACCGCGATCAATCGCGTAGGCTCTGGCACCGCCTTCTGTAGCACCGAAATATGGGATACATCATGTAGACCACTAAGCTCCACTGAAAGCTTCAATTGATAGGCCGCTTCACCAACCCGCTCGAGAACCTCAAACGGCCCAAGGTACCTAGGGCTTAGCCTTTTTCAATCACCGCACCCGCGAAACACCCTTGGACGGCTTGATCTTTAGGTACACATAGTCGCCCACGGCAAACTCCATGTTCCTGTTCTTGGCATTATAGTACTTCGCTTGCCGGTCCTGAGCGATAAGCAACCTCTCCCGAATGCTTCGCACCAACAAAGTAACATCCACCACTTCGAATCGCTTACACAACTTGACTCACCCGTTTCCAGCCAGGACAACGGCGTGCGACATCTTCTACCATATAAAGATGGTCTTCCCATTACTTTCCAAAGTCCAAGACACACATGCGGAGCATGCTTTCCATAGTTCTATTGACCATCTCGGTCTGCCCATCCGTTTGCGGATGAAAGGCTGTGCTGAATTTTAACTTTGTCCCCAACATTTGCTGCACAAGCCTCCTACCATTGGACGTGAACCGCCCTTCTCGGTCACTCACGATGCTGCGGGGCACATCGTGAAGCCGTACTATATTATCCACATATAGTTTTTTTTTGTTTCCAACGTCTCCACCGGATCATCCTTCCTCTGCGGAATGAAATGCGACACCTTCGTTAACTAATCTACGACCACCCGAATGGCGTCGTTTTCCCCTTTTTCAACCTTGGCAAACCGTGCACAAAGTCCATAGAGATGTCGTCGAATTTCCACTCTGGAATAGGAAAGGACTTAAGAAAACCTCCCGGCTTTTGGCACTCCGCCTTCACCAAGGTGCAAGTTTGGCACTTCGCTACGCATAGCGCCATATCTTTCTTCAAACCCGGCCACCAAAACAGTTTCTTTACATCGCGGTACATCTTCGTGCTGCGCGGGTGAATCGAGTACTTGGTATGGTGTGCCTCGTACAACAATTCCACCCGCAAATTGCCCACACTTGGGACGCACAGACGACCGTCTTTCCATTGCAATCCATCCTCCACAACGAATTGGTTCTACCATGAACTGCTTCATATGGACATCCATATCCAAAGCCTGCCGAATCCAATCAGCCATGTCATATTGGACTTCAGTCCAATTCAGTACTACTTCAGCACTTGATTGCCTATCCACACAAACAATCTCCAACGCCTCCAACTCCCGCACCAACCGTTCATCATACACCGATAGCCAATTGGCTTGAGCTGGGGCTCGACAACTCAATGCGTTCGCAACCGTATTCCCTTTACCAGACACGTAGTGGATCTTGTATGTATAGTCTCCCAAGAGCTCCATCCATCTATGCTGCCGCATATTTAGATCCTTCTAATAAATCAGATACTTCACGCTCTTGTGACCGGCGTATATATCCATCTTCACACCGTACAAAATTATGTCTTCACAGCTTCAAGGCAAAACTCACAGCCGCTAACAACAAGTCATGGACCGGATAGTTCCTCTCGTGCACTTTAGCTGTCTCGCGCCATAAGCTATTACACTTTCGTGTTGCAGTAGCACGCAACCCAAACTGCTGCCCGAAGCATCGCTATTAAATCTCATAGCCTTCGGTCCCACTCGGCGAAGTCAGCACAGGTGTCGTGGTCAACCGACATTTCAACTCCTCAAAAGCTCGTGCGCACTCCGGCGTCCAAAAGAACTTCTGCTCCTTCCTCGTCAAAGTAGTGAGGGGTAATGCTATCCGCGAGAAGTTCTCTATGAAGCGCCTGTAATAGCCGGCAAGCCCCAGAAAGCTCCGAACTCCTGCTACCGTATAAAGCTCAGGCTACTCCCGCGTCGCAACAATCTTCGCCGGATCCACTACAATACCTACCTCACTTACTATAAGACCGAGGATGCCACTGAAGATGACCAAAACTCGCACTTCGAGAACTTGGCATACAACTGATTCCTCCTTTGCGTCTCGAAAACCAAAAGAAGATGCTTGAAGTGATCTTCCTTACTCTGCAAGTACACCAGAATATCGTCGACGAAGACAATCATAAAATGGTACAAGTACTCCCGGAAGGTCCTGTTCATCAAATCCATGAACACTGACGGCGCATTAGTGAGCCCAAACGGCATGACCGTAAACTCGTAGCGCCTGTATCCTGTACTGAATGTTATCTTAGGGATATCACTCTCCCTTATTTAATTTAGAGTACGCCGTTGGCCCGACCAACTGATCACAAAGATCATCGATCCTTGGGATTGGGTACTTGTTCTTTTCCGTCAACTTGTTGAGCTCCCGATAATTAATACATAGCCTCAAGCTTCTGTCCTTCTTCTTAATAAAGAGGGTCGGTGCGCTCCAAGGCGAAGGAATTGGACGCACATACCCTTGCTCCAACAACTTTTAGAAGTTGCACCTTCAGCTCCGCCATTTCCTTAGGCGCTAGCCGATATGGAGAGAGTGACACAGGCTTTGCACCCGGTACTAGCTCAATCATGAAATTTATCTCCCGTTGAGGCGGGGTTCCAAGAAGATCTCTAGGGAACACATCAGGGTACTCCAATACCACTGAAATATTAACCAACGCGGGCTTCGGCTTTGCAATCCCCCACTAGTGTATAGATCAGCTCTGCACCAGCACGAACTGCCTTCACCACCTGAAGAGCAGACACCAACGTTTTGCTCGACTTCTTCGAGCTCGTAAGGGTCGTCTCACGACTTGCTCCCAGCTTGACTTCCTTGCTACCGCAATCTATATAGGCTTGCTGCTCCGAGAGTCAGTCCATGCCAACTATAACGTCCACCAACGAAAGTAACGACGCTTGCAGATCGTACTCCTGATTCCCATTCCAAAACTAAGCTCAACAAATTCTACCCGCGCACAATGAGCACCATTGGACTATAACGCATCCAATTTGTCTCTTACCATCGAAGGAGGTACTCCGACGCACCATATAATTCCTAATAAAGGAATGCGAAGCTCAATAAACGAACGGTGCTCTCGCAGATAAAGTAAAGTCATAACAAGGCTTAGCACCAGTAGTTCTAAGCTAACATGCACAAGGGCGACAAGTATTTTAGGCAAAACTATATTTAAACCATACCTGCCCTTACGACGGCGTGCTTTCTCTCGAACTTAGGACGTCCTCTCCAGAATTCTCGGGCAAAGTGCCCCGGTTTTCCACAAGTGAAACATACGCTCGAGGTTCGACCCGTAGTCACCCCAGAAGCACCAGAAGGAGCTTGAACCGAAGTCCTATGCTTCTTATACCATTTTTGATATCCAGACTTTGAGGTGTTCGGCACATTGAATGCCGTCTCCTTTGCACTTAAGTCCTTGACTGCTCCTGACATAGCTTTCTTGGACTTATGAGCACCTTTCCAACAGTCTCAGGCAAAGTGCCCTTTCTTTCCACAAGTAAAACATGTGTAAGTAGCATTGCTAGTTGATGCCATAGCCCCCTTCTCCAGCATTCCAACGGATGCAACCCTTATGGGGCTTGCATAGTTCGATACCATGGTCGCTGGCATCGGGAGGGTCTTCCTCAAATCTGCCTCCAAAGATATAGCTGATTCCACCAAGGCTCGGAATCCCAATAACTTTGGTCCTAGCAGTAGAACTCGTAACTCGGCGCGCAGGCCATTATAAAACCTATCGACTGTAGCTTGCTCATTATCCACCTCGAAGCATGGGTGGCGGCTTATTATAGAAATGCTTGCAAATATTCCTTAACTGTGTGCTCTCCCTGCACTAAATGCATATTCAGCTGCTGCCCCGATGGTCTACCAAAGGTCATCTGCTGCATCACGCACACCGGCGTTGAAGCCACAACAGGGGCGCAAGGTTGTACATTTCCTACAAGCTATGCACCCGTCACGACGAATACCGCTTCTACGATCCTTCTAACGGTTTCATACGAAGGAGGAGTCTCAAACACCTCACCGGGTGCACAATGCTCCTCAGAAACTGGACATTCTGGCGGTCCAGCCCCTCTTCCGGTCACCTATAATGGTACAAAACACCGTTAAGCGACCAAATAAAATTGCAAACAGCAATTATAGGAACACGCTGGTTCCTCAAACACGTGTATTTTCATTCCTAAGTGGACATTCATGGGTTCTTTTACCGTTATAACGATGACGCACACAATGTGCTCACCACTCCTTAAAAAGAATTCATCCACGAATTCATTTTAAGCCCAACCAAAACCAGTAGTCTGATACCAAATTGTAACACCCCCTATCCGTCGCATAGCATATAGCAGTAGGTCCGGCTGGGGCCCGATGTCATATACTACAGACAGACTGGGTGGTTACTCAATGTAAACCATCCAACTAATTATAACGTCCTACATAGAGCATTCTAGCGGAAGCAGTTTATAAGTTGAAATAAAGAACCTAGCACTAAAGCATGAATGCCCACTAGAATGGCCAACCAAGAATGAAGTACATACACCAGTACTAGCCTTAAGGCCTTACAAAATGGTTTACTTAATGTTACATGATTTTCAAACCATGACACGCAGGCCGGTCATACATGAATAAAGCAGTAAACACTCCAAATAGGCCTTCAAGGGCCGGCTTCGCAATTTGAGCTTTAGCCCGCTATTGACCGCTTGGTCCAGCAGCACCTGCAAGCAACATAACCACCGCACGGTGGCAAACAAAAAGGCAACGGTCAGTAATGCTGACCAAATTATAACGGTCTCGCCCCCAACTCGGGGCGGCGATGCTCCTTCCCTGCAATTTTATTAGCACAAGCGAGCAACATAATAATATTCATTTCATCACAGGCGTAGGCTCAAACGGCCATACACCCCGTGCACTCAGGGCACATTTTCCGTGAACCGGTCGATGTCACGTCAGTTAAAGCCATAGACATTCCGGACCCACCACCGCCACTTTGACGGCCAAACATATGAGCAATTTGTCTTCCCGGCATGGGTCACGACAATTTAAGACATAGACCGCCGAAGACTCTCATCTATGCCAACGGCAAGTGCCACATAACCTTAGGTCTCTTTAACCCGAATGACATAGATATGGGTACGGTTCCATCTAACCCGTGCTCACGTCGCAATGACAATTTAAGCCATATGCGCAGGTCAAACTTCTCCCGAGTCCCATTTTCGTCACACAATTTCACATAACTCGGTTATGTTCAAGTTTGCTCTCAAGCCACCATGTTGGCAAGATCACACATCAGCCCAGTTTTCCGGGTGCACCTTAGGGTTAATCCCCAAGGCTCCCTGTTGCAATCTACCGTGTAGAAAACCCGAAAAACAACCAATAGCACGGAGTCTTCTCCGGCATTTATGCAATGCAACATCACCGATCCAGACCAACATGTCCGGGTAGGCTTCACACATCATGCCTATGTCCGTTCTTGCTTACGGACTCTAAACAATGGGGACTTCACATATCTACCCGAAGGAACGCCTCCAACTCACCGCAAACTCGCGAGAGCGGGCTTCCTATGCAAAGAAGGAGAGCTACTCATGCTCAAGAAGAGAATCGTTACCCTTGCATTATTCTTTGTCGCCATGGAAAAGTAAGCGGATGAAAAGCACCGCACTCTCTTCGCCTCCGTGGATCCGGAGTCGGCTCGTGATTTGGAGCTTCGAAGCTCCTCCAATGGCCGGATCTAGCTTCTTCTCCCTTCCTTGGCTCTCCTCTCTGTCTAAGCTTTAGAAAGATAAGAACTCATGAAAGTGAGGGTTTCTAAGACCCAATCCCGGGTATATACCATCAGGAACAACCCCCAGCCATTGGATCATCAATTAAAGAAACGAACGGCTTTGATTCGGGACTGAAATGTCCAATCTGGATCGCACACGGCCTAGCACACGCCCGTGTCCATGGCCGTGTGCCTCATTCGCCGTCAAAATCGACGCGCCTGGAACAACACACGGGTATCGAACACGCCCGTGTTCGATCTGACATGCCCGTGTTCCACCTGACACGGCCGTGTGGCCGTCCGTGTACCCCCATCGATTTTCCCCGAAAACAACCCGAGCACTGCACGGGTTCTAGGACACGCCTGTGTCCTTGCCCGTGTCTACCTCAACACGCCTGAGCTCCAGGCCGTGTACACGGTCTCGACACTCGACACTTCGTCGAGCGAAGATCGTTGACCTGACGACACGGCCTTGGACACGCCCGTGTCCTAGGCCGTGTGCCTTGTCTTGACACATCGTCGAGCAGAATGTCGAATTCCCGGGACGAGTGTCGACACGGGTCGACACGCCCTACAACACGCCCATGTAACAGGCCGTGTGCCATGTCGAATATGCACGCTAAGTGTCGACATGGGTCGACACGCCCTGCAACACGCCCGTGTCGCAGGCCGTGTGCCCAGTCTCGACACAATGTCGAGAGCAAAATGTCGACTTCCCGGCTGAGTGTCGACATAAGCTTGACACGCCCTGGGACACGCCCGTGTCCCAGGCCGTGTGCCTGTAGCCAGAACCCAAAACTGGCCCAAAACGTCCCCCGTCGCTCTTTTGAGTTTCGAGGCGTTACACATCGCACACACTGGCCTTAGGCTTCACAGCCTGAATTAGCATGAAGTATAACTCCGCGCCCTTCCGAATAGCTTTGATCACTTGGAGTGCAGACATCAACGTCCCTCCAACTCCTCGCATACCCGCGAACCTCGTTTCCTGCTCGGTATTCTGGCCCGACGTGATCTCTTTGGACTGGCAATCAATCAAGGCATGCTGCTCCGCGAGCTAATCCATACCAAATATCACATTGAATTCTGATATCGGCAATACATATGCAGTTAAGCAGAAATCCCGACTTCCTATTTGCACTGCCAAATTGCAAGCTTAATCTGTAAGCATCATACAACCACTCAGCAACACCACTCTGACGTTATCTGTCTTCACACGACTAGGTATCCCAAGCCGCGGTATGAACTCTTTAGACAGAAAAGAATGTGACGCACCCGTATCAAACAATGCTCGTGCCAGCGTGTTCCGAATCATTACAAAGCCTGTGCCAAGCATGTCACACACACAAGCTGCATACGTAGAGGCAATAAACAAAACATGCAAGCAATACAATACTCAATAAGTTAACTCATACCTGTGACGACGTCACTCTGCTTAATGGCCTCCTGCAGGCCAAGATTGTGGACCCGGGGCTGTGCCTGAGATGCAGAGGATTCCACCACTGCCTTGCCCTTCTCAACAAATGACGCTCCCGCCTTTTGTTCATTCTTTGGCGGCACCCGACACTCACGGGCTATATGCCCCACCCGTCCACAATTAAAGCATGTACGACTATCCGACCTTGAGGTGGTCCCCGATGTTGCTCCCGAGGCAACCGAAGAAGGAGCTTGTCCATCCATCTTGGACTTATTACCCCATCTCTTCTTATAAAATGACTTTGCTGGTCGGGCACCTTAAACTCCAGCTGTGTCATAGCCAAGACCCGCTTCCCTTGCACACTCTTCATGTCTTTTTTCAACACGCACGCAGTGTCGACCAACACCTGGAAGCCTTGGTTCACCGAACTAGAAAGCAGTAACCTCAAATCATCCCGCAGACCTTCGTCGAACCTATTTGTCATCCTCTGCTCATCAGCAAAGATCAAACCCGCATACCGCCCCAAGCGTGTAAACTCATGCGGGTAAGCTTCAACACTGCCTTCACCCTGCATTAGCCTTTGGAATTCGTTCTCCATGGAAATATGTTGTGCCGTCGGGAGGTGCTTTGCTAGGAAGAGTCAAGAGAATTCCTCCATCTACACTTGTGTTAATGGTCTCCCTACAAAGTGATGTAGCTCCATCTCGTCCCACCATAAACGTGCCTCTCCTTCCAATAAGAAGGTGGCTAAGGTGTCCTTCTGATGTTCCTCTGATCCAATCGCCATCATTATCCGCTTGATGCGTGATAACCAATCTTCAGCATGCGCAAGAGATCCCACTCCCGAGAACGTAGGCGGATGAAAGCTCATAAACTGCTTTAACTGCATCTCAGCTGCTCGAGGTTCTACAGCCGCAACAGGTTCTGGCCTCGCTGCCACCTGTTCTGGCCTCACTGCCGGCTGTGCCTGCCCAATCGGCTGGGCTCGTATCATGGCGAACAAATCCTCAGCAACTAATCACACAGTTTCCGTGGATGGTGGAGGTGTAGGCACCTCGGCTGGTGTCATACTTTCATCAGCACGCTGGGGCTCTAACTGGCCAGCTCCACTCTGTATCACCTATAGGTGAAGAAGACACACATATTAGCGACCGTACACAAGAAATAACAACAAGGTAGGAGCACACAGGTTCCTAAAACACATGTATTTGCATTCCTACAGTGGACATTCAGGAGTTCAATCGTGTTAACTTGGTTCGCACAGACACGTGCACGCCACCCCACAAAAGTAGTCGACCATGACTTCGAAAGGGAAAGACCAAGACAGCTGATACCAAAAATGTTACAACCCCATCCGTTTACATAGTATATACTAGAAGGTCTGGCCGGGGCCCCACAACATATACCATAAAACAGGCGGTGAAGTTACGGTATAATACTAGAGTAGCGTAGCACACCCTAACACATTGCATTTTAGCGGAAGCATAAACACTAAACTTGAACTCCACACCTGAATGTCCAACATATTAAAGCTCCTCATTTAGATATAACATAGGAATGTTTTACAAATACAAACAGTTGGCCTTAGGGCATTATAGGGCTTTCACAATAGTGGCCTCAAAATTGGCGGGCAGGCCGGACAAGTATAAATAAAACACAACATTTATAAGTTTAGCCTTTGAGGTCTAGCAGCAGCAGCAAAAGCAGCAGGGACTTCAGCCCTTATGCGTCGCGCTTAGCTCTCCAGCACCTGCATAGGGACAGCCCACCCATCGGTGGCAAACAGGCAATGGTCAGCATTCAGCTGACCAAATTATAACGACCCACCCCTTTTCCCGGGGCAGTGGTATTACTTCCCTGCAGGCATAACATTACAAGCATATATATATTTCATCCAATGTGCTCTCACGCACATACATTCCATCACAACCATCAGCCACGCGGCCCGATGATCCGTGCACTCAGGGCACATTCTTGGTGTACCGACGAACCAGTTGCCCACCACCATCTCAGGGTCACAACCCAAAGGTAAAACATTGAGCATTTCACTCCATGGAGTGCAGCCAGAGTTCTAGTCGTAATGCACCGGGATTGGCCCGTAACCCCCCATTGTGTCATGGCGCGCAGGCCTACGACTCTCGCTATGTGCTCCAACAGACCACACCTTCTGGTCTCGCGTTGGACGGACATAACGCAGGTCGGATCATCCGCCCCCGTTGCTCAAATCATCTTGCCATCACCGAGCACAGCGTACTCACGGCTATATAAAGGCGTGGGCCAGTTTCACCGAACCTATTTGGCATTCAAGCCTGGGTGCTTTCCTGGGCGCACCAGTACTTACTCTTACACCCATTTCATCTCACACATCAACGAGTCTTTCATGGGCACACCAGTACTTCCTGTTACTCTCTTCACAGGTATGACCCCACAATATCACAAATGTCCAGGGTATTTTCATGGCTTACCACGCCAGTACTTCCTGCTACTTCCCTTCACAGGTCCACCCATGAACATTAAGCATTACAAAGGGAATTTCCTGGACCTCCAATCGAATACTTGCTGTTACTTCCTTTCACAGGTACAACCCAATAGCACAGGCATCATAAGCATCACAAGGGTATTTTCCTGGACTACCACTCTAGTAATTCCTGCTACTGTCTTTCACAGGGTTAACATATCAACTCCTAAACGACATGTTTATCACGGAGTCTTCTCTGATGCATATGCAACATCACCAATCTAGACCAACCTATCTAGATGGGCTTCAAACAACATGCCTATTACGTACTCCATTTTCGAATCTATATGCCAAATGATTGGGGATTTCATGAATCAACCCAAAGACTCCCATAATCATCCACCCTCTAGTGGGGGAATCATGTGCATATGCCAAAAAGTAAGCCTTCACATGGCTAGGAAGAAAGATCGTTACCCTTGAAGAGCGCTTCGGTGCCATGAGCTCCTAACTGGCTAGGAAGAACCGCAACAACTTTTTCTCTGCAAAGATGGCCTCGGATCTCTTGTCAGAATCTTGCAGCACCACCGGTGACCAGATCCTCTTCCTCCTCCTCCTTCTTCCTCTCCCTTTCTCTCTCTAACTTGTAGAAAGATGAAGGCAATAATAAAATGAGACATTCCTTCTCAAGTCTCGGACTTAAGGAAGCAGGGAGGCAGCTCAACCATTGGATCCCAGCTGAAGGAACGGACGGCCACGATTTTGCCACAAAATCTCAATTTTTGCCTGACACGGACTATGACATACCCGTGTCCTAGGCCATGTACCTCAAGCGGTGCTCAACCGACTTATCCAATCCAGTGACATGCCTATGTGACACACCCGTATCACGGGCCGTGTCACCTGACACGCCTACATACACGCCCGTGAGTGTGGCCGTGTTCTTCAGGCTGCACAACATCGAAATCAACCCGAGTGTTGGGTACATTGGAAAATGTGTACCAAATTTGAAGAATCCTCACCCTACTCAATGATATGCATCAAGGTGTATTTGATGTTGTTTTGAGTTTATATGTGCAGGTTAAGTAAATGCAGGAATGCAGGAAAATTTCTAAGTCCATGTGTCGATACCTAGAGAAGTTGTGTCGACACTTATGAAGGCTTGTGTCGACACTGGAGAAAAGCTATGTCGACACTTGGAGATAATTGTTTCGATACTTGGAAAGGCTGTGTCGATACCTGAAGCAACTGTGTCGACATACAAAAGTAGTTTCAACACACAGAGAAGCATTGTCGACATCAACTGTGTCGACACCAAGAGGCAGTGTCGACACACAGGAATACTTAGTCGACATCAATTATGTCTGCACCAAGAGGCAGTGTCGACACTCTGAAAACTTTGTCGACATCAACTGTGTCGACACACAAGACTTGTGTCGACACACACAGTAGAGATTCAACAAAGTTAAAGAGAAGTGTTTGTGTCGACACACAGAATGAGTGTCGACACATTCTACAGAAGGCTGTGTCGAGAAGCATTAACAACAACAAAGGAGATGTGTCGACACCACCAAGGCTTATGTCGACACTTAGTTCACTTGTGTCGACACTTAGTCTACTTGTGTCGACAAATGATGAAGTTCAGTCTCGACATTTTGCTGACAGAGACAGAGTTTAAGAAGTGACTTTTGCTGATTTCTAACCGGTCTAGAGTTGTCAGAAGTTTGTTAGAAAACGGATCAGCCGGTTACCATGGAGAAAGTCTATATAAAGGCATTCTCCTTTAACAGAAAATGACTACTGATAGAAGAACTAATATAGAAGAGTGGTTGACGACCCATCAATATAAAATACAAAAGAAAGAGAAATAGAAGAATTTGGAGAGAGAAAGAGAGCTCCAAAGAAGAAAGGGACTTTCATCATCAAGTCCCTCAAGTGCAGATCGTGAACCAATCTGCTAAGACAGATTCAGATTGATATCTGAATTTCAAGAAAGGAGCTGATTGAAGATCAACTTCACAGGAGTTCAACCCTACTGAGTTCATATTCAAGAAGCTTTGAAGAAAGCTAAGAGTGGTTGTTCTATGCCATCAGTTTCTTCCAAGAACTGATCAAGAAACCATTCATCCTTTCTCTCTCTATCTGGGTGGAGGTTAATAATAAAGTTAAAATCTATTTTCTGTAGGATGTTGTTTAAGATCTGAGTTGTATGCCTAATTTATAAAGGCTGAGTTGTAGGAGATTTAGGTCTCTGAGTGGTAGGCCTTGTTGAAGGCTGAGGTAGGGCTGTGAGCCTGAGTTATAGGATATTGTTATCTCTGAGGTGTAGGCCTTGTTGAAGGCTGAGGTAGGGCTGTGTGCCTAAGATGTAGGAGTGTGGACTCACTCTGAGTTGTAGGAACCTTGATTGGGTTCTGAGCTGTAAGATCTGCGGATCTGAGGTGAAGAGAAGAAGTTAGGCCGAATCTAGCACACTGCTAGATAGGCGAAGGGGGAAAGTGGATGTACCCAGACCTTGGGGAACCACTATAAAACCTGTGTGCACTCTGTGATTGTATGATTCTGTGAATGATTGCTGTGTTAGCTATAGATCTAGCTATTATTGATTAATTAACTGAACAGATTTTCTGCCTGAGAAGAAAAAAGGGAATTACACCTATTCACGCCCCCCCCCCCTCTAGGTGGTTAGGCACTAATTCTTTCAAGTGGTATCAGAGGGAAGTTGCTCAAATAAGCACTTAACAGTCTGAGTTAGATCCATAAGGCAAATTCAAGATCAAGAAAATGGGTTCAGGAGAAAATCATAAGGAACTAGGTTCTATGAAATTACCCATATGCAGGAAGGAGATATTTGGAATCTGGAAAGAAAGGGTCAGGTTGTTTATGGAGGATTCTGATCCAAGTATCTACATTAGAGTAAAGGAAGGTCCTTATATTCCAATGAAGTTGTCAGTTCTAGATGCAAACCAAAGAATTCCCAAGGATTTTTCAGAGATGACTAAGGATGAGATCATCCTGGCAACTATGGATAAAAGAGCCCTGAATATCACAGTAAGTGCCATAGATGATTCAACCTTTCAAAATTTGATTCACTGCAAGACCTCCAAGAAAATGTGGGATACTTTGATAGTCTACATGGAGGGTTCTGAAGAAGTCAGACAAGATAGAAAGTCTATGCTGAACCAGGAATATGAGAGTTTCAAATAAGGAAAGTCTGACAGTATAACTGAGTGTTATAAAAAGTTCTATAGAATAGTAAATGAGCTGATGTCCTATGGAAGAATCTTCAGTACATATGAACTGAATGATAAATTCCTAAGATCCTTGACAAAGGATTGGGACACTAAGATTTGTGCCATTAGGGAAGTGGCCAAACTTGCAGATATCTCTCGTCCAACTTTGTTTGGAAAATTGCTGTCATATGAGATGCAGCTGATGGCTAGGAAAGAGGAAGAGAAAAGTGCAAAAGGGGAGAATAGAGAAAATTCTGTGGCCTTCAAGGTTGAAGCCACTAGGAAGAATAGGAGGATGTCTCCATCACCTCCTAAGATAGTTGCTGAAATTGCTTCAGATAATTCAGACAACCAAAGTTCAGACAGCAGTGACTCAGATGAAGACTTTGCTACCTTCACAAGGCAGTTTTAGAGATTCCTGAAGAAGAAGCAGTGGAAGTCCAAGCCTTCCACATCTTAGCCTAAGGATGATTATTGTCAAAAGAGGAAGTCATCCAGGAAGGACAGGAGCAGGTCTAAGCCAAGCAAATCTACAACATCAAAGATAGTTTGCTACTGCTGTAAAAGGCCTGGACATGTTGTGGCCGAGTGTCCAGACAAAAGAAAAGAGTCTGCTGATAAAAAGAAGATTCAACACCAGACCAAGAAGGAGAAATCCTTTGTTGCTAAGAAGGAGAAGAGCTTGACAGACCAATCATCTTCAGAGTCAGAATCTGAAGCTGAGGCATACATTGGTCTATATGCAACAGATGAAGAAGATGAGTTTCTGCAAGTGCTGAACTCTATCTATGATCAAGAAGACCATCAGTGCAAGGGACTGATGGCTGTGTCAGAAGAAGATAAGAGTCAGGATCAGCCTGGTCCTTGTAAGGTACAATATTTTTCTAAAAATTCAGATTGCAGTACTGGGTCAGAGTCAGCAACATCTGCATCAAGTGATGTGGATGGGTCTGAGTCTGAAGGTGATATTCATCAACTGATAGATTAATATGGAGATTTATTTCAGGCACTTAAGAGAAGCAAAAGCCTGGCCAAACTTCAGGCTAAGGAAATTACAGCTCTTAAGTTGGCTACATCTGATTCAGAGAAACTGCTGGATCAAAAGATGAATGGGATTGCCAAATTGAAGAACATAACAGTTATTCAAATGGGAACAATTACATTCAAGAATGATCAGATTAAAAATCTAGAGAATAGACTTCAAAAAGAGAAGGAGATTGTGGCTAGTTTTTCTAAGCCAAAATCTGTTTTACTCTTGATTGATGAGTTTGTATCACAAAAGAGTAAGGCAGGAATAGGCTTTAAGAGAATAGCTTGGGCTGCTAAGTCCAATAAAAAAGGCAAAGCCCCAACACAGAACAATAGATCTGCTGCTAATAATTCAGTTAAAGTTGTACATAAACAAAGGTATAATAAGTTTGAGTGCTGGTGCTGTGGCAAGATAGGACACTTTGCCTTACACTGTTGGCACAATACTAGTGTTAAGGAGAGTAGCAGTCTGCCTGTTAGAAAATCTACAGGAAGATTTGTTAAATTTAAGGCTAACATGAATCAAGGACCCAAAACTCATTTGGGTTCTATGGTTAAGTAATCTTCGGTGCAGGTGAGTCCAAGTTGTCATGCCCATATATGGTACTTGGACAGTGGATGTTCTAGTCACAAGACTGGAACAAGGGGGTTGCTGAAGGACTACTCACCTATCATGAATGCGCCTAAAGTAACCTTTGGTTGTTCTGAAAAAGGAATCATCAAAGGATTTGGTAACAATTCTAATAACCAGATTACTATCACTCAAGTGGCCTATGTGAAGGGTTTGAAACACAACCTTATAAGCATAAGTCAGCTGAGTGATTTAGGATATGACATTTCATTTATTAAGAATGGATGTCATATCAAAAGGTCAAGTGATCAAAAGTTCATATTGACAGGATATAGAAAAAGAAATGTGTATTGTCTTAACTTTGGGTGTGAGAACAATGTTTCTCCTATTTGTCTTGTAGCTGATGAGAGTGCCTCTCATTGTGTTAAATGGCACAAGAGGCTGGCCCATCTTAACTACAAGACTATTGGCCAACTCTTTAGCAAAGAGTTAGTGAGGAATGGTCCTCAAGTTAAGTGTATAAAGGATGGGATATGCTCAGCTTGTCAAAAAGGCAAGCAGACCAAATTCTCCTTTCATAGCCTTGAAAACAAGGATTCAGTGAGGTGTCTATACCTCTTACATATGGATCTATTTGGTCCTATGCCAGTTCATAGTCTAGGTAGGAAGGTCTACACTTTTGTGATGGTAGATGTCTATTCTAGATATTCATGGGTGTTCTTTCTGAGACAAAAATCTGAAACCCAAGTGTTTTATATAGTTTTGTCAAACAAATTCAGAATGAGCTGGACAGTACAGTGGTCAAAATCAGAAGTGACCAAGACACTGAATTTCAATCTGAGAGCATGACAAGACTGTGTGAAGAATTTGAGATTTTCCAAGAATTCTCCTCACCTATAACACCACAGCAAAATGGTATTACTGAAAGGAAGAATAGAACACAGATTGAGGCTGGTAGAACTCTATTGAGTGACACTTCTCTCCCAGAATATTTCTGGGCTGAGGCAGTAAACACTGCATGTCATGTGATCAATAGGGCTTCTATCACCAAAATCCATAAAAAGACTCCCTATGAGATTATGAAGGGCAGAAAACCAAACTTGTCCTATTTTAGGATCTTTGGTTGCAAGTGTTATGTCCTTAACAATGACAAGTATTATCTACTAAGTTTGCTGCCAAATCCCAAGATGGGATATTTGTTGGGTACAACAACAATAGTAAGGCTTATAGGGTCTACAACTTGATTACTCAAGTTGTAGAAGAGTCTGTACATGTTGTCTTTGATGAAACAAGACTTATTAATAGTGAGTTGTCAAGTAGTTCTTGCGGTTCTACAGATATAAATGAGAGAATGGACAAGCTTACCATTACAGAAGATTCTACTGCAAATCAAGAAGTGGAAAATGGTGGTTGCTGTCTAGGGGGAGTACAAGACTCTCGAGATGCTAATGAAAACCAAGAGGTGCAGCATAATGAAGAGACTGGAGGTGTTCAAACTGAAGATAGACTACCTCTAGCTATTAGACACTTAAAGGATCATCCAGCAAATCAGATAATTGGTGATCCAAGACAAGTAGTACAAACAAGGAGCAGGAATTTGAACACAGTTCTTTGCTCTAGCTTCTTATCTCAAGTAGAACCCAAGAAATTTGAAGAACCTGTTCTAGACCCACATTGGATTGATGTCATACAAGAGGAGCTGAATCAGTTCAGAAGGTGCAAGGTCTGGAAGTTAGTTCCTAAACCAAAAGACCACAAAAGTATTGGAACAAAGTGGATCTTTAGGAATAAACTGGATGAGAGTGGGATCATTGTGAAGAATAAAGCAAGACTTGTTGCAAAAGGATACAGGCAGGAAGAGGGTATTGACTTGGATCAAACCTTTGCCCCTGTAGCAAGACTGGAAGTAATTAGGATGTTCCTTGCTTATGCAGCATATCAAGGCTTCAAGGTATTCCAAATGGATGTAAAATCAGCAATCCTAAATGGAAATCTAAAAGAAGAAGTCTATGTAGAGCAGCCCTCAGGTTTTGTTGATTCTCTCAAACCTGATTATGTTTATAGACTTAGGAAAGCATTATATGGGTTAAAGCAAGCCCCAAGGGCCTGGTATGAAACCCTGTCTACTTTCCTCATTGAGAACAAATTCTCAAGGGGGAAAATAGATAAGAATATATTCCTTAGGGAATCCAAAGGAAAGATAATCATAGTCCAAATATGTGTTGATGACATAATATTTGGTTCTACTGAAAGAAACCTTTGTAGAAAGTTTACAAAACTTATGCAAGGGAAATTTGAAATGAGCAGTATGGGAGAACTTAAGTTATTATTGGGTCTCCAAGTAAGACAGACTGAAGATGGCTTGTCCATATCTCAGTCTAAGTTCACCCAGGAGTTAATTAAGAAGTATTGTATGGAATCATCCACTACCATGAGAACTCCAATGGGGACAAGTGTGTCTCTAAGCAAAGATGATGCAGGGAAACCTGTAGATAAAACTTTGTATAGAGGGATAGTTGGCTCCCTCCTATATCTGACTGCTAGTAGACCAGATATCATGTATGCTACATGTGTCTGTGCTAGGTACCAATCCTGCCATAAAGAATCTCATCTTACTGTTGTCAAAAGGATTTTGAGATATCTTAAGGGCACACCTAATCTAGGCCTTTGGTACCCTAGGAATGGAGATTTTCTACTGACAGACTATTCAGATGCAAACTTTGCAGGTTGCAAAGAAGATAGAAAAAGCACTACAGGCACCTGTCAATTTCTTGGAGGAAGATTGGTGTCTTGGAGCAGTAAGAAGTGGACTAGTGTTGCAATTTCCACAGCTGAGTCTGAATATGTGGCAGCGGGAAGTTGTTGTGCACAGCTGTTGTGGATTCAGCACCAGCTAGAAGACTATGGTATTCAGGTAAGTAGAACACCTTTGCTTTATGATTCTACAAGTGTTATTTCTATTGCTAATAATCTTGTTTCACCTAGTAGGACTAATCATATAGAAATTAGATACCATTTTTTTAGAGAACATGTAGAGAAAGAGGACATCTCACTAGAATTTGTCAAAACAGATTATCAAATTGCAAATATGTTTACTAAGCCTCTAGATGAAACTAAATTCAATAAGTTTAAAATTGAATTAGGAATGTTGAACATAGATTAGTTTAACAATATTGGCTAAGTAAAATTGTGTCGACACAAGAAGTTGTCTGTGTCGACACATAGAAGTTGGTGTCGACATTCCAGAGAAGTGATGTCGACACATCTAGAGAAGAGGTGTCGACACTTCAGAGAAGTAGTGTCGACACATCCAGAGATTGTGTCGACACTTAGGATCAACACAGATTTCGTCGAGTGGAGAATCGACTGATCGTCGAGTGCAAAGGAATAAGTGTCGACACATAGAAGTCAACACTTATGTCGAGACATTAGAAGTCTGTGTCGACACTTTTCAACAGTGTCGATACATTAAGAGAATTTTGACGTGCCTTTTCACCTTCGTTTTTAGAAAGGTATAAATAGGTCAACAACATTGTCTGTCGACACGCTCTCCATAGTTTCGAGACCAAAAATTTATGTCGACAAATTCTCTCATCTAAATTCAAGATTTCTCTCAACCCTAATGGCGCCAAAGCTAGAAGACAATGTCAATGAAGGTTATGATCTGGTACGCAACGTCTTTGACCATGCGGAACCTGAAATTAAAGCTTTAGTAACCCTAATTGCTGAAAATGGGTTGGAGTTTCTGGTATCTGAACCAACAAAGATTTGGAAGAAAGAAACACTAAAATTCTTTGTTGCTGCTACCCTATATCAAACTGGACTCATAATTAGATCCACAGTCCATGAAGTAAAGGTGAAAATCACCCAGAAGAGTTTATGAAAAGTTCTTCACCTGCCAAGAACACAAGAATAAGAAGATATACCCGCATATAAGCTAAGGGAAGCACTTCAATGATGTAGACTGGATTCCACCATAAAGGTTGGCTCAACTTTGAACAGGAAAGACATGAATATGCAAGGGATGTTCTTGTCTGAAGTTGTAGGAAAAGTGATTCTCTGTAAGTTAGGGGGCATGATAGGATTTCTGCCTAAATGTTCAGCCTTATGACCAGAATCATCTATAGAATAAACACAGATTGGTCAGAAGTCATTTTTGAAAAGATTAAGGAAAGTATGAAGAAGCCAAATCTGGGAAGAATTGTGAGCTTGTATTTAGCTGGAACAATACCTGAAGTGATGGAACAGTCAGCTGGGTCCAAGATTAATCATATGAGGAGAATGGACATAAGAATTATCTCCAGATGGGATAGAGTTCTAACTAAGGACATGCCTAATGAGGAGATGCAAGAGGTTCCTGGAAAATCTGCAACACAAGATATTCCTGCACAAGACCCTGTAGATGGTGCTTAGGTGCAGGGGGAGCCTCAACTTGAGGAAGGGCCAACCCACCTGGAAAGTTAAATGGCTACACAGACTATTCTTGAGGTAATTCAAGAGGTGAATCAATCAATTCTCAATGATAAGGATGAAACACTAACTCAATCTTTGATTGATGTTGACCAGCCAACTCAACAAAACAGTCAAGCACAAGATGTTATCATGGAGGATACATCTGCTACTGCTAATGCTCTAGAGATAAGAGTATCTCCAGTTCATACTCAATAAGAGTTTACCCTAGATGAGTTGTTCACTGCTATAGAGCATGGGACTCAGGGGGATACAGAAAGATTTGAGGGAGAAAAAGCAGATTTTGAGGGGGAGCAAGTTAACCTTGAGGGGGAGCAAGTAGGAACTCAGGGGGAGAAAACAAGAGTTGAGGAGGAGCAAGGAACTCAGGGGGAGAAAGCAAGAGTTGAGGAGGAGCAAGAAACTCAGGGGGAGCAAGTAAGTACTGTGAGGGAGTTGCAAGAGACTCAAGGGGAGCTACCAAGGACTAAAAAGGAATTGTCTCCTAGTCCTAAGGAAAGAGTTAATATAGATAGTTCCTCAGCCTCTGAAGATGAATTAACAGTACAAGCCAAGAAGAGAAAACTGATGGTATTCAAAAGAAGGAGTCAAAGCTATAAGAGGGCATTACAAACTGCTCCACAATCTGCCCCAACTAATGATTATGGTTCTTTGTTGATATTTTTACAAGTGAAGTTGGATGAGCAAAGGATTGCCATGGAGAAATATATGGATGAGACCCATAAAGATCTACAATTCTCCTTGGCTCAGGATATAAAATCTATAAGGTTTGAAGTTAATCAGCATAAGAAAGAAATGATTGATTGTTTCCACAAGGGTGGAAATGCTGTGGTCTTTCTAGGCACACATCAAGAAAAGATCAAGACTCAAGTTGATGATATTGCTGTCAAGTAAGGCTATGTTCTTGAGAATCAGATTAGAATGAATGATAATCTGACTGAATCACATAATGTGATTGTTATTGAAATGAAGAATATTGCTACTGCCCAGACTGCAGCAAGGACTACAGCCAAGGCAGATTTTGACAAGAAACTACAGGAAGGCCTCGATGCTGTAAAAACAGCTATTGAGGAATCTCAAAAGACTATTTCTGCACATCAACTGAAGTTAAAGTCTTTTTATAAAGATGGTGTAAATTTTCTTGATGAACAAATCAGATTTCAAAAAGATGATCTCAGGGATCATATTGAAAGAGAAGTCATAAATGGGGAGAGAGTATTAGTCAAAGCTGGCTCAGATAATGCAAAATGGATATCTAATAGCATCAGAGCCACACTTGGATATCCACCCCTCTGTGATGATGACAATGTAGCTGAGTCTGGTATACACCCTGCCTATTTTGGAGGTGAACAACCTGAAGTTACTCGAGTGATTTATCCTCCAGCAGATTTTGAGATGATTCATCAAGAAGTACAGTCTATGTACAGCCCTCCAGAAGGTGCCCAAATTATTATCCTTGAGAAAGTAGACATGCCAGTACCAGAGGAAGTTTTGAACAAAGAGCAAGAAACTCTATTGTCTAAGAAAAGATTCCGAGAACAGGCAGAGTTGAAGCCTGATTTTGAGTAGTGGAGTCCTACTTATAATTGGAACATCATAGCTGATCGTTGCCTTTATTTGTCGCCATTGCGGTGTGTTGTTGTTTGTAGGTGCTGCAGGACCAAGCGGTAAATAGTGGGCAAAAGCCCATGTTGCTGTGCCGGCCCTCGAAGGCCTAAATATTGAGTGTTTACTTACTTTATTCATATGTGACCGGTCTGCGTGCCGAGGTTTGCAAAACATGTAGTTTGAGTAAACAAATGTAAGGGCTTAAGGCCATTGTACTTGTGTATTGTACTTCATTCCTATTGGGTTTTGTAGTGGAAATTTATGCTTGTCGCTGGGTTCTTTTAACTTGCAACTTTTAAAATTGCTTCCGCTAGAATGACTCTGTGTAGGACATTGGGTATTAGTTGGATGGTTTCCATTGAGTAACCTCCTGGTCTGTATGTGGTATATGGCGTCGGGCCCTGGCCGGACCTACTGCTATATGCTATGCGACAGATAGGGGGTGTTACAAGAGAGAGGAAGACGTTAAATCTCCCAGATTGGAGTGAAATCCAATAGAGTGTTTCATAGCGTAAAGCGAGCTTTAGGTCTGCAATTTGGATGAGAGTTCGGTCAGACCTTCCTAAAGTCAGGTGGGAACGGCTTCGAGAGAAGCATGTTCATGCTTATGGAACCTCCACAGTCAAGGTCTTTTACCTTATTAAGTTAGAGTTTATTATCACATGTTTTTTTATCAACTTTAGCTGAGGTGATTCTCGATCGAGTGCTTTTCTTTATCATCGGCTCAACCCCTCGTTGTAATCATTTTTAGTGGCTCTCTATTTAACTGCATGTAGTTCTCTTTGTAGCGCTATATTTCTTTTCTTAATCGCAATTAGCTTTCTCTAAAACCCTAAAACAATCACTCGATAAGATAATTGTTTCTGTGTGAGTAAGATTACTCAACATTTCCCGGATTTTAATACGACACTTGTGTCCCCTAGCTATATTTCGATGGGTATACATGCCTCGTTGGATTGCTAGTTCAGTTTTTATTCTCTTCACGATTAGTAGACACCAGAGAGCAGCCATGATCAGCCTGGATAAGCTCAGGTAAATTCAAAATCTCTGCATTCTATTTTAAGTCATGAGGCTAGCTCAGATTCTGAAGCTCGATCATCAAGAGATGAAGGGGATTTAGACTCTGAGGATGATCTAAATTCTTTAATTGAAAAGTACGGAGAACTTCTTGAAGCATTCAAGAGGTGCAGGCTCCTTGCCAAGAGACAAGCAAAAGAGCCTCTCAGTCTTAAGAGCAAGTGCGATAGCCAAGAAAAAGCTCTCACTGACATGGCTGCACAATCAGCCCAACTCAAGGAGACCATTAACAAGCAGTCTATGGTAAGAGTCTCAAATGAGAAACTTATCCAGAAACTTTAAAATGATCTCCTAAATCAGAAATTACTAGTGACCAAATTTTCTAAGCCAAACACTGTGCTTCCCTTAATTGACACCCACCTTACCCAAGTGGGTAAGAAAGGGTTAGGATTCAAGGGACCTGTTAGACCTCCCAATTCAAAAGGAAAGGGGAAGGCACCAGCAGTGACTCTAGCCTCATTGTCTCAAATTCCTTTTCAGAGAGTCATGTTGCCTTCAAACAGGTATGCCCATAAAAGCTGTTATGTTCACTAGAGAATTGTAGATCCACTGGTATGGACCAATGTGTAGCCATGTGAGGGCCTTTAAGGCTGCCCATGAGGAAATTCAAATGGCCCATCGTGGACCATTTATATTTGGTGCCCCATCCACAAAACTCAAGGATAATGCTGCTGCAGGAAATCTAAGTCATCCAGCAAAAGTGGAGACTCAAGGTGAGTCTTCTAGCAAGGCTGGAATGGTAGTTTCTGATGCTATCAGATGCATGTTAGCTGAAAAGAGATATGCTGCCGGTGGATTTCAGAAAGTACTAATTCAGTCAACTGAAAGAATTTCGTTTAGTCAAATAGCTGCTGAAAGAAAATAGAAGTATACAACAGCTCATCTTCCCACTTTCAACGAGCTGTCAAGCAAACTACTGTTCCTAAACAGAAAAGAAGATATAATATCCGTGAATGCTGGTGTTGTGGCAAAGTGGGCAACTATGCTGTAGATTGTTGGCACAATCCTTCAGTGTCGGGAGGTAGCCAACCTGTCAAGAATACTGCAGGAAGGCAAGAATATTTTCAGGCTAATGTGAACCTAGTACCCAATAGATATTGGTGTCCTAATGTGAGATAATTTGTGTTCTTTTCAGGTTAGTTCAGGTGCCAATTCCCTAAATGGTACCTGGACAGTGGATGTTCCAGGCACATGACTAGAACAAAGGAGCTGTTGAAGGAGTACACTCCAGTAAAGAATGGACCAAAGGTCATCTTTGGAGGCTCTGACATGGGAATAACCAGAGGTTATGGAAAGATCTCAAATGGCATAATCACCATCACAAAGGTTGCTTATGTGGAGGGGCAGCAACACAACCTCATAAGCATAATCCAACTATGTGACCTTGGTTATGACCTTTCCCTCCACAAGGATAAGTGCCATATCAAGAGGTTAAGTGACCATAGTGTCATCTTAACAGACACTAGAAGTGGGAATGTTTATTGTTTAAATTTTTCATGCTTAGGTAGTAGTTTACCTATTTGCCTAGTTGAAAATGACAATGTCTCTCTTTGTGTCCAATGTCACAAGAGACTGGTTCATTTGAACTATAAGACCATTGGTCAGCTCATTAGTGATGAGCTAGTCAGAAATGGTCCCAAAATAAAATGCTCCAAGGAGGGTATCTATGTTGTTTGCCAAAAGGGTAAGCTGACTAAGAACTCCTTCAAGAGCATTGAGACTAAGGACTCAGTGAGATGCTTATATCTCCTGCTTATAGACTTGTTTGGTCTTATGCATGTCCATAGTATAGGTATGAAGGTCTACACCTTTGTTGTGGTGGATGACTATTCCAGATTTACTTGGGTGTTCTTTCTTAGAAGAAAGGATGAAACTCTTGATATATTCATGAATTTTGTAAGGCAGTTTCAGAATGAACTTGCATGCTCTGTGGTCAAAATGAGACGTGACCATGGAACTGAATTTCGGTCTGCTGCCATGACAACTTTTGTGAGAATCAAGGGATTCTTCAGGAATTCTCCTCTCCAAAAACACCCTAGCAAAATGGGTTAGCCGTGAGAAAAACATGACTCTCATAGAAGCTGGGAGAATATTATTGAGTGACACTTCTCTTCCTGATTATTTATGGGCTGAGGCAGTTAACACTACTTGTCATGTTAACAACATGACTTCTATCACCAAAGGACACAAGAAGACTCCCTATGAGATCTTGAAGGGTAGAAAACCAAACATATCATATTTCAGGATATTTGTTTGTAAGTGTTTCATCTTGAACAATGGTAAGTCAAAAGTGACTAAGTTTGCTGCCAAATCCCATGAGGGGATCTTTGTTGGGTACAACAAAAATAGTAAGGCATATAGAGTCTATAACTTGACTAGTCAGGTTGTAGAAGAATCTGTCCATATATTGTTTGATGAGTCAAGCATGATTAATAGTGAGCTGTCAAGTTCCTTGGCTAGTTTTGTAGGTACAGAAGTCATGATGGAAAAGCTCTCCGTAAAAGATAAAGACCTAGCTGTGCAAGAAGAATGTGGAGAGGGAAGTTGTCCAGAGGAAGCACAGGACAGTCTAGATGGAGATGAAGACCATCAAGTTGAAGAGAATGGTGCTCAGCAATGAGCAGTCAGGTTGCCCCCAGCAGTCAAATATCTGAGATATCATCCTCCATATCAGATAATAGGTGAGGCCAGCCAATGTGTACAGATCAGAAGCAGGAGTTTCAACACAACTCTATATTCCAGCTTCATGTCATAAGAAGAGCCCAGGAAATTTGAAGAGGCAATTCTAGACCAATTATGGATTGGTGCAATGCAAGAAGAACTGAACCACTTCAAAAGGTGCAAGGTATGGAAGCTGGTTCCCAGACCAGATGGACATAATGTCATTGGAGTCAAGTGGATTTTCAGAAATAAACTTGATGAAAATGACATTATAATAAAGAATAAAGCTAGACTGGTGGACAAAGGATACAGACAGGAAGAGGGGATTGATTATGATCAGACCTTTGCACCAGTTGCATGGTTAGAAGCAATCAGACTGTTCCTTGCATTTGCATCCTACCAAGGTTTCAAAGTCTTACAGATGGATGTGAAGTCCGCCTTCTTGAATGGAGATTTGAAAGAAGAGGTCTATATAGTGTAGCCTCCAGGTTTTGTCGATTCTAACTCTCTTACTGCAGTGTATAGACTTAGAAAATCTCTATATGGGCTCAAGTAAGCCCTTAGAGCATGATATGAGAAATTTTATAACTTCCCCTTTGAGAACAAATTCTCAAGGGGGAAGATAAACAAGACCATATTCCTAAGGAAATCTAAGGGCAAGATCATCATAGTCCAGATTTTTTTTGATGACATAATATTTGGCTGTACAGATGACATCCTCTGCAGGAAGTTTGCAAAACTTATGTAGGGGAAGTTTGAGATGAACAGTATGGTTGAACCGAAGTTCGTCTTGGGACACCAAGTAAGACAGATTGATGATGGTCTATCCATATCCCAGTCAACGTTCACCAGGGAGCTAGTCAAGAATTATTGTATGGAAAATGCTTCTACCATGAGTTCAAGTATGACTATAGGCAAAGATGATCTAGGGAAACCTGTTGATCCAACTTTGTATAGAGGAATAGTTGGCTCTCTTCTCTACCTCACTGCAAGTAGGCCTGACATTATGTATGCAACATGTGACTGTACTAGGTATCATGCCTGCCCTAAAGAATTTCACTACACTACTGTGAAAAGAATCCTGAGATATCTTAAGGGCACCCCAGATCTTGGCCTATGGTACCCTAGGAATGAGGAGTTTCAACTAATTGGTTATTCAGAAGTAGATTTTGTAGGCTGCAAGGAAGACAGGAAGAGCACTTATGGCTCCTGTAAATTTCTAGGTGGAAGGATTGTTTCTTGGGGCAGCAAGAAGCAAACAAGTGTAGCAATCTCAACTGCAAAGTCATAGTATATTTCAGCTGGGAGCTGCTGTGCTCAGTTACTGTGGATCCAGCATCAGCTTCAAGACTACAATATTCAGATAAGTAAAATGTACAACTTCATATCCGGCGAGCGAGGTGAACCAAGAACCAGGCCGACCGGCTCAGATTACCAACGCCCCAAGCGAGCTCGGTAGAGAAACCCGAGCCCGAGCTCGGCATTCGTCGACCGCGAGCTCGGCATTCACTGAGCTAAGCCAAGATTTGTAGAGCTGAGATCGACTAACGGAGGCCGACCGATATGCGAGCTCTCCGCCCCAACTCCTACTCACGCAAAGGAGCTCGGCAACAGCAGGCGAGCAGGATCTGCCGAGGTGGCCAGGCTCCCCAGCTCGCCCAGATCTATGAGGTACTTTTTACTGTTTTGCCCCCATAAGTCTGCCCATAGCCCTTCAAAACAGCGGAGTTTGGCTGTTGGAAGACCCAACCGAGGGCATTTTTGTAACTTCAGGTCAGTTCGGTTTGGTTATTGAAAGTTCAGATTCCGAAAACTATAAATAGGACCCAAGGGGTACCCCAAAAGGCATGCTTCCTGTGCCTCCTTGCTCCAGTTCTTAAGTGCTTTCTGAGGGTACCTTAGCTCGGCCTTTAGCTAAGGAGTGGAAGCGCTCTCAGATCTTCCGGGTGTGTGGTGGGTCCTCGCTGCCGAGCCTTTGGGTCGGTTCCTGTCTTTGTTTTCCTTTGTTATTTTGCTTGAAGGAGTGAAGTAGGCGCGCGATCACCCCTTCCCTAAGGTTGAACTCCACAGGAGACCGAGATTTTGGTGTCAACATTTTGCTGCGGTGAGCGTGGATCGTGGTCAGTGTAGAAAAGCTTCAGCGAGCTAGATGACAGGAGGACAGGGATCTGACAGGCCGGACTCGCCGCCCCCAACGCCCCCCCCCCCCCCCCCCCCCCGCGCCTCTTGCCACAGTGGGGATGTTTGAAGATTTCAGGAACGATGTGTTGGGCCTCATCAAGTTCGCACTCGGCACACGAGCTGAGTGCTAGACCCCAGTAGTCCAGATCGCAGCTGCGACCTCTTTGGTTGAGGATGCCACCAGCAGGCGAGCTGGGAAGGAAATTGCCGAAGAAGGCCGGGGGTGCGAGCTCCCCGGGCGCGAGCTCTTCCTCGACTCGACAGGACGAGGCCGGTTTGGCGAGCTGGGCTCGCGAGACTCACCAGCTCGCCCAGTAGGGGAGGCAGCCCCTTCAGCGAGTTGGTCTCTTCATCTCCAGTTCCAGAAGGGTTCAGGGAACCCGAGATGTCCTACTACACCGGGAAGGGAGACCCGGTCCAACACGTCCAATGGTTCGAAGACGTTGTCTCGATCCGGTAGATTTCGGATGGGTTCAAATGCCGACTCTTCGCCATCACCCTCAAAGAGAAGGCAATGAAGTGATTCCATCAGCTGCCGGCCAGCTCCATCTACTATTTCGAGGACCTGGGCCGGGGGTTCATACTGAGGTTCACTACCTCGAAGAGGAGGAAGGAGTCAGAGCCCCTATTTCACATCAAGCAGGGAGTGAATGAGACGTTGGGGAGCTACGTGAATCGGTTCCAGGAGGAGGTCACTTAGGTCCAGGAGATGCTGGGCCATAGTTTGATGATGTCTTTCACCATGGGCCTGCAGCAGGGTTTCTTCAGGATGGAGTTGAAGAGGGTACCCCCCCCCCTCTCTTACGAGGAGTTGATGGAGAGGGCGGCGAGAGAAGTTGACGTGGAGGAATCAAACCCGGAGTTTGACCGGAAGCTGTCCAGGTGGGCCATGGAAGAGGAGAAGGAGCCAAGAGGAGGAAGAGGACAGGAGGAGAGGAGAGGAGAGCCCCAGCAGAGGGAGCAGAGGTAGCTCCAGGGGCAGCAACAACCCAGGTGGGGGTGTCAGGAGCCTGATTGTCGGCTGGGCTGGAGGCCCGAGTGGCAAGTGTAGGGGCCATAGAGAGGGTACCAAGGAAGGGACCGCCACCAGGGGCAAGATCAATTTCACCCCCGGGTTAGAGGCGGGAGCAGAGGCCTCGAATCCCCGACAAAGAAGAGGCTATGGCCATAGCCCTAGGGGAGGGGAGGAGAGCAGCCAGGAGAAGGAGGAGAGAAGTTAGGGTGGAGTTGGCCTATTGCGACTTCCATCAGGAGGAATGGCACACCACCGTCATGTGCCCGGAGTTCTTCAAAATAAGGGGAAACTGGGAGCGGCAGCAGCAGCAGGGGCGTCAGGAAGTGAGGATCGAGGTGGTATTGCCTCGGGCAGAGGAGGACCATTGCGAAGACCGGGTGGATTTTGGGACCCGAGGGGGAATTTGAGTGATCCACGAGGGGGGGTTGGAGGCTTCTCGGTAGGCAAGCCTCCACACCATGTATCGCCGGAGTGTTTGCTCCACATCCCAAACCCCACCCCCAGAAGAGAGGATCAGCTTCTCCCGGAGCGATATGGCGGATCATCAGGATCCTTTTTGCGATGCGCTGGTCATCCAGACAGCCATCGAAAATTTTACCGTCTCCAGGATCCTCATCGACAACAGAAGCTCCTTCAACGTCATCTTTAAGAAGGCGTTTGACGCAATGAAGGTGGAGGCTAAGAGGGTGTTAGCCTCGGATGGGCCCCTGTTCGGTTTGTTTGTGGAGAGGAAGGAAGTGGAGGGAGGAGTAGGCCTCCATATCACCCTAGGGGGGCTTTCCAGGAACTGCAGGTTCATCATCATGGATTCCCCAGCAGCTACAACGCCATCTTTAGAAGGCCCCTTATCAGCGCCTTCCGCTACATCCCATCATTGTTCCACCAATGCTTAAAGTTCAATGCAGAGGGGATTCTGGTCAGGGTCAGGGGGGACCCCAAAATGGCGTGGGAATGCTACGTCACCGCCGTGAACTCCATTTCTTGGGAGGAGGGAGCCGAGGAGATGGAGCGGAGGATGGAAAGGGCAGAGAAGGAAGCTAGTAGGGAGGAGCTGGAAGCGGAGATCGGGGTAAAGGCAGCAGGAGGAGATCGAGAGGAGTTGGCCGAGGCAATGGCTGTGGAAGAAGAGGTGGAGGCGGAGGTCCTCATCCCAGGGGAGAGGGATGCTGAAGAATGGGGAGAGCAGTCCTGGTTGGAGGCTGCGGAAGAGGTGGTAGAGCTAGAGGTCCTCACCCGAGGAGGCAGGGTGGAAAAAGTCTGTGTCAGCGAAGGGCCGACCCCAGAGGCTAAGGGCAGGATGCTGGAGTGAATCCAGAGAAACGTGGACATATTCGCATGGATCAACGCAGAGATGCCAGGGGTTGACGTGGATGTGGCCTGCCACCGCCTCAACTTGGACCTGGGAACACGCCCCGTCTAAAAAAAGAAGAGGTCCACCTGTAGACAAGCTAGCAGAGCCCATCAAAGAGGAGGTGACACAGCATCTCAAGGCCGGCTTCATGTCCGAGATCCAATACCCCGACTGGGTCTCCAATGTAGTCATGGTTAAAAAGGGAGACGACCCGTGGTGTTTGTGTATCGACTTCTCCTTACTTAATAAATCTTGTCCTAAGAACTGTTATCCCTTGCGTCGGATCGACACGCTGGTTGACTCAGCCGTTGGTTTTTCTGTAATGAGTTTTATAGATGCATTTTCAGGTTATCATCAAATCAGGATGCACCCCCCAGATGTCAAGGATGTCTCGTTCATCACGGGGGATGGATGCTACTGTTACAAGATGATGCCCTTCGAGCTAAAGAATGCAAGGGCGACCTACCAGAAGATGATGGATAGGGTCTTCAAAGAGCAGAAGGGGAGGAACCTGGAAGTGTATGTAGATGACCTCATCGTCAAGAGTCAGGACATGGACACTCACCTTTAGGACCTGGAAGAGACCTTTGCTACACTGCGCAAGTACAAGATGCGGTTGAATCCCCAGAAGTGTGTCTTCAGGACTAGCAGGGGAAATTTCTTGGGACACCTCCTCACCCCTATAGGGGTCGAGCCAAATCCCTATAAGGTCATGGCCATCTTAGAGCTGGGATCCCCACGGAACACTAAGGAGGTGCAGCGACTGACGGGAAAGCTGGCAGGTCTAACTAGGTTCCTCTCCCGAGCTGGGGAGAAGTGCTCCCCCTTCTTCAAAATGTTAAGGGGGGGTCAAAATTTTGAGTGGACCAAGGGGTACGAGGAGGCATTCCAGGCCCTCAAGGTACAGTTGACTCGGGCCCCATTGCTCTAAGGGCCAAAGGAGGGGGAGGACCTGTTTTTGCATCTCGAGGTTGGGGCGGAGGCCCTGAGCTCTGTCCTAGTTCGTGAAGAGGGGAAAAATCAGCTACCCATATATTATGTGAGCCGGGTCCTGAGAAAGGCCGAGCTCCGGTATCCAATTTTGGAGAAGCTGGTCTTATCCCTGGTCATCTCAACCCGAAGGCTGCGACCCTATTTCCAGACACACTCGATCTGAGTGGTGACTGACCGTCCCCTCCGCAACATCTTTGAGGGGGTGGAGCATTATGGCAGGAAGGCCAAGTGGTCAGTAGAGTTAAGTGAGTTCGATGTCTCCTTCGCCCCCACCTCTCGATCAAAGCTCAAGCGATGGCCGACTTCTTGGCCGATTATGTGATTGAGGTGGTGGAGGAAGAGCTCACTCGCCTGACTCCTTGGAAGGTGAAGGTGGATGGTGCCTCAGGGAGGCATTCCCTAGGAGTGGGGGTGATCTTAGAGAGCCCTCAAGGGACTAGAATTGAGGAGACAGTGGTGGTACACTTTCCCATCACTAACAATTAGGCCGAGTATGAGGCCGTGATAGCATGGCTGCGCCTGGCCAGGGAGCTAGGGGTGATGGATGTGGAGGTCCTTACTGACTCCATGGTGGCAGCTTCCCAGATCAAAGGGGAGTTCGAGGTGAGAGAACCTACCCTTCGACTATACTTAGCCAAAGTAAAGGGAGTCATTGGCACGTTTCAAACTTTTTCCATCCAGTACGTACCCCGAGAGGAGAATGAGCAAGTCGATCAACTCGCAAAGCACGGTCCTTGGTTGGGGGGTACTATCACCGACCTATTCCGCCCCTCCATAGAAGGAGAGCTTATGGAGATAGACCAGCGGCCTTCATGGATGGATCCGGTCGTGACTTTCCTTTCCACGGGAGAGTATCTGGAGGGGGTAGACAAGAAGAAGCTCAGGCATAAGTCGGCGTACTATCTCCTCCAAGACGGGCAGCTGTACAGGAAGAATCTCTCGGGGATGTTGGCACGTTGCGTAGCCGAGGGAGAGGTATAAAGAATCTTGGAGGAAGTCCACTCCGGGGAGTGTGGGAGTAACTCCGGGAGTCAGACCCTGGAAGGCAGGATCGTTAGGCAAGGGTATTTCAGGCCCACCCTAGGCCGCGATGCAACAGAGTTCGCTAAAAGGTGCCACAAATGCCAGCTATTTTCCTCCCTCCAGCTACAGCCAGCTCAGCGGCTCAAGAGTATCACAGCCCCCTGGCCCTTTGCCATATGGGGAATGGATCTGGTTGGACCGTTCCCCCAGGCTAGTGGGCAGAGGAGGTTCCTACTGGTGATGATCGATTATTTCTCCAAGTGGTTGGAAGTGAAGGCACTGGCCAAGGTGACTTCCCAGGTCGTCAGGAACTTCGTTTGGGGGGAGATCATCTGCCGCCATGGGCTACCCCAGGCCATTGTCACGGAAAATGGGCCCTAGTTCGCCAGCGCGGAGTTCAACAGTTTTTGCGAGTAGCTTGGGATCGACCTCAGGTTCGCCTCAGTCAATCATCCCAGAAGCAACGGGCAGGTGGAGGCCGCGAACAAGATCATTGTCAACCTCCTAAAGAAGAAGGTAGAAAACCTGAAGGGGAGCTGGGTGGAGCAGCTTCCCGCAATTCTCTGGGCCTTAACGACCACCCCCAATACAGCTACGGGAGAGAGCCCCTTCAAGCTATCCCATGTGTGCGAGGCAGTGCTCCCCGTAGAGTTCGAAGTTCAAAGGCCTCGAGTTGTCACAGCAGGGGAAGGCAGGGAAGGATGGCAGGCTGAGAACGAGGAAGAACTGCGGCTCTCCCTCGACATGGTGGAAGAACTGCAGAACCTCTCCGCCATAAGACAGGAAGTGGTGAAGAGGAGGATGGCCAAGTACTTTGAAAAGCATGTCAGAGTCAAGCAATTTGTGGAGGGGGACTTAGTGCTGAAGAAGGTGGATGCAACAGGAAGGTCGGCAACTGTGGGGAAGCTCAACCCCAGCTGGAAAGGTCCATTTATTGTAAAATAAGCTTTAGGATCAAGGTGGGGGTATCGACTCCAAAATGTGGAGGGCGAGACCGTAAGTTTCACTGGGAGTGGTGACGACTTAAAACGGTTTTTCCCTTGAAACTTGTAAGTGATACTTTGATTTTTAATGAAAGTTCTTTAACACGCTAATGTTGTCGCAATAAGTTTGCATGGAGAAGTGAAGTGTATTTGGACCCCGAGGAGATCCCGCTGCCAGGCTCTCACCTAGATGGAAGGGCTAGAAGTCACTCGGTGTCATCCTTAGACCTCGAGCAGATCCCGCTGTCAGGCTCTCACCTAGCTGGCAGGGCTGGAAGTCACTCGATGGTATTAGCTTTGGACCCCGAGCAGATCCTACTGCCAGACTCTCACCTAGCTGGCAGGGCTAGAAGTCACTCGGTGTCATCCTTAGACCTCGAGCAGATCCCGCTGTCGGGCTCTCACATAGCTGGCAGGGCTGGAAGTCACTCGATGGTATCAGCTTTGGACCCAGAGCAGATCCCGCTGCCAGGCTCTCACCTAGTTGGCAGGGCTGGAAGTCACTCGGTGTCATCCTTAGACATCGAGCAGATCCCGCTATCAGGCTCTCTTCTAGCTGGCAGTGCTGGAATTCACTCGATGGTATCAGCTTTGGACCCCGAGCAGATCCTGCTGCCAGGCTCTCACCTAGCTGACAGGACTGGAAGTCACTCGGTGTCATCCTTAGACCTCGAGTAGATCCCGCTGACAAGCTCTCACCAAGCTGGCAGGGCTGGAAATCACTCGATGGTATCAGCCTTGGACCCCAAGCAGATCTCGCTGCCAGGCTCTCACCTAGCTGGCAGGGTTGGAAGTCACTCGGTGCCATTCTTAGACCTCGATCAGATCCTGCTGTCAGGCTCTCACCAAGCTGGCAGGGATGGAATTCACTCGATGGTATCAGCCTTGGACCCTGAGCAGATTCTGCTGCCAGGCTCTCACCTAATTGGCAGGGCTGGAAGTCACTCGGTGTCATCCTTAGACCCCGAGCAGAACCCGCTGCCAAGCTCTCACATAGGTGGCAGGGCTGGAAGTCACTCGGTGTCATCCTTAGACCTCGAGCAGATCCAGCTGTCAGGCTCTCGCCTATCTGGTAGGGCTGGAAGTAACTCAGTGGTATCAGACTTGGACCCCGAGCAAACTTGGCCCTTCTAAAATTAAGACGAGAGCTCGGTAGGGGCGAGTTCGGGCTCGCTAATTCAGCTCGGCCTCGGTAGAAGGTTGACGAGCCAAGCCCTTGGACATCGCTAAGGGGAGATGGATCATGCCGAGACGCCTCGCCCCCCACTTTGTTTTTTACTTGGAAAAATTTGGTGAATCTGGTTTGCAGTTGATAAGATCATGGGCACCTCGCGAGCGAGCTGAGGCGAGTCCCGAGAATTGGCGATCCAGGCCCTTGAACCTCGCCGAAGGGAGGCGAATCCCACCAGGATACCTCGCCCCCCGCTAAGTTTTACTTGGAAGATTATAAAAGTACTTCGTCTCACACTAATAAGGTTCTGGACTGCTCGCGTGCGAGCAAGAGCGAGTCCTAAGAATGGGAGAGCTATCAAGATATGCTCTCAGGGGCGAGTCCTAACGACTATCCTACTCGCAGTACCTATCTATGCGAGGTCGCTGGGGAGAGTGCTCACATACAAACAAGGCACGACGGAGAAATCCAGCAAAAGAAAGTATATGTATAATGACATTGCTATGATGGACAAAAGGTATCAAAAATATTCTTTAATTAAGTAAAAGTATTTTACAGGTTGAGCTCACCTCGGCGAGACGATAGATCATACAAATGTAGACCTCGCCCCCCCCCCCCCCCTCCAGATTGGTGGTCTTCCCCGCCTTTGCCTAATAAATCCTGGAGGCCCTTCCCGAACAACGCATCCAGACTGTCTTCCTTCTCGCCGGGCGGCTTCGCCGGGAACAAGCTCGGTATACGGTCCTTGGCGTAAATCTCCTTGCACCCCTCCATCAGCACCCCATTGTCCTTCATCATCTGGATGGTGCACTCGGTGGCCTGGATAGAGTTGATCCGCAACCTCTCGGCGAGGTCGGCCTCGCCAAAGATCCTCGGCCTCTTGTAGGGTAGGGTAGGATCGGCGTCGCTGGCCGGGAAGAAGATTTCCGCCTGATGGCGTACCTCGCGGGTAAGGTTTTGGTTCTCGTCCTTCAGCTTCGCATTCGCCCCCTCCAGCTCGGCAAGCTGGGCGCGAAGCTAGCTGATCTCCTCCTCCTGCTCGGTATTGCGAGCCCGCAGCTCCCCGGCGGCCTTGGCATCCTAACAGAAGAAAGGTTCATTAGTGACAGTGAAAAATATTTCAAGTAAAATAGAGAAGAGGAAGCCCGATACTCACCAACCCGTCGGCGGCCTGGGCGAGAAGACCCTCGGCGATGCCAAGCCACCTCGCCTGATTAGCGACCTTGTCCTTGGCGACGTCGCGGGCTTGCTCGACTTTTTGGAGTTGGTTGCTGAGGCCGAAGCTGCGGCGGGTCAGCATGTGGTGAAGCTCCATAGCCCGCAGATGGGCCTGCAGACCCTCATGGCCGAGCAGCCGCTGGGTCATATTCTTGTGGGCCTCGGCGTCCTCCGGGCCATAAAGGCCGAAGCCGAGGGTATAAGCGTGACCAGTGGCGGGCTTGCGGTCATGCCAGGAAGGTTGCAGGGTGGAGATGGAAACTCGGTGGGCCAGCTCGTCCCACTCCACCATGGGCTTGCCCGCCGAGTATTTCCACCGCCCCCCAAAGCTGAAGAGGGGGTGCAGTTTCGACGCCCCATGCTCGCGAGCCACCCACTTCGCTGAAGGAGGTGGAGAGATCGCCGTAGAGGGAGCAGGAGCCTCGCCGCCCTTCCGTCCCTTGCTAATGATCTCCTTCAGCGGGCTCTCTGGCGACGCGTCGGGAATGGACTCGGGCGAGCTTATGTACTTGGGGCTGGATGGATGTTGTTGATGTTGTTTCCCCCGCGAAGCGAGCATGACTTTCTTCATCTTTTTTGGTAATTGCTGGAGGTGTGGCGGGCTCGATCCCGCATCCTCAGAATGCCTCTTGCTGTAAGAGGGTTGGGAGAAGGCCGCCTCATCTCGGCAGGCCGCCGCCGCTGCCTTCTCGCGAGCTTGGGGTTCCGGGTACAACCCCGAGTCCGCAAACGGCGGATTCACGGGAATTAGTCGCTCCCCTACAAGAAAAAACTTGGAAAAATAAGAAGATTTTCAACGGCAATATGGCGAGCTCGGTAACCTGGCGAGCTCGGCGATGTGGAGAGAACAATACCTTTGCCGGGTAGGACGCGGAGAAGCGCGTCGAGGCACCTGCACAGGAAGGCGACCTTGAAGTCCTTGTGGAGGAAAAACTTATGGAGGTCGGCATCGTTGTCAGACATGGCCGGGGGTAGTAGACCTCCTCGCCCTTCTACTGCGGCGAGTACGGGATGTTGCCGAGATCGCCCTTGATAAAGGAGATATTGGTCATCCAGTTATGGTGCTTGTTCGCGATTTCGCGAACTTTTGTCACCGAGCCGCCAATGTAGGCGACCCCATCCGGCATCGCCTTATAGGAGAAGAGTTTCCTGAATACTGTCAGGTTGAACTCAATCCTCTCTCACTGGAGATAGCTCGCGAACGCCACCATCATGGCGATGGCGTTGCAGTTCAGCTGCGCGGGCACCGCGCCATAATATTTCAGAATCTGCCAGATCTCCGTCCAGAGTGGAAGGCGCAACCCCACCTTGAAGTGAGAAATGGGGACAGAGAGCTCGTCATCATAAAATGTATTGATGGCCCCCCCCCGCCTCGGCCGGCGCGCCTCGAAGCCCGGAGGACGTGGTCGTCTACAAATTCCGCGAGCTCCACCTCGGTGGTATTCCCCTCGAAGAAGCAGTAATCGGTGAAGTGTAGGGCGCACTTGGTGCAGCCGTCGGCGTCAGTGCTGGTCTTGCCCGTACTCGTAGAAGAAGGGATGGAGCAGGAGCAGAAAAGGGAAAAAGCACAGGAAGAGAGCGAGAAGCAAGCAGTTAAGGCGGTAGTACGGGGATTGGTGGGGATGGGCTATTTATAGAAAAAGTAATTGGGTGGCCAAGCTATCCCATCGGCCCAGCTCTCCACCCAAGCTCGCCAACCCCTAGCTTGTCGGCTTCCGACGCGTTCCAACCGCCAAAGCTGTCCAATCGGCCCAGCCCGCCAACCCTCAGCTCGCTGACTTTTGGCGCGTTCAAACCAAGGCTAAGTCAAATAAAAGCAATACATTATTTGAATACCGCATGTCTAAGAATGTTTAAAGTTATTTATCACAGAGACCAAGTGCAGGAATAAGAATGCGGGGCGGGCAGGCAGGGGGGAAAAACCAGGAGGCGAGTACCAGTCGGCTCGGCAAACGAGGCGCCCTTTATCTACCCCGGCCTCGCACCTCCCGTCCTCCAGACTGCCGCGCGCGGAGCAACTCGCAGATCCTCCCCGAATTCCTCTGCGCCACTGAGAGGTTGTCGTCTATCTCATCCAGAAGTCGGGAAGGGGACGTCAGCTCGCCAGCCTGGCCTCTCTGCACCTCGTCAGTGAGACGCGCATAGTGGCGTTACAGCACCTTGTTGACATCCTGCACCTCGCGGACCCCGCGCACGAGCTTCTTGAAGAGCTTGATTCCCATCCTCGTCAGCTCATCGTTCTCCACTTCGGGGCCCATATAAGAGTCCAGCAAGCTTGGGGAGGGGAGGGCAGAGTAATGGGCTGCCCGCAAAGACTCCTCGGCAGCGGATTCGCTGGGTGGAATAGTGGAGGCAAACATCGGCAAAAGGAGGCAAGCCAAAAAATCGCATGAGGCAGGAATCCGGGCAAATTTTACCTGACGAGCTCGGAAACTCGAAGGAGATATGGGGAGGGATAAACCTCAGATCCTTCCCGCGACCCGTGCCGCGCGTTCCTGGTGAGAGAAGTTCAAATCCCGGGATGGGGATGTTTTCCAGACCCGCCACCGTGGTCACGACAGCTTGCTGGGGAGAGCGGGCGCACACCGGTGAGCTCGGCCTATGCGAGCTCACCCCCAGGTCCCAAAGGGATGGGAAGGGACCCAGGGACGGTTCTCCGGAGTCGTGAACCACAAGTCGCCAAGGGTAGTCTTGGCTCGCGGGGTGGTGTCTCGCGGCGCGGCGTCCTCCGCGCCATCTGGATGACTGTCTACGCCGTCCCAGAGCTCGACAATATTCCTCCCCTTTTCAGGGTAGGCAGAGTAGAGGAGTCGGTCCCGTGCTCCAAGGTGGTCTTCAGGTCGTCATAGATAGGCTCGGCCGCCTGAGGGAATGTTTTCGTCTTCTTGGAGCTAGGCTCGGCAGAGCCACCCTGCGGCACAGCAGCTGGGACCACTGTCAGGGTGGTTACGCGAGCAGATGAGGCCTGCCGGGCACGCATAGGCCGCTCTTCAATCTCCTTGGGGATCGGCATCTTGGCAGGATTAGAGTAAAGGGAATGACAAGAGTCAGGCAGGTATGCAGGTGCATATATATAGCCACAGGTGGACCCCACCCAAAGATTCTCTCCAGTCCACCACGCGCTCGCCGAACACTTGGGGTTGGATGTTTCTTTCCGAGCTTTGCCAAGCTCAAAAAGAGAAGGGATTGTGTACAACCCCGTATCCGGCGAGAGGGGTGAACCAGGAACCAGGCCGGCCGGCTCAGATTACCAAGGCCCCAGGCGAGCTCGGTAGAGAAACCCGAGCCCGAGCTTGGCATTCATCGACCGTGAGCTCGGCATTCGCTGAGCTACGCCAAGATTCGTCGAGCTGAGGTCGACTAACGGAGGCCGACCGATAGGCGAGCTCATCATCCCAACTCGTACTCGCGTAAAGTAGCTCATCAACACCAGGCGAGTAGGATCCGCCGAGGTGGCCAGGATCCCCAGCTTGCCCAGATCTATGAGATATTTTTTACTATTATGCCCCCGCAGGTCTGCCCATAGCCCTTCAAAACAACGGAGTTTGGCTGTTGGCAGACCCAACCGAGGGCATTTTGGTAACTTTAGGTCAGTTCAGTTTGGTTATTCGCAGTTCAGATTCCAAAAACTATAAATAGGACCCAAGGGGTACCCCAAAAGGCATGCTTCATATGCCTCCTTGCTCCAGTTCTTAAGTGCTTTCTGAGGGTACCTTAGCTCGGCCTTTGGCTAAGGAGGGGAAGCGCTCTCAGATCTTCCGGGTGTGTGGTGGTTCCTCCCCTTCGAGCCCTTGGGTCGGTTCCTATCTTTGTTTTCCTTTGTTATTTTGCTTGCAGGAGCGAAGTAGCCGCGCGATCACCCCTTCCCCAAGGGTGAACTCCATAGGAGACCTAGATTTCTGTTTCAACATAAAACTCCACTCTTTTGTGATTCTACTAGTACAATTTCTATAGCTAGGAATCCTGTTTCCCATAGCAAGACTAAGCATTTGGAAATTTGGTACCATTTCATTAAAGAACTTGTGTAAAGGGAAGACATCCTCCTTGAGTTTGTCTCCACAGAAAAGCATGTGGATGATATCTTCACCAAGCCACTAGATGAAGCCAAGTTCAATACCTTCAAATTTGAATTGGGTATGTTGAATCTTGTGTACCTTCAATTCTCTCCTATACCATATACTGCAATGTCTATTTTGCAGGTAGTACAAGTCCTTCCTTAAGATAAAGAAGCTAGTATACAACTGTTGAGGGGGAGCAAGCCCAACTACCGAAATGGATTGAGTACAAGTGGGTATATCAACTCTAGACAGGTAGGGGGAGAAAAATCCCACAGAAATCTCCCAATTGTAGAAGTCAAAAAGTGGGAGAGTAAGCTGCAGGAAGCTCAAAGGCAGGTGCAGCACTGGAATTATAACGGTGCCGGGGGGAGTAAGTAATTCTCCATAGGATGGAGAAATGTGTGGTAAGATTTCAAAACTCAAGTAGTGATGTCACACAAGTTTTAATTTTTATGTTGAATATGTTGTGTATGTCAATGACATGTATTTTTGATCAAACAAAGTTTTGACTTCTTCGAATAGGTCGAGATTGTTGGGTTTATTGATCTCAATGTCCAAGATTTGCAAGAAGTCAAACTGGTCAATGACATACACACATAATGTATTTGATGTGTGCTTAAATTCATGCATGCATGTTGTCCATGATTGGAGAGATGAAATTAAAGAATATGCTGGAATAATCGGAAATCGTCGAGCTCAGCTCAGCTTTCGTCGAGGTGAGCTGACCATTAGTGGAATGGAGTTCAGAACTTGGGATTCAGAAATCATCAAGCTCAGCTCACCTTTCATCCAGCTGAGCTCACCGTTCGTTGAGCTAAATTCAGAAGCTTGTGTTTCAGAACTCGTCGAGCTAAGCCCGCCGATCGTCGAACACAGTTCAACATTTGTTTAGCTCACCATTCATTGAGCTAATTACAGAAGCTTGTGATCCATAATACGTCAAGCTCATCCCACCGATTGTCAAATGCAGTTCAACATTTGTCGAGCTAAAGCCAGAAGAATTGACTAAGGCAAAAGCGCTGAGACAGCTGAGACAGCTGAGAAGTATGTCTCAGCAAAACTGCTGAGACAAAGCAAGCTGAAATTTCTCTAAGTCCCGAAGCATTAAGTGAAGTAGGCTCACTCAACGCTTCTAATGAAGAAGTAAGCACTAAGAAAGCTAAGAAGAAAATTGCTGAGACAGAAGACAGTCTCAACTAAGAAGAAGAAAGCGTTGAAACCGATGAGAAGAAACCGTTGAGACAGAAGATAGTCTCATCTGTGAAGAAGAAACCGCTGAGACAGATGATAAAGAACCGCTGAGACGAAGCCAGTGAAAATTCACATGTCCAGAAGCACTGAGAGCCAAGGCAGATGGCGTTGAGTAACTTAACATCTCTCAACGCTTATTGAAGATCTGGAATTTTTCTAAGTCCAGAAGGTGATGACCGCTGCTGACATCATCAATAGTAAACAAGTCAAAGTGGTTCAAGTCATTGCGGGAAAGCTACAACAGCACCAGGATGACCACTGCTGACGTCATCAAGAAGTCAACAAAGTCAAATTACATGAAGTCGTTGCGGGAAAGCTGCAGTAGCGCCGAAAGCTGCTTTGTCTTTTTCTGAGGGAGGTAGCGCTCACAAATCCATACCTGGGCCCACTCCTCAAATGTGTCGTTGATTCAAATCAACCAATATAAAAAAGAAAAAGAAAAGGATTAGGGAAACAGAGAAGAAAATGTAGAACATAGGGAGAATATCTTAAAAACAGAGGTGGCTGGACTTCATCTTCTCCGATAAGCTTGAAAGCAAAACGTCCAGCAGAGTTAGCAAGAAGGAAAAGAAAGAAAGATGAAGCTCTTTCAAGTTCAGCAGGATTATTCTCTCCAAAATAAGGTAACTGCTACATACATTCAGCATGAAGTTAGTTGTGTGAAGAGGCAGTCAGCCTTCAACAGCAGATAGCTACTCACCTATACAGTAAAGAAAAGTGTTGGCTGTAGAAGAAGACTCATTCCTTCTATAGCAAGTAGGTTGGACTGATATCTGCTCAGTCCAGCAAGGTAGACTTAGAGATTTATCTCTGAGTCAGTTATTTTATCTCTACTTAACATTTTATATAAACTACTATAGGATTCAGTTTACCTGAATCAGAGTTGTAGGGCATTTTGGCTTGAGTTGTATGTGACTAATTAGTCACTAAGGTAGGTGCCCTGTTGGGGTATTGAGGTAGGATCCAAGTGTGGATCTGAGAGTAGGGCTGTCCTCCCAGCCTGAGTAGTAGGCCTTAGAAATAAGGCTGAGGTAGGTGACTGGTGAGCCACTGAGCTATAGTTGACAAGTTTGTCACTGCGTTGTAAGCCTTGGAAGAGGCTGAGATATAGCACTCTGAGAGTAGGGATTTGTGCCTGAAGTTGTAGGGCTGAAAAGCCTGAGCTGTAGGCCTTAGAGATAAGGTTGAGGTAGGTGGTTAGTAGACCACTGAGTTGTAGGAGCTCTGTAGGGCTATGAGTTAGGAACCCTTGTGGTTCTGAGATTGGGTTTTGAAGAGAACCTGTGTGCAAGGCTAAGGGCCTGAGATGTAAGCTCTAAGGAGCATAGTGGTGGAGTTTTTGCATAGTCCAAAAAATAGTTGGATAGGTGGGAGGGAAAGTGGATGTACCTAATTGGGGAACCCCTATAAACACTTGTGAGTCTGGCCATGTTGTTTGCTTTTCTCTTATATTGCAGGACCTAAGGACAAGCTCTAATTCACACAAGAAGATAACTACATAAATACTTAATAAATTTCAAAGACCAATTCACCCCCCTCTGTGTGATTAGCTAACCTTAAGTAAATAACTTTCAGAGAAATCCTTCATTACTAAGAAGCAGAAGAGTTGGACTGACTCCTCCTCATCAGAGTCATAATAGGAAGATGAATATGAAGACAACATTGGGCTCTATTCTACTAAAGTAGAAGCTAAAGAAGCAGACTTCATTAAGATGCTAGTTGTTATTGCTGAAGAAGCTGATGAAGATCATGCTGCTTCCAGGATTGAAGTCAGGGCCCCTCTATAACAAACAGATGGTAATATAGAGGTGGATGAATAAGACAGCTATTGTCATGAGCTGATGGTTATAACTAATGAAGAACCCAACCAAGATCAGCCTTGTCCAAGCAAGGTACTTTCTATATACAAGTATTCTTCTAAGTCGGGCTCTGAGACCAGCCCAGATCTGAATCTGATTCATCAAGTGATGAAGGAGATTCTGAGTCTGAGGAAGATGTCAACTCTATAATTGCAAATATGGTATACTCCCGAGTGCTTTCAAGGAAAGCAAGCTACTGGCTAAGAAGAAAACTATGGGAATTGCCCCCCTTCAGCTTGATGCTTCCCAGCATGTTGATTGAGCTTCACTGCTTAATCAGAAAATGAAAGAAATCAGTATGCTGGAAAATATTTCCTTCATTTAGATAGGTACCATAGAGTAAGTAGAATAAGGGACCTATAAATGCTGTTGGATAGAGAGAAGAAAATACTGGCTAGCTATTCAAAGCCCAGTTCTGTGCTTCCCTTGATAGACACCTTCATTTTCCAGAAAGTTAAGAAGGGGTCAGTTTTCAAAGGAAGCACTTGTGTTGCAAATTCCAAAAGGAAGGGCAAAGCTCCAGTGCAGTCACTAGCCTCCAAACCTCCTATTCCTTTCGGGAGAGTTCTGATACCTTCTAACATGTATGATCAAGAGAGTATCCATGGTCACTATAAGAATGGTAGATCCACTATTGTGAACAAAGATGTTCACTGATAGGTTGGAAAATATAGCAAGGGTGCGAGTGCCTTCAAGGCATCCCATGAGGAAATCCAAATGGCCCATCATGGATAATTTGTGTTTGGTACATCAGCCCCACTCAAGGGTAAAGTTGTAGACTATTCTCAGAATATTCCAACCCACTCTAATACAAAGGGAAAGAATGCCACTAGACCAAACTTGGGCATCTCTGAAGTTATCAAGAGTGTGCTCTCTGAAAAGATGGGAGATGTTGGTAGGGCTCAAGATATCATAAGAATTTCTACTGCCAGTCCCACTACTACTCAGACTAGGGCTGGGAAACAGAAGAATAGGACTGCAGCTGCAGCATCTAGACCAAGAGCTGCTGTCAACACAACCACTAGACCAGCTCTTAAAAGAAGGTGAAATATTTATGAGTGTTTGTGTTGTGGCAAAGTGGGCCACTATGATATAGATTGCTGCCATAATCGTAGGGTGCAGAGAGAAAATGTTACCTTGCCTGTCAGAAGAGCTGCTGGTAGGCATTATCAGACTAACATGCACCTAGGACCTAATAAGTATTGGGCTTCTAAGGTTAACTGACTTATGTCTTGTAGGTTAGTCCAAGAGCTAATTCCCCTATATGGTACTTGGATAGTGGATGTTTCAGGCACATGATTGGAACAAGGAGCATGCTGAAGGAATATACTCTAGTAAAGAATGGACCAAAGGTTATCTTTGGTGGCTCAGAAAAAGGAGTGACTGGAGGTTATGGTAAGATCTCTAATGACATAGTCACCATCACAAAAGTAGCATATATGGATGGGTTGCAACACAACATGATAAGCATTAGTCAACTCTGTGATCTTGAATATGTCATAGTATTCCACAAGGATGAGTGCCAGATTAGGAGGTTAAGTGACCAAGAGGACATCTTAACAGGCACTTGGAGTGGAAATGTGTTTTGTTTAGATTTCATATGTTTAAGTAAGGACTCCTCTTTATGCCTAGTTACAGATGAGAAAGCCTCTTCCCATATCCAGTGGTACAAGAGGCTAACAAATCCGAATTATAGAACTATAGACAAACTCTTTAGTGTAGTGCAAGTTTGGAATTGTCCTAAGTTAAAGTCCACTAAGGAGGGTATCTGCTCTACATGCCAAAAGGGCAAACAGACAAAGACATACTTCAAGAACATTAGCACCAAAGTCTCAGTGAGGTGCTTATACCTCGTGCATATAGATTTGTTTGGTCCTATACCAGTTCAAAGTCTAGGTAGGAAAGTCTACACCCTTGCGGTTGTTGATTACTTTTCCAGATTTACCTTGGTGTTCTTTCTAAGGAAGAAATATGAAACCCTTGATGTCTTCTAGACATTTATCAAGCAAATTCAGAATGAATTTAATAGTACTGTGGTCAAAATCAGAAGTGACCATGGGATTGAATTTCAGTGTGAGTGCATGATAAGTTTCTATAAAGTACAAAGGATTCATATAGAATTGTCCTCTCCTAGACACCCTAACAAAATGGGATTGCTGAGAGGAAAAATTGGAGGATGGTAGAACCTTGCTAAGTGACTCATCTCTCCCAGAATACTTCTGGGCTGAGGCAGTTAACATTGTATGTTACGTCCTTAACAGGGCTTCTATCACCAAGATCCACAAGAAAACTCTCTATGAGATCTTGAAGGGCAGAAAAACGAACCTGAGCAATTTCCGGATATTTGGTGGAAAGTGTAATTTGCTTAACAATGGAAAATCCCATATAGCTATGTTTGTTGCTAAGACCCATATAGGGATCTTTGTTGGGTACAACATTCAAAGTAAGGCATATATAATCTATAACTTAACAAGTCAAGTTGTAGAAGAGTCAATGCATGTTGTCTTTTATGAATCCAACATGATTAATAGTGAACTACCTAGCTCATCTTCTAGTATTGTTGGGTATATTGGGAATTGTGTACCTGATTTGAAGAAGCCCTTCCAACTTAATGATATACGCAAATTCGTATTTGATGTATGTTGAGTTTACTAGTACAAGTTCTATATTGAAGAAAATAAACTAAGTATAAAAGTGTCAAGACAATAGATAAGTGTCAACACCTTTGTAAAAGCAGGGCTGAGACAAAGAATCAAGTTTTGTCGACACTCGGGACTAGTGTGGACACCCTTATTCAAGTAGTGCTGAGACAGGAAGCAAGCTGTGTCGACACCCAGGACTTGGGTCGACACCGTTATTCAAGAAACCAGTAGTTTCGACACTCAGGACTAGTGTCAATAACGTTTATACAAGTTATGCTGAGACAAGAAGCTAGCAGTGCTAACACACTCGATTGTTGTCGACATACCTCTAAGAGAAGTGTCAACACCCAGGATTGATGTTGACAGAATCTAAGTATAGAAGTGTCCACACCCAGAACTTGTGTCAACAACTTTATGCAGAAGCTCTCAAGACAGAAATTCTTCTATGTCCATCATTCATAGCCTAAGGTTCTGACAACCATCTGGACTGTCAGATGTCAGTGGATTAATAAGGTCAGCCAGTCACGCTTTCCAAAGCCAATATAAGGAGACAAACACAACAGAAATGATATAGATTTTCTCATTCTTCTCATCTCACTCTGTTAGATCAATTCAACAGAATTTTGAAGGTAGAGAGGAGGCAGATCGTGGATCAACTCCAATCTTCTCCAGCCAAGTTCAACCTTACCTTCTCTTTCAAGAAGCTTTTAAAAAGCTAAGAAGGGTTGAACTATTTCTTCTCAATCAAGTTCAAGGAAGAAGATTACTCATCAAGATCTCATCAAGGAGAAGTCACATATTTATTTTCTGTTGGGTGATTTATCAAATCTCAAATTTTAGTCTACTTTAATTCTTATTTTCTAAGATCTGGTAGCATATCTGAGGGGTGGGAGATATATATATATATATCTCTGATCTATAAGACAACATTATAAAGGCTAAGGTAGGGTTGATACCCTAAGGTAGGAGAAGGACTTTCTCTAAGTTGTAGGAATAATTGTGTTCTAAGGGTGTAGGGCAAGGGTTTGCTTGAGGGTAGGTGTGAAGTTGCACTTTGAGGTAGGATTCTTAAAGGTTATCTCAGTTATAGGAGCCACATGGGCTCCGAGGTATTAGATCTGAGTAAAAGAAAGAAGGAGTTTGATCGAATCTTGTTCATTGCCAGATAAGCGAAGGGGGCAAGTCGATGTACCCATAATATGGTGAACTACTATAAAATTCCTGTATGTTGTGCTGTGGTTTGTAATGTGAATGTTGGATTAGATCTGTGTTGATCTTAGTTTATTTGTTTTCTTGATTGCTTTGGCTGTGTTAACTTCCTCACTAAAGGAATTTTTATGTCCATAAGTAAACAAGATTTTAATAAATTTGAATTGGACCAATTCACCCCCCACCCCCGTGGTCAATCAGTTTCCTAAAACAAACACTTTATAATTGGCATTAGAGGGAGTTTCACTATGGAGGCATAACAGCCTAGTTAGAATCCCAAGGATTAACTGAGATCTAATCGTGGCCTAAAGAGAAAACCATTCCATCAAACTCCCAATCAGTTCTAAAGAAAACTTTGGTATGTGGAAAGAAAGGGTTAGACTCTTTATGGACGCAACAGATCCAAGAATATACATCTCTGTATTGGAAGGACCTTTCATACCTATGAATGTGTCATGTCTTGATGCCAATATAAGGACACCTAAGACCTACGTGAAGATGGACAAGGATGAGATAATTCTGGCCTCTATGGATACGATGGCTTAGAACATAATTGTTAGTGCCATAGATGACTCCACATTACAAAATTTGATTCACTGTAAAACAATTAGAGAGATGTGGGAATCTTTTGTAATGTACATGGAAGGCACTGATAAGGTTAAAGATGACAAAAAATCTCTATTAAACTAGCAGTATGAAGCCTTCAGGCAAGACAAAATATACACAGTAACTGAGAACTTTGATAAATTCTTCAGAATTGTGAACAACCTGAGAACTTATGGAAAAAATTCACAACCTATGAACTGAATGATAAATTCATGAGGTCCCTAAACAAGAAATGAGACATCAAGATATGTGTCATTAGGTAAATTGGTAACTTAGCCAATATATACCCCTCGGCTCTATTTGGCAAGCTGCTATCTCATGAAATGCAACTGAACCTCAAGAAGTCTGAAGAAGACACAACTAAGGCTCATAGTAAGGAGAAAACACTGGATTTAAAGGCTGATTCATCCAAGAAATAAAGAGAAAAGGCTGCACCCACAGTCAGAAAGGAAACCTAGTTAGAAGACTCTACAACTACTTTATCTGGAGAAGATATAACTGAAGAAGAATTGTCATTACTCTCAAGCAGTTTAATAAAATTCTGAGGAGAAAATGGCAAGTCAACTGGAAGGGTCTTGGTGGAGATTATTCTCACAGGTAAACTGGCCATTCAGAGAATCCCGGGAAAAAGAAGTTTGCGGATAGGTATGACTCTTCTCACAACAAATAGTTTAAGAGTAATGTTATTTGTTATTGCTGTAACATGCCAGGGCATGTCATTACTGAATGCCCAGTGAAAAGAAAGGAAAAGAAAACTGAAAACAAGAAGTCTAATATACATAAGAAGGCTGACATGAGTCTGTTAGCTAAGAAGCAGTCAACACTTTCAGAAAGTGAAACTGAATCTTTAGAATCTGAAGAAGGGGAGGCCTTAATAGCCTTCATAGCCACTAAAGACTCGGACATGAGAATACGAGCTCTACTCCCCACATTTGAGAGTGACTTTGAAGAGGAGGGACTCATGGCCAACACTGATGAAAAGGCTCAGGATCAACACCATCCTGATGAGGTAAAATCTCCATTCAGTAGTTTAAATCTACTTCTTATTCAGACTCATACTATGAACAAGATTCAAAAACAGAGGCTGACATCAACAATCTCAAAGAGAAGTATGAGATATTGTTGAAAGATCTTATCAATAGTAAAGAACTTGTTGAAAAACAAGCAAAGGAAATTATGAATCTTAGAGCTGTTGCTTTTCAGATTAAGGATGCAACCATAAAGTTGGATCATCAAAAACTGGAATTGATATAGTTAACTCACAGACTAGATGAACAAACTGAAATCATCGCTAAATAAGCCAAGTTAGCCAAGAACCTAGAAGCAAAGTTTCTTCAGGAAAGACAACACTTGGACAAGTTTTTTAAGCATAATTTTGTCTTGCCAATTATTGATACATTTTCTACACCATTTAGAAGTGTTGTAGGATATATTGAGGATAATACGATCTATAAGAAACTTAATCCAAAAGGGAAAGCCCCAATGGATTCAGTTAAACCACTAGCCAAGAATCTGACCTCTAACACTTCAAGGCATCATATGTTCCTAGACACATGATTGCTGAGTACTCCACCAGCAAGTTAAATAAAGAAGCTTGTTGGAAAGGAACTATATCTAATGGAAACAAGGCCTATAGACCTCCATAAAGTGTGATCAATCCAAGGTGTCTATAAATTTTTGGATCTGGTTCCAGTGCACAACACTCATTTCTGAAAGGGAAAGTTGTCAATTCTACACCATAACCTTGGAATCTGAAAGCCAACACTATGTTACACAAAAACTCAACTTCAAAGGTGCAGCCTAAGAGAAGGTATAATAGATATGGGTGTTGTTTTTGTGGGAAGGTTGGGCATTTTGTTCTAGATTGTTGGTACAATCCAACAGGACCCGCATTTAGATCTCAGTCTCATGCATTCAGAAAATGTATTTTGGTTCACGCATCTAAGTCAAACAGGAACCAAGGCCCCAAAACTATTTGGGTACCTAAGGTTAACTAATTCTATGATTGCAGGTGGATCCAAGTACCATATAAATTCCTATATGGTACTTGGACAGTGGTTGTTCCAGGCACATGATTGGAACTGAGAGTCTACTGATAGACTATAGATCAGTAAAGGTTGGACCAAAGGTGATCTTTGGTGGTTCAAAAAGAGGCTACACAAAAGGATTTGATAACATTTCTAATGGTCTAGTGACTATCACAAAAGTGGCTTATGTGGAAGGATTGAAACACAATCTGACAAGCATAGGTCAGCTTTGTGATATAGGATATGAAATAGCCTTCCACAATGATAAGTGTATGATAAGAAAAACAAGTGATCAAGAGATTATCTTGTTAGGCACTAGGAGTTGCAATATTTATTGTCTAAATTTCTTATGTATAATTTAGGATTCTATTATATGTCTAGTAGCAAGTGAGAAAGACTCTTTGTGTGTGCAATGGAAAAAGAAGCTAGCGTACTTAAATTATAGATCTATGAGCAAGTTCCTTTCTATGGACTTAGTTAGAAATGGACCCTAGCCACAGTCCTCCAAGATGCAAACAGATAAAAGTCTTTTTAAGAGAATTTAGTCCAAAGACACATAGAGGTGTCTGTACTTACTTCATATGAACCTATTTGTTCCTATGCAAGTTCTTAGTTTAGGTAGGAAGTCTTATACCTATGTGATTATAGATGATCACTCTAGATTTGCTTGTGTATTCTTCCTAAGGAGAATGTATGAAACTCTGGGCATTTTTGCTTATTTTCTCAAACAAATTCAAAATGAAAAGAGTTGTTCTGTTGTCAAGTTCAGAAGTGACCATGGAAAAAATTTTCAATCTGAAAGAATGACAAATTTCTGTAAAGAACTAAGGTTCTTTTAGGAATTCTCCTCTCCTAGAACTCCCCAGCAAAATGGGGTTGCTGAGAGGAAAAAAAGAACACTCATTGAGGCTGCTAGAATTATGCTTAGTGACACATCTCTCCCAGAATATTTCTAGTTTGAGGCTGTAAACACTGCCTGTTATGTTCGGAATAGGGCCTTGATCAACAAAAGTCACAACCCGACTCCCTATGAACTAATGAAAGGCAGAAAACCAAGTCTGTCCTATTTCAAGATCTTTGGAAGTAAGTGTTATGTCCTAGACAATGGGAAGACTTATCTATCTAAGTTTTCAGAAAAGTCCTATGAAGGTAATTTTGTAGGCTATAATAATCATAGCACGACATATTGGATCCACAACTTGAAACATCAAGTGGTAGAAGAATTAATTAATGTTGTTTTTGATGAAACTTCTGTTAACATAATATACTATCTAACAATTCTAGTCTAAGAGATGTTGAATCTAAGATTAAAAAATTAAATATAAGAGATTCATCTTCTATAGAATTAGAGGCTAGATACAATGTTGAAGTTCTTATGGAAGATACAATCATGACCCAGGGGGAGCAAGAGACTCACCCTTCTCTACCTGAAGAACTTCGTGATTGTAGAAATCTGCCTGTAGTTGTTAAACACATTAAAGATCATCCTTTTGATCAAATAATAGGTGATGCCAGGCTAGGTGTCACCACTAGGAGTAGATATCATAATCTTGTTCTATTCTCTAGCTTTCTCTCTCAGAAGGAACCTTAGAAATATGAAGAAGTCAATTTAGACCCCAACTAGATCATGGCAATGCAAGAAGAGCTCAATTTATTTGAGAGATGTAAGGCATGAAGTCTAGTTCGTAGACGTAGAAATCATAATATCATAGGAACTAAGTGGATATATATGAATAAATTATATTAGAATGCAGTCATAGTTAAAAATAAGACAAGACTTGTGGCTAAGGGGTATAGACAAGAGGAAGGAATATACTTTAATGAAGCCTTTGCACCTATAGCTAGGCTAGAAGCCATTAGATTGCTTTTAGCTCATTCAGCTTACAAAGGATATAAAGTCTACCCAATGGATGTTAAATCTGCATTCCTAAATGGTATATTGAAGGAACAGGTCTATATTGAATAACTGCCATGTTTTTTAAATCCTAAGCTTAGCTCTCCTTTCTTTAGATTACAAAAAAGCATTGTATGAGTTAAAACAGACACCTAGAGCCTGGTATGAGATCGTGTCTAGCTTTCTTATAGAGAACAAATTCTCTAGGTGGAACATAAATAAGACCACTATTCATAAGGGACATCAAAGGTTCAAGCATCCTAGTCCATATTTATGTAGATGACATCTTTTTTTTCTACTAATGAGCTTCTATGTAGGAAATTTGCCAAGATTATGCATGGCAAATTTGAAATGAGTAGCATGGGTGAGCTGAAGTTCTTCTTGGGATTCCAAGTTAGATGATCTGAAGATGGTTTATCCATCTCTCAGTCTAAATTCCAAAGGAGTTGATTAATAAGTATGGTGTGCAAAATTCTTCTACCGTGAGAACCCCAATGGGTTCCTCAGTATCACTACACAAGGATGAATCCAGGAAACTGTGGATGAATCCTTGTATAGAGGCATCATTAGATCACTCCTTTACATGACAGCTAGTAGACGAGATCATGTTTTCAACATGTATCTGTACTAGGTACCAAGCCTACCCTAAAGAGTCTCATTATACATCTGCTAAAAGAATATTGAGATATCTAAAAGGGACACCCAATCTTGTGCTTTGGTATCTTAAGAATGGATATTTTGATCTAACTGGATACACAAATGGAGATTTTGTGTAATGCCCTGAAACTCAAAGTGGGTCGGGCAGCATTTAGAACCAAGTTTAGTGCTTGGTAGGGGTCACACAGCTTGGGACACCGGCATATCCAGGGCCGTGTTGTGCTCGGGTTCGACGATCTTGCCGAGTGGTCAACGAAAATGCAGTCGACGATCGTCGAGACAGCGAACATGACTTGAGATATGGGCGTGTCCCAGGCCGTGTCGTGCTCGGGGTGTTAGCCGAGCTGTGTAGGGGAGGAACACAGCTTGGAGCACAGGTGCATTCAGGTTGACACGGGTGTGTCAAAATCGACACGGGCGTGTCGAGAACCCGTGTCCTCTTCGGGTTGTTTTTGGTCCTGTGTCGATGGAGGAACACGCCCCGCAACACGGGAATGTACTGATTGACACGGGCGTGTCAAGTGTGACTTGGGCATGTCGATAGCACGCGTCCTGGTCAGGATGCGATGGTTTCGGAGTCGATTGAGCCACACGGCCTTGGACACGGGTTTGTCACAAGACGTGTTCATCCCAGGAAGTTGATTTTAAGTGCAAATCATAGCCGTCCGTTTCCTTCTTTTGGGATCCAAGGTCCCAGGGCTGTTCCTGCTGGGCTAAGTCCGGGAATAGGGTTTGAAACCCTCATTCCACTTCAAGTTTTCTCTTTCTAAATCTTTAGAGAGAGGGGAGAGCAAGGAAGAAGGATGAGGAGAGTTCCGGCCACCGGTGGAGCTTCGGAGCCCCAAATCGCAAGCCGAGATCAGATCTACAGAGGCGAGGCCGTGCGTTGCTTTTCATCCGTCTAGATCATCATGGCGCCAAAGAGAAACGCATGTGTAATGATTCTCATCTTGGACATGTGAAGTCCTCTTTCCTTTTTCATAAGAAGGCTGCTCTCGCGAGTATGTGGTGAGGGTAAGGTATTCCTTCGGGTAGACATGAACAGTCCCCATTGTTTTGCATGTAGTGCCCAGAATCAAAATACTGACATATGCATGGTGTGTGAAGCCTACTCAGACAAGTTGGTCAATATCAGTGATGTTTCTTTGCATGAATGGCCGGAGAAGACTCTGCGCCGATCGTTGTTTTTCGGGTTTTCTATGCGGTAGATTGCAACAGGGAACCTTGGGGAATAACTCCAAGGTGCACCAAGAAAACTGGGCAGAAGCGTGATTCTGCCATCTTGGTGGCCTGGGAGACAACTTGCACATAACTGGGTTATGTAAAATGTGTGATCGAATTGGGAATCGGGGAAGCTTGACCCACACATATGATTTAAATTAACGTTGCGGTGTGAGAAACGGGTTAGGCGGAACTGTACCCGCTCTATGTTGTTCGGTTAAAGAGACCTAAGGTACGTGGTACTTACCGTTGGCATAGATGGAGGGTCTTAGGCTTAGGCCCGAAAGACCATAATGCTGACGAGATTTGTCGTCCAAGGGGCAGTGGTGAGACCGTGAAATTTGATCGGGTTCACGGAGAATGTGCCCTGAGAGCACTCGGTGTGTGGTCGTGTGTGCCTACGCCTTTGATGAAGTGTAATTTCACTACTTTTTGGCTATGCGAATAAAGTGCAGGGAAGGATCATCGCCGCCTTGATTTTACGAGCGGGGTCATTATAATTTGTTCAGCTTTAGCTGATTGTTGCTTTTGTTTGCCACCGCTTCGGTGGATTGTTGCTTTCAAGTGTTGCGGAGCCTAGTGGCAAATAGCGTGTAAAAGCCCATGTTGCTGAGCTGGCCCTCGAAGTCCTATGCTAATGTTTACTTTTATTCTCATGTGTGGCCGGCCTGCGTGCCGATGTTTGGAAGACACTATTTATTAAGTAAACTCTTATAAGGCCATAAGGCCAAGTACTTTGTGTATTTTGTACGTTCATTCTTTTTGGGTTATTTTAGTGGACATTCATGCTGTTGATGTATTCTTATTTTGCAACATTTAAAATTCTTGCGCTAGAATGTGCTATGTGTAGGACATTTGTATTGGAATGTTGGTTTCATTACGTAACCCTTTGTTCTGTCTGTGGTATATAGCGTCGGGCCCCGGCCGGACCTACTGCTATATGCTATGTGACGGATAGGGGGTGTTATAATTTGGTATCAGACTACAGGTGTCGGTCTTGCTTAAATGAATTCATGGACGAATTCTTTTAAGGGGTGGTGAGCACATGTGTGTGCATCATCGTTATAACATAAAAGAACCCATGAATGTCCACTTAGGAATGAAAATACACATGTTTGGGAACCTACGTGTTCCCATAATTTCTTTTTGCAATGTTGTTCGGTCACTTAATGGTGTTGTGTACAACTATAGTTGACCAGGAGTGGTGCAGGGCCGTTAGAATGCCCGGTTTCTGAGGAAAGTAGCGCACCAAATGATGTGCCTGCAACACCTCACTCTACAGAAACCATAAGATTGGTGGCTGAAGTGGTGTTCGCTGTGATGAATGCCCAGCTTGCAAGGCAAATGTCGAAGCCTGGCCCTGCGGTGGAGCAGGTACCGCTTCAAGCGGCGGAACCGAGAAGGGTGGAGTAGGTGGTTGTGGAGCCATTGGAACCTAGGAGGGAAACTAAAAAGCATCTCAAGCATGTTTTGGGCTCCAATCCTCCGGTGTCCTTAGGGACGGGAACCACATCCCAAGCTGAGGATTGGCTCTCCCGAGTAAAGAGATTCTTGACAGCTACAAAAATGGAGGAGTGGCAGATGACCACCATATCTACTTTCCTATTGCACGAAGATGCAAGGCTGTGGTGGGAAGGTTTAGAGCTACATCACCTGAGGGGAAGGCAACTCACGGATGTCTCGATGGAAGAATTTTCAAGACTATTCATGGTAAGGTACCTTCCCTCGGCTCAAAGGATCGCGATGGAGAATGAATTCCAGAAGTTGACACAAGGAGAAAGTAGCGTGGATGAGTATCTCCACGAATTTATACGTTTGGGTCGGTACGCTGGCTGTACATTTGCTGATGAGGAGCATAATACAAACAGATTCTATAAGGGTCTGAGGGATGACCTAAGGCTACTGCTCTTGGGGCCTATGACATAGGGCTTCTTGACCCTGATCAATACGACCCGGTCTTTGGAGTAGGATCTGATGAATGTGTAAGCGAATGAAGACTCTGGTGCTAAGAAGACAGAGTTCAAGGTGCCGACTAACTCAAAGTCTGGGTTTCGTAAGTTCCATAAGAAGGCTAGGACTTCGGGTCCAGCCCCATCTTTTGGTGCTTCGGGGGCGACTACAGGCCGAACCCCGGGCGCATGCTATAATTGTGGAAAGCTGGGACACTTTGCCCAAGACTATTGGAGCGGATGTCCAAAGTACGAGAGGAAGCTGGGAGCAACCTATGAAAAGAAGGGCAAGGCGGTGGAGTCAACCGCATCCCACTATGCTCCAGCTCAACCTAGAGTCTATAACTTTGGCCAGCATGAGGACATAAAGCAATCCGATGTGGTGATAGGTACAGTTTAAATTTATAGCAAGTTATCTTTAAATACTTGTTACCTTGTGCATGTTAGCTTATTACTGCTTGTATTGGCTTTGTTTTGATTTACGATAATCCGGCGAGATCACACTTTGATACGGGAGCTTCGCACTCCTTTTTGTCCAAAAGATTTATATCACGAATCGGAGTACCTTCTTCGATGGCAATGGACAAACTGGATGTGTTGTTGACAAATAGGTGTTCGATGCGCACGGATAGAGTCTGTTGCGTAAAGATATGAATTCTGAGACAGGAGTTCGACTTGAAAGAGTCGTTACTACCGCTTGTGGAGTTCGACGTGATTTTTGGTATGGACTGGCTCTCAGAGCAGCAGGCATACATTGAATGCAATCGCAAGGAGGTCAAACTATGAACTGGTCATTAGATGACATTTGCAGGCTTGAAAGGGTCAAGAAAGACTTTGATGTCTACTCTTCAGGTGGTTAAGGTGGTTCGTGCTAGTGCAGATTTGTTCTTCACACTAGTGGAGGCTTCGAAGCCTAAACCTGCTTTGGACAGCATCCCAGTGGTATCAGAGTACCTTGATGTGTTACCTGGTTATCTCCCTAGAGCCCGACCTCAGCGGGAGATTGACTTCACTATTGAGCTAGTGTCACGTGACAAACCTGTGTCACGCTCTCCATATCGGTTTACGCCTAAGGAGATGGTGGAGTTGAAGGTTCAACTTCAAGAGCTATTGGAACAGGGTTATGTGCGTCCAAGTTCGTCGCCTTAGAGAGCACTGGTCCTTTTTGTTAAGAAGAAAGATGGAAGCTTGCGGCTCTATATCGATTATCGAGAGCTGAACAAGTTAATAGAGAAGAACAAGTACCCGATCCCAAGGATTGATGATCTGTTCGATCAGTTAGTTGGGTCAACGGTGTACTCGAAACTGGATCTTAAATCCGAATATTATCAGCTGAGAATAAGAGAAAGTGATATCCCTAAGACAGCTTTCAGCACAAGATAGGGGCATTATGAGTTTACGGTCATGCTGTTTGAGATGACTAAGGCGCCATTTGTGTTCATGGATATGATGAACAGAAATTTCAGGGAGTACCTGGACCACTTCGTGATCGTCTTTATCGACGATATATTTGTGTACTCGCAGTGTGAGGAGGATCACTTTAAACATCTGCATTTGGTGTTGGAGACACTGAGGAGGAACCAACTGTATGGGTCAGGATGATGATGAAGAAGTAGTAGATTCACGACAAACTAAAGATGCCCTGACATGGTGTGGATTACCCTCTACGACCAAGGTAGGAAGTACCCTTGCTAGGAAGGTGGTGAATTCTTAGGTAAATTCTTATTAGAAATAGTGGGCAAGGTACTCTTGTGCAAGACTGGTGCGCACGATAGAATGTCACCTGCCATGTTCAACATCATAACTAGAATCATCTTCAAGCTAAATACAAACTGGAGCGGGATACTATTTGACAAGATTGTTGAGAGTGTTAGCAATCCCAATATGAGCAGAATAGTAAGACTTTACCTTGTCCTAGTACTCCCAAACAATATCAACCTCAAGATTGGTTCAAAGATCATTCATATGAGATCAATGGATATGATGATTCTGAGTATGTAGGACAGGAAGCTAACATAAGACTCCTCTGGTCAGCAGAAGATAAAGAAGCTCAAGGAAGTACCTAAAGTGGATGATGAGTCTACCAGTTACTCAGGGTATAAAGAAGGATCCAGGATAGAGGTTCAAACTGAGGATCAAGCAGTTTCTTCCCCAAGGACCACTCTTGCTGATGATGCTCAGATTGAGGGGGAGCCACTCCATTAAAAAGATTAGTCAGAAGGATAATTAATCTAGAGAGGGATCAACTTGAGGTGGAGAACCTCCTTGTACTATAGGTATCAGACTCTAATGCTGCAAATGATATAGTCATGGAAGTAGTCCATAACCTGAAAACCTTTCAGCAATAGGAGGATGTGCCAGTAAAAGATGTGGTTATATATGGGCCATCCAATGAGACTGCTATCTCAAAGGAAATTGTGGAAGGAGATGGTGCATCAAGGAGCAACCAGATGATCACATGGAGGACACCACCCATGCTAAAGTATCTGTAATTGTTAAGGGGGAGCTAGAAGCTCATAACCTACATACTGAAGCAATTTCTCAGCTAGAACCATTGCAAGTGGAGAGCTTCTCGGTATTTGAAGAGGAGAAAGTGTCCATGCTTAAGAAAAGAAAAATTTCACAAATGAGGGCTATTAGCAGGAAATACAAAGAAACTTACAATCTGTAACACAACCTGCAACACACATGGACTATAGCTCACTCTTGCTTGAAATGCAAATAATGTTGGATCAACAAAGGATGGCTCTGGAAAAGTATGTTTTTGAGAACAATCAGGAGATCCAATTTCAGCTAGCCTAAGAAATCAAATATATTAGATTTGAAGTAAATCTGCTGAAGAAAGACATGACAAATTTCTTTCAGAGAGGAGCAAATGCTGTAGTATACATTGCTAAACAGCAGCAAGAGATAAAGCACACTGAAGATGAAATAGCTGTTAAACAAAGCTATGTCCTTGAGAATCAAAATCAAACAAATGATAACATGATTGAAATGAATAATGCTTAACTGGTCAAGTTAGCTGAACAAACTACTGCTTTGGAGAACAAGATAACATGTACCTCCAAGGATATTAAAACTTAGCTAACATCTCACTCAGCATCTTTGATTAAGGATATCAAGGCTTCTGAACACTTGCTCAAAGTGAAGAATACTTTATCCTCAGAAATTAATTATTTGGATGGTCAAGTAAGATTTCACAAAAATTATTTAAGGGTTCATATAGAATGAGAAGTCCTTAAGGGGAAGAGAATGATTGTAAAGTCAAGCTCTAAGCATGCTATCTGGACCTCAAGTTGCATCAGAGGCACTCTAGGCCTTCCTCCTTTTGCCTAAGATGATCTCACTGCTGAGTCTAGTAGCCATCCAGCAAAATTTGAGACTATTCAGTAGGCCGTGCAAACTATGTACAATCCTCCTCCATATGTTTAGAATATAGTCTGTGAGGAGGTGAAAATATCTGATATTTCCCTGATCAAAGAACAAGAAGTTCAGTAAGCTAAGAAAAGATTCAGTGAGCAGGCTGAGGCTAAGCCAGATTTTGAGCAGTGGAGTCCAACTTCTAGATCCATTATACACACTACATGGAAAGCAGTTTACAATAATATAGCTGATAGGCGAAAGTGGTATTCTGAATAAGAATGGGCAAAGCATACAAAGAAGTAGGAGTCATTCATAAGTTCAGGAAAGCTCTAATGGCTGGGGAGATTCCTGCTAACTCTATTGAACCTAGTAAATACTTCCCCAAGCCATATCACTATGCTGAAAGGCAAATAATTAAGAAAGAGCAACTTGTTAAGGCACATGATGATAAAGGCAAGAAGAAGGTTGATGACCAAGTGCCTGAAGTTAAATCAAAAGGCCCATCAAGAAAAGGGATTGTTAACAAAGAACCTGATGAGTCTTACAATCATTTATCTTAGGAAATTTCTGTAATTTTGTAGTTCAATTAAAACAAACAATGTAATTTTTCAACAAGTTGAAATGAACAGTTTCGTTGAAATTTATTATATCTGTTATAGTATTTGTTGTTTATGTATATATATATTTGTTACAACACCTGTAATATAAATCTCAAGTATTTTACTTTGACATTATGGTTTATATCAATGAATTTGGGTTATGACTTCTACAAATAGGGGAGGATTGTTGGGTACATCAGTATTTGTGTACCTGATTTGAAGAAGCCCTTTTAACTCAATAATATACACAACTTCATATTTGATTTATGTTGAGTTTACTTGTGCATGTTCTATGTTGAAAAAAATAAACTAAGTACAAAAGTGTCGAGACACTAGACAATTGTCGACACCTTTGTAAAAGCAGTGTTGAGACAAGTAATCAAGTTATTTTTACACTTAGGGCTAGTGTCGACACCTTTATTCAAGTTGTGCTGAGACAGGAAGCAAGCTATATCGAACCCAGGACTTGGGTCGACACCATTAATTAAGAAACCAGTAGTGTCGACACTCAGGACTAGGGTCGACACCTTTTATACAAGTTGGGTTGAGACACGAAGTTAGCAGTATCGACACACTCGATTCTTATTGGCACCCGTATAATAGACGTTTCGACACCCATGATTGGTGTCGACAGAATCTAATTATAGAAGTGTCAACACACAGAACTTGTGTCAACACCTTTATGTAGAAGCTCTCAGGAAATAAATTTTTCTAAGTCCAGAATTCGTAGCCTGAAGTTCTGACAACCATCAGAACTTTCAGATGTTAGTGGATTAACAGGGGCAGCCGGTCACTCTTGCCAAAGCCTATATAAGGAGACCAACATAACAGAAACGATATAGATTTTCTCATTTTTCTCATCTCAGTCTATCAGATCAATTCAACAGATTTCTGAAGGAGGAGACGAGGCAGATCGTGGATTAACTCCAATCTTTTCCTGCTAAGTTCAACCCTACCTTCTTGTTGGGTACATTGGTCAAATGTACCTGATTTGAAGAAGCCTCGCCCAACTCAATGATATACATCATAATGTATTTGATGTATGTTGAGTTACTTGTGCAGGTTAAGTATTTGCAGGACAGAAGCAAAAATTTCTAAGTCCATGTGTCGACACCTAGAGGGAAAGTGTCGACACTTAAGAAGACTTGTGTCGACACCCAGACAAGATGTGTCGACACTTGGAGTCATTGTGTCGACACCTGGGATGCAGAGTCGACACCAGACAGAAAGTGTCGACACTTAGAGCTGTGTCGACATTCAGTGAAGAAAAGTGCAGACAGAAAGTGTCGACACAAGGAGCTGTGTCGACACCCAGTGAAGTTGTGTCTACACCAGAAAGTGTCGACACTTGGAGCTTTGTCGACACTCAGAAAAAGTCTGCAGAGTCTAAGTACATGTGTCGACACTCAACACAATGTGTCGACACTCAACAGAAGAGTCAACATTTGAACTGTGTGTCGACACTCAGAACACTGTGTCGACACACAGCTGAAGACTCAACACTTGAAGGAAGTGTCGACACATGGAATGTGTCGACACTTAGCAAACAACAGAAAGAACAACAAATTATTCTAAGTACAAGTGTCGACACTATGGGAATGAGTCGACACTCAGCTGAAGTCTCAACAACAAGAAGGTGTGTCAACACAAGGAGCTGTGTCGACACTCAGCAAGATTCAACATAGAAGACTATGTGTCGACACCAAGAAGCAGTGTCGACACTTGACAGATTCAACACAAGAAGTTGTGTCGACACAAAGGAGATGTGTCAACACATAGAAGAATTCAGCAAAAGCTAGAAGAACAAGTACTTGTGTCGACACTTAATTTCAGTGTCGACACATGCAGAAGAATCTGTGTCGAGACATACAAGGAAATGTGTCGACACCTTGTAGACTTGTGTCGACACTTACACAACATGTGTCGACACTTGGACTATAAGTGTCGACACTTAAAGATAGAAAGTCTCGACACTTACTGACTGTTAGAGATTTTCAAGAAGTGACTGGTTGACATGACAGCTGCCGATCCAGCCGGTCTACAGCAACTGTCAGAGATGTCAGAAGTCAGTTATGAACCGGACCAGCCGGTTACAATGAAGAAGGCCTATAAATAGGCATCCACAGTTTACAGAAACTGTTGTTGGTGTGGTTGTTGAAAGAGTTGATCAAGTGATTAACAAGTGGTACAGATTATTCAAGTAATCAGAAAAGTGGTACACAGAGTATCAATACAAGAAGATCTTGCAGTCCAAGTACAGATCTAAGAAGTTGGAGAGAGAGGGCTCCATCCAAGAAATCAGCCTCTGGAACTAGGCTGAGAAGAAGGATTCAGATTCAATTCTGAGTCTTAAGTGGCAGAGGTCAAGGAACAACTCCAGAGGATTCAGCCTTATTCAGTTCTACTCAAGAAGCTTTGAAGAAAGCTAAGTCAGGGTGAATCCAGCTGAGTTCTTCCAAGAACTCAACAAAAATCTCTCAACTCCCCTCCATTAATTCTGAGTTGTAGAGTTATAATTTGTAATATCTTTTTAACTTGTAGGATCCATTGGATCTGAGTGATTATAAGCCTATATTTATAAAGGCTGAGGGTAGGGCTTGTTTGTCTGAGTGTAGGAGATAGAGATCTCTGAGTGTAGGCCTTATTGGCTGAGTGTAGGCCTTGGATTGGCTGAGTGTAGGCCTTGATTGGCTGAGTGTAGGCTTTGGGATAAAGCTGAGTTGTAAGGCTTTGGGCCTGAGGTAGGAACCAATTTGGGTTCTGAGACAGTGGAGAAGTTTGGCCGAATCTAGTACACTGCTAGATAGGCGAAGGGGGAAAGTGTATGTACCCATATCTTGGGGAACCACTATAAAACACTGTGTGCTGTGCTGTGTATGTTTTGTTATTGCTGTTTGTTGTGCAAAAGTAGTTAGAACTCTGTGATTTAACTAAGTGGTTGCCAACAAAGTTAGAAAAGGATTAGGTCACCTATTCACCCCCCCTCTAGGTGTTTAGGTACCATATCTTTCAAGTGGTATCAAAGCGAGGTTCCTCAAAACAAGGACTAACAGCCTGAGGAAATCCTGTTTGGCAGATTCAGAGTAAGGTATTACACAGTTTCAAGAAAATCAAGAACTTCAAGAAACATGGGTTCTTATGAAAATCACAAGTAATTGGGTTCCATGAAATTACCCATATGCAGAAAGGAGATCTTTGGGATCTGGAAAGAGAGGGTAAGGCTATTTATGGAAGCCTCTGACCCTAGAATATACATCACAGTAAAGGAAGGGTCTTATGTGCCAATGAAGATTTCAATATTGGATGCAAATCAGAGAACTCCAAAGGATTTCTCTGAGATGACTAAGGATGAAATTGTCCTGGCCACCATGGACAAGAGGGCACAAAACATAATAGTGAGTGCCATTGATGATGCCACTTTTCAGAACTTATTTCACTGTAAGACAGCAAAAGAGATGTGGGATACTCTCATTGTCTATATGGAAGGTTCTGAAGAAGTTAGGCAAGATAGGAAGTCCTTGCTAAATCAGGAATATGAAAGCTTTAGGCAAGGAAAGGGTGATAGCATCACTGAGTGCTATAAGAAATTTTACAGAATAGTTAATTAACTCATGTCTTATGGAAGAGAGTTCACTAACTATGAACTAAATGACAAGTTCTTAAGGTCCCTAACCAAAGATTGGGACACCAAGATCTGTGCCATAAGAGAAATGGCTAAGTTGGGGGAAATGCCACCTCCCACACTGTTTGGCAAGCTATTGTCTTATGAAATGCAGTTAACAGTGAGAAAAGAGGAGGAGAAATCTACAAGGACTGAGCACAAAGAAAGAACTGTTGCTTTCAAGACAGAAGTTCCCAGAAAGTGCAGGAATAAGTCTTCAACTCCACCTCTAGAGGTAGTTGAATCAGAGTCTGACGAGTCTGTCAGCACAAAGTCTAAGAGTAGTGAAAGTGATGAAGACTTTGCTGCTTTCACCAGACACTTTCAGAAGTTTTTGAAAAAGAAACAGTGGAAGTCAAGGCCTTCTACATCACAAGGAAAGGAAGACTCTTATCAGAAAAAGAGATCTTCAAAGAATGACAAGAGAAGGACAAAATCAAGCAAGACAACTGGTTCAAAGATTGTTTGATATTGCTGCAATAGACAGGGCCATGTTATTGCAGATTGTCCAGAGAAGAGAAAGGAATCTGGTGACAGGAAAAAGACTCACTTCAAAGGGAAGAAAGAAAAGTCTTCTGTTGCTAAGAAGGAGAATACTCTATCAGATATATCTTCTTCAGAAACTGAGTCTGAAGCTGAAGCCTACATAGGGCTGTGATGTAGGGGTGACCGTGATTCGTGCCCGAATACGCTAACGGAAAATATTATCACAAGACATAAAACCAAAGGGAAGGGCTCCGACCAAAAACGAGCGAAAAGGGGTCGGGTTTGCTCCCAAATCCGAAAGAGAAAATTGCCGGACTCGATACAACGTCCTTAGGACCTACCTCTCCAACAAGCACACAACTCACCGCACCTACACAAGCATCTATTGTACCAACTTGAGCCGTTTCAACGCAGCAATAATTTATTTTCGGAGCGGCGGAAAACTTCAATAGGCGGTCGAGTTCGAGTTGTGATTAACTCCCTTGTTAACACCAAAATGTGCCAATCTTCGAGGGCAAGTCAAGGCTAGGCCAAGTCTCGCTCTCGCAACGGATCTACCCAATCCGGATCACAAGAGGTTCAATAACAACGAAATCGAAATCGGAATTTGCAAGCGACGTATTTAAAAATCACGGAAGAAACGGTTTGCAAAAACCTCCACAAAATCTAAAGTAAGAATCTCTCAGAGGAAGAAGTTACCCAACCAAGAACAACAATCACACAAGATAAGGTGGGAGAATCACTCTCTCCACGGATCCACCGGCTTCACACCGAATGGGCTGCAACCTTCTTCCTTGGATTCGCACCGAAAGGAAGCCATGCCGGAGTCGCACCGAACGGGGATGGAGGAGGCAAGGCTTGGCGTCACACCAAAGGGGGGGGGGGGGGGGCGGCTAATGGACTCTCTCCATGGTGGCCGAATACTTCAAAGGGGGGGTTTTAGGTTTTCTTTTCATTCCATTACTCATCATAATAGCCTCCTTTAAATAGGAGTTACAAAAGAGATCCAACCGTCCATGATGGAGATGAAATCTCATCCATCCGGGCGGTTACAAATACATAATAGCCTCCTTTAAATAGGAGTTACAAAAGAGATCCAACCGTCCATAATGGAGATGAAATCTCATCCATACGGGCGGTTACATACACACCAAAATGTTTGCAGAAAATAATTAAAGATTACAAGTCACAAATGAATATAAAATTATTAACCAAGATTGGAATAATTTTATATTCGCACATAAAATAATAAAGCATGACAAATTAATTAAAATAGTCATCAAGTGAGGGTAGCACGCCGCGGGCGGAGGTTGTAGCGGCGTCGTCCGTTAGCGTCATCACGGCTCCGAAGGTCTTTATGTTGTAGAGCCTCGGCAACTGGATCGTCATAAAGTAGTGGCGGAGGGGCAGCGGCATCAATCCTCCCCCACTCAAAATCACGTATCTCTGATGCGTGGTCCGAGAGATAGCGGCGGAGAAGCTCGGCATCCAAACGTTGAAGCTCTGTCGCAAGTACCCATGAATCATCTGAAGGGGGGCGGTCACGCCAACGGATGAGGAAGCGGTAGGTAGCACCATCAGGAGTGGTAAGTGGCTCAGCAGCAAGTATCATATCTGGAGTGAGAAATGTCTTTGGAAACCTGGGAAACATGTCAGCAGTAGGGAAAAAAGAAGGCAACGTACCATCCGATGTTATACCTGCGGGGACCGAAAGAGAGAGATCATCCGAACTACCACTCCCCAACCCAATAGAAATTTTAGTGGAGGGAGAAGACGACAAAGAATTCAACTCAGGTGGAGGAGAAACAAACGGCGTCAAATCCGAGACATTAAAAATAGGGGAGATACCCCAATCAGCTGGCAAATCCAACACGAAAGCGTTGTCACCTAGTTTCTTTATAATTCGAAAAGGGCCGGCGCGCTTTGGTGCCAACTCTTTAACGGTGCCAGATGGCAAGCGTTCGGGAACTAACCGGACTAGGACCAAATCGCCGACGTTGAAGTGTGACACCATCCTATGTAGATTAGCGTGCGACTGATAAGACTCGTATTGAGCAGTCATGGTAGCTCGTATACATGCATGTAGGTCATGAATATGTTGGGCGAAGGATTGTGCAAATTGACTTGTCTTGTATGTTGGGGGCAAAGGAACCAAGTCAAGAGGCACAGGGGCCTTGTACCAGTGAACTATCTCATTTGGAGACAGACCAGTGGACCGGTTTTTGGAATTATTATAGGCCAACTGGGCGTGGGGAAGAAGAAGATCCCACGTATGCGGGAACGTACTGATCGGTCAACAAGTTCTTCATCACGGCCCATCCAATAAGTGGGACCCCGTTCCCGGTTCCTAGCCTACGCTCTTCATTCAGCCAATAAGTTTTGGCACGTCCCGTTAGCTTCATCCTGGCAACTTGGACCTTTTGATGGTCTGTAAGGGTGTGCCAATCGAAGTAGCACTCCATATCCACCACCCAAGTAAGGAAGATCTGGGGATCTCCCATGCCATCATAAGTGGGGGCGTCGATCTTAATGGCCCTGGTGATATCGTAAGCACGATCGTGGCGGTGTTCTCGAGGGGGCACTCGGGGAGAGTCCTCATCAGAATCCGACTCAGGAGTTTGTTGGCGCCGGTTGGGCTGCTCAACATTAATGGGTGGCGGGGGTGGCCTTGCTTGATTTTGCAGGACCTGTGCCAACATGTTTCTAAGCTCCGTCATTTCGTTACGTAGCCCTGCTATGGCCTCGGTGTTGGGATCGCCATGCTCGTTCGCAGCCATCCTAGACGTAGACGGTGTCGCGTACTCAGATCCGTGCCTAGTGCGCATTCAGGTCTAGAAAATTTTGGAAAGGTGATTTTTCCTAGGGCTGTAGCTATACTGAAAATAACATATTTTTATATTTTCCTGATGTGAGGAACACGTGGATCGTTAAAAATTTTTTTTTTTGAAATTTTGCTGAAAAATAAAGATTTCAGCCCGCTATTGGCAGACCACAGAAAATAATTTTTTTTGATTTTTTTTTTAGATCCGATCGGGCAACAAGAAATGTAGAGAGGATGTTTGCAACGTGGGAGTTGAAACGACCGCCTCTGATACCAAATTGATGTAGGGGTGACCGTGATTCGTGCCCGAATACGCTAACGGAAAATGTTATCACAAGACATAAAACCAAAGGGAAGGGCTCCGACCAAAAACGAGCGAAAAGGGGTCGGGTTTGCTCCCAAATCCGAAAGAGAAAATTGCCGGACTCGATACAACGTCCTTAGGACCTACCTCTCCAACAAGCACACAACTCACCGCACCTACACAAGCATCTATTGTACCAACTTGAGCCGTTTCAACGCAGCAATAATTTATTTTCGGAGCGGCGGAAAACTTCAATAGGCGGTCGAGTTCGAGTTGTGATTAACTCCCTTGTTAACACCAAAATGTGCCAATCTTGGAGGGCAAGTCAAGGCTAGGCCAAGTCTCGCTCTTGCAACGGATCTACCCAATCCGGATCACAAGAGGTTCAATAACAACGAAATCGAAATCGGAATTTGCAAGCGACGTATTTAAAAATCACGGAAGAAACGGTTTGCAAAAACCTCCACAAAATCTAAAGTAAGAATCTCTAAGAGGAAGAAGTTACCCAACCAAGAACAACAATCACACAAGATAAGGTGGGAGAATCACTCTCTCCACGGATCCACCGGCTTCACACCGAATGGGCTGCAACCTTCTTCCTTGGAGTCGCACCGAAAGGAAGCCACGCCGGAGTCGCACCGAACGGGGATGGAGGAGGCAAGGCTTGGCGTCACACCAAAGGGGGGGGGGGGCGGCTAATGGACTCTCTCCATGGTGGCCGAATTCTTCAAAGGGGGGGTTTTAGGTTTTCTTTTCATTCCATTACTCATCATAATAGCCTCCTTTATATAGGAGTTACAAAAGAGATCCAACCGTCCATGATGGAGATGAAATCTCATCCATCCGGGCGGTTACAAACACATAATAGCCTCCTTTAAATAGGAGTTACAAAAGAGATCCAACCGTCCATAATGGAGATGAAATCTCATCCATACGGGCGGTTACATACACACCAAAATGTTTGCAGAAAATAATTAAAGATTACAAGTCACAAATGAATATAAAATTATTAACCAAGATTGGAATAATTTTATATTCGCACATAAAATAATAAAGCATGACAAATTAATTAAAATAGTCATCAAGTGAGGGTAGCACTCCGCGGGCGGAGGTTGTAGCGGCGTCGTCCGTTAGCGTCATCACGGCTCCGAAGGTCTTTATGTTGTAGAGCCTCGGCAACTGGATCGTCATCAAGTAGTGGCGGAGGGGCAGCGGACATCAGGCTGTATGCAGAAGAAGAAGAGGAAGAATTCATGGAGATCTTGGAGTCAATTTATGAACAAGAAGACAGTCATTGCCAAGGGCTAATGGCTTTGACAGACAGTGCCAAAATCCTGGAGCAGCCAGGACCCAGTCAGGTACAAAGTTCAAGTTTAAATTCAGATTCTTGTTCTAGTTCAGAATCAGATTCTTCTTCATCTAGTGATGAGAATGTATCTGAGTCTGAGGAAGATATTCATCAGCTTATAGATGAATATAAGGTGCTGTTGCAAGCATACAAGAAATGCAAGACCCTAGCCAAAAGTCAGGCAAAGGAGATTGCTGATCTCAAGGCTGTTGCAACAGATTTTGAGAAACAATTTGATCAAAAACTGAATGAGGTAGCCAGGCTGAAACACATTACTGTGATTCAGATGGGAACTATCACCTTTAAGAATGATCAAATTAAGAGACTGAAGATTAATCTTCAGAAAGAAAGAGAGCTTGTTGCTAGGTTTTCAAAACCTAAATCAGTGCTACCTTTAATTGATGAATTTGTTCATCATAAAGGCAAGGCTGGACTGGGCTTTGTTAGACCTGCAGGGACTGAGCAGTCCAAGTTTAAGTCCAAGGGCAAAGCCCCAACATTCAACAGGTTTGCTGTAGATAAAACAGCAAAGGTTGTACCTAAGCAAAGGTACAACAAGTTTGAATGTTGGTGCTGTGGCAAGGTTGGCCACTTTGCAGTGGACTGTTGGCACAATGCCAGTGCCAAGGTGAGTAGCAAGCTACCTGGTGGAAAGCCAGTAGGTAGCTTTGTCAAGTTACAGACTAACAAGTACCAAGGACCCAAGATTGCTTTGGGTTCTAAGGTCCATTAATCTGTTTTGCAGGTGAGTCCAAGTGGCCATACCCCTACATGGTACTTGGACAGTGGATGTTCCAGACATATGACTGGAACTAGGGGACTACTGAAGGACTACATTCCAATCAAAAATGGTCCTAAAGTGACCTTTGGTGGTTCTGAAAAAGGAATCATCAAAGGGTTTGGTAACATTTCTTCAAACTTAGTTACCATTACTGAAGTGGCTTATGTTAAAGGGTTGAAACACAACCTAATAAGTATAAGTCAATTAAGTGATGTAGGGTATGACATCTCATTTGTTAAAAATGGTTGTCATATCAAGAGGTCAAGTGATCAAGAGATCATCTTGACAGGTTATAGGAAGAGAAATGTCTACTGCCTAGACATTATGATTGAGAACAATGGTTCTCCAGTTTGTCTTGTAGCTGATGAGACAGTCTCTCATTGTGTCAAATGGCACAAGAGACTGGCCCATCTTAACTACAAGACAATTAGCAAACTCTTTAGTAAAGAGTTAGTGAGGAATGGTCCTCAAGTTAAGTGTGTTAAAGATGGCATTTGCTCAGCTTGTCAAAAAGGCAAGCAGACTAAATCCACTTTTAGAAGCATAGATAACAAAGATGCTGTGAGGTGTTTGTACCTCTTGCATTTGGATCTCTTTGGTCTAATGCCAGTTCACAGCTTAGGTAGGAAGGTCTATACCCTTGTAGTTGTAGATGACTACTCAAGGTTTTCCTGGGTGTTCTTCTTAAGACAGAAATCTGAAACACCTAGTGTCTTCTACAGCTTTGTCAAGCAAATTCAGAATGAACTTAATAGTACTGTGGTCAAAATTAAAAGTGACCATGGTACTGAGTTTCAATCTGAAAGCATGACAAAACTATGTGAAGACTTTGGGATATTTCAAGAATTCTCTTCACCTAGAACACCTCAGCAAAATGGCATTGCTGAGAGGAAAAATAGGACCTTAATAGAAGCTGGTAGAACCCTACTAAGTGATACATCACTGCCTGAGTATTTCTGGGCTGAAGCAGTTAACACTGCATGCCATGTTATAAATAGGGCTACCATCACTAAAGGGCTAAACAAGACCCCCTATGAAGTAGTGAAAGGCAGGAAACCAAATCTATCCTATTTTAGGATCTTTGGTTGTAAATGCTACATACTTAACAATGGGAAGTCTTACTTAACTAAGTTTGCTGCCAAGTCCCAAGTGGGAATTTTTGTTGGGTACAACAATAATAGTAAGGCTTATAGAGTCTACAACTTGACTTCACAAGTTGTAGAAGAATCAGTGCATGTAGTTTTTGATGAGACTAAACTTATTAATAATGAGTTGTCTAGCAATGTATGCAGCCCCACAGGTTTGACAAAGACAATGGACAAGCTGACTATAGAAGAAGTGCCTGCTGGAAGATAGCATGGAGAGGAGAGTAGCTGCTGTCCAAGGGGAGAACCACATGTGCCAATTGCTGAAGAAATCCAAGGAATACAGCATGATGCAGATGCTGAAGTGGTTCAACCTGAAGTGAGGATGCCTCCAGCCCACAGGCATCTTAGAGATCATCCAGTAGAGCTGATTATTGGAGATCCAAGACAAGGAGTACAAACCAGGAGTAGAAACATGAATGCTGCAATCTATTCCAGCTTTTTGTCTCAAATTGAACCTAAAAGATTTGAAGAAGCAATAATGGATCCACAATGGACTGAAGCAATGCAAGAAGAGCTTAATCAGTTCAAGAGGTGCAAGGTTTGAGAACTTGTTCCTAAACCTAAAGACCACAATGTAATAGGAGTTAAGTGGATCTACAGGAATATGATGGATGAACAAGGTGTCATCATTAAGAATAAAGCTAGACTGGTTGCTAAAGGATATAGGCAAGAAGAAGGTATTGATTTTGATCAAACGTTTGCTCTAGTAGCCAGACTGGAAGCCATAAGAATGTTCTTGGCCTATGCAACCTATCAAGGATTCAAGGTATACAAAATGGATGTCAAGTCAGCATTCCTAAATGGTAATTTGAAAGAAGAAGTCTATGTGGAGCAGCCTTCAGGTTTTGTTGATCCAACTCTACCTCATCATGTCTATAGACTTAGGAAAGCATTATATGGGTTAAAGCAAGCCCCTAGAGCTTGGTATGAAACCCTATCTAGTTTCCTCATTGTGAACAAGTTCTCAAGGGGGAAAATAGATAAGACTCTATTCCTTAGGGAATCTAGAGGCAAAGTCATACTTGTCCAAATATATGTAGATGACATTATATTTGGGTCTACTGAAAGTAGCCTTTGCAGAAAGTTTGCAAAGCTTATGCAAAGTCAGTTTGAGATGAGTAGTATGGGAGAGCTGAAGTTTTTCTTGGGTCTCCAAGTTAAACAGACTGAAAATGGTTTATCCATATGTCAGTCCAAGTTCACCCTAGAACTCATAAGGAAGTATGGTATGGATTCATCCAGTACCATGAAGACTCCTATGGGGTCAAGTATGTCTCTTAGCAAGGATGATACAGGGAAACCTGTAGATGAAACCTTGTATAGAGGGATAGTTGGCTCCCTATTATACTTGACTGCTAGTAGACCAGACATCATGTATGCTACATGTGTTTGTGCAAGGTATCAAGCCTGCCCTAAAGAGTCTCACTTGACTGCAGTCAAGAGAATTTTGAGATATCTAAAGGGCACTCCCTATCTAGGCCTCTGGTACCCTAGGAATGGAGATTTTGATCTAACAGGTTATTCAGATGCAGACTTTGCAGGATGCAAAGAGGATAGAAAGAGTACTACTGGAACCTGTCAATTCCTAGGTGGGAGACTAATTTCATGGAGCAGCAAGAAGCAAACCAGTGTGGCTATCTCCACAGCTGAGTCAGAGTATGTAGCTGCAGGAAGTTGCTGTGCTCAACTTCTGTGGATTAAACATCAGCTAGAGGATTATGGATTTCAGGTAAGTAGAACTCCACTTTACTGTGATTCTACAAGTGCTATTTCAATAGCTAATAATCCTGTATCTCATAGTAGAACTAAACATATTGAGATTAAATATCACTTTCTTAGAGAACATGTAGAAAGAGAAGATATTTCACTTGAATATGTTAAAACAGATGAACAAGTAGCTGATATGTTTACTAAGCCATTAGAAGAAGCTAAGTTCAATAGATTCAAAATTGAACTAGGTATGATAAACTTAGACTAAGTTTACAGAATAGAAAATTGGCTAAGTAAAAAGGTGTCGACACATAGACAAGTCTATGCCGACACAGAATAGTGGTGTCGACACTTCAGGAAAAAGGTGTCGACACATCTAGGAATGTGGTGTCGACACTTCAGAATGTTAGTGTCGACACATGTCAAGTAGGTGTCGACACATCCAATATGGTGTCGACACTTATGTTTTACTCCGAATTTTCTAAGTAAAGTCTCGACGATGTGTCGAGTTATGTTGTGTCAACACATAACCAAGTGTCGACACATAATATCTGTTGACTAAACTTGTGTCGACACATGTGTGTCGAGACATTATAAGTCAGTGTCGACACTTATTGCCAGTGTCGACACATGTTTAGCTAGCTGTCCCGCCTGTTCATCTTCAAAATCAGAAAGGTATAAATAGGGTTCTGTCTTTGTTTGTCGACACGCTTTCAGAGTTTCGAGACAATAACTCCTGTGTCGACACCTCTCTTTTCTCAAGACTAATTCTCCAAACCCTAATGGCTCCTAAGCTTGAGGAGAATGTGAACGAGGGCTATGAGCTAGTGCGCGGCGCGTTCGACGACGCAGATCAAGAAATCAAATCGGTGATAACCCTAGTCGCCAATTCTGGACTTGAATACTTGGTTTCAGAACCAACAAAGATTTGGAAGAAGGAAGTGCTAGAATTCCTTACTGGAGCTGCAGTTGATGAATCTGGATACAGAATCAAATCCAGAGTTCATGGATCCAAGGTCAAGATTTCACCAAAAAGTCTGAGGAAGGTACTCCAGCTACCTAAGACTCAAGATGAAGAAGAAGTAACTGCCTCCAAGATTAGGGAAGCTTTAGTTTGGTGTGGACTTGATCCCAAACTGAAGATAGGTTCTGTGTTTAATAGGAAAGGCATGAACAACCAAGGAAAGTTCATGTCAGAGATTGTGGGAAAGGTTATCCTCAGTAAGCCAGGAGGGCATGACAGGGTGTCAGCCTCCATGTTCAATGTCATGACCAGAATAATATTCACCCTAAGAACAGATTGGTCTATGATAGTTTATGAGAAAATAAAGGAAAGTCTGAAAAAGCCCAACCTGGGCAGGATTATCAGTCTCTACCTAGCTGGTACCATACCAGAGGTAATGAGCTCTGCTGCTGGAAGTAAGATCAATCACATGAGGAAGATGGATCAAAGGATCTTTTCTAGATGGGAAAGGGTGTTGTCAAAGGACATGCCTACCCCTGAGAAGCCAGTTACAGAGAAAGTCACTCCTCCCAGGAAGAAAAGGAAAACTGCTGTTGTGGCACAAGAGTCCTCAAGCAGTTCTGAGAGTGAAGAACAGGTGGTGTTCACACCTGATGAGCAAGAGGAAGAGACAGTAGTAAAGACCCCTGCTGCTCAAGGTGTAGCTGAGATCCAGGGGGAGCTGCCTCAAGCTAGCCCCATCCATAGGGATCACAGCCAGGCGGAGCTTCCAGTAGTAGAAGAACCATCTACTCTGGACAGTGAGCAAGCCACCATCATTATCCAAGAGGTACTCACTGACTTAAAAACTTTAGACTATATTATAGAAGATGCTAATTTGTCTGATGTCCATCAGCAAACTCAGCTAGACAGTCAAGTTCCAGATGTTGTTTTAGAAGACAAATCTGCTGAACAAGAAGTGGTACCTGAGTCAGTGGTTGAAGAGCAAAGACTATCTCCAGCTCCATCCCCTCATGAATATACATTGGAAGATTTGTTTCTAAATCTGGATCAGGCAGATTTTGATAAAGAAATTGATGCTGCTGAAGATAAGAGTGCTGCTGCTGAGGGGGAGCACATGGAAGTTCTGGAAGAGCCTATTAGGCCGGAAACTGAAAAGGCAACTACTGTACCAGCTGACAAACCTCAAAGCCCTAAGGACAGGGTTGATATTGCCAGCACTTCTGCCTCTGAGGATGAGGAGAGTGCTAGGGCCAAGAAGAAGAAACTCTATGTTTTTAAAAGAAGAAGTCAGAGTTACAAGAAAGCATTGCAATCCATTGCCCACACAGCCTATAATTCAACAAGCTCCAACAGTTGATTATAGTGCTTTGATGATTGCCATGCAGATCAAGTTGGATGAGCAAAGGAAGGCAATAGAGGCTTATGTAGATGAAGGGCACAAGTCCCTACAGTTTGATCTTGCCCAAGATATCAAATCTATAAGGTTTGAGATGAATCTGAACAAGAAGGAAATGACTGACTGCTTCCACAAGGGTGGGAATGCAGTGGTCTATTTGGCAACTCACCAAGAGAAGATCAAGGCTCAGGTAGATGATATAGCATTAAAGCAAGGATATGTGCTGGAGAATCAGTTAAGAATGAATGATAATTTGACTGCCTCCCATAATGCTATAGTCACTAAGTTGAAGAATAAGACTGCTGAACCTTCAACATCTACTGCTGCTGCTACAGCTGACTTTGATAAGGTATTTCAAGCTGAGATTACTGCTGTCAAGACTGCAATTCAAGATTCCCAGAAGGCCATCTCTGAACAGCTCACTAAGCTCAGACCTTACTTTAAAGAGGGAATCAGGTATTTGGATAGTCAGATAAGGTTTCAAAAGGATGATGTCAGAGACCATATGGCCAGAGAAGTCATAAAGGGGGAGAGAGTATTAGTCAAAGCTAGCTCTGACCATGCCAAATGGATATCTAACTCCATCAGAGCTACACTGGGCTATCCTCCACTTTGTGATGATGATAATGTGGCTGAATCAGGAATACAAACTGCATATCTTGGAGGTGAGCAACAAGAAGTAGCTCAAGTGATATATCCACCTCCCGATTTTGACATGGTTCAAGCAGATGTCAGCATAATGTATAGCCCAACTGAGGGCAAGGCCAATGTTCATATTGAAAAGGTTGTTCAACCTATTTCTGAAGCTCTGCAAGAGGCTATGAACAAAGAAGAAGAGACTAGGCTGTCTAAAAAGAGGTTTAGGGAACAAGCAGAACAAAAGCCAGATTTTGAACAATGGAGCCCTACCTCTAGGAATATAATTCTAACTGCCTGGAAAGCTGCCAAAGACAACATGAATGACAGGAACAAATGGTTCTCTGAGGCAGAATGGAGAAAGCATGAGATCAGGCAGGAGGCTATAGTACAATTCAGAAGGAAGGCTAAGATGGGAAAGCTACCTCCTACTGCTGTGGAGCCTAGCAAGTACTTCCCCAAGCCATACCACTATTTTGAGAGACAGAAAATCAAAGCAGAAGAGCTGAAGAAGGACTTAAAAGGAAAGAAGCCAGCTGATGCTTCAACTGTTGAAGCCCCTGTCAAAGCTCAAGTCCAAGCTGGAAAGGGAATTGTTATCAAGGAACCTGATCAGAAATAGATTAGGATTTTACTTGAAGTTTATGTTGCAATCCTTTTTACTGTAAAACATTTTTGTAAAACATTGAAGATGTATAAGAAAAATGTTAGAACAATATATGATAAATATATTTCATGATTGTTCTGTAAATGTGTCTATTTCTTGATTGTTCTGTAATGATGAATGTGTATACATGTGTGTATTTCTACATGTTTATGTTTACCCTGCTGAATATAATCTGCTGTACATCATTTTGTAATTTTAATTATGGATGGTGTATATCATTGACTAAGGGTTATGACTTCTCCAAATAGGGGGAGATTGTTGGGTACATTGGTCAAATGTACCTGATTTGAAGAAGCCTCACCCAACTCAATGATATACATCATAATGTATTTGATGTATGTTGAGTTACTTGTGCAGGTTAAGTATTTGCAGGACAGAAGCAAAAATTTCTAAGTCCATGTGTCGACACCTAGAGGGAAAGTGTTGACACTTAAGAAGACTTGTGTCGACACCCAGACAAGATGTGTCGACACTTGGAGTCATTGTGTCGACACCTGGGATGCAGAGTCGACACCAGACAGAAAGTGTCGACACTTAGAGCTGTGTCGACATTCAGTGAAGAAAAGTGCAGACAGAAAGTGTCGACACAAGGAGCTGTGTCGACACCCAGTGAAGCTCTGTCTACACCAGAAAGTGTCGACACTTGGAGCTGTGTCGACACTCAGCAAAAGTCTGCAGAGTCTAAGTACATGTGTCGACACTCAACATAATGTGTCGACACTCAACAGAAGAGTCAACATTTGAACTGTGTGTCGACACTCAGAACAATGTGTCGACACACAGCTGAAGACTCAACACTTGAAGGAAGTGTCGACACATGGAATGTGTCGACACTTAGCAAAGAACAGAAAGAACAACAAATTATTCTAAGTACAAGTGTCGACACTATGGGAATGAGTCGACACTCAGCTGAAGTCTCAACAACAAGAAGGTGTGTCGACACAAGGAGCTGTGTCGACACTCAGCAAGATTCAACATAGAAGACTATGTGTCGACACCAAGAAGCAGTGTCGACACTTGACAGATTCAACACAAGAAGTTGTGTCGACACAAAGGAGATGTGTCAACACATAGAAGAATTCAGCAAAAGCTAGAAGAACAAGTACTTGTGTCGACACTTAATTTCAGTGTCGACACATGCAGAAGAATCTGTGTCGAGACATACAAGGAAATATGTCGACACCTTGTAGACTTGTGTCGACACTTACACAACATGTGTCGACACTTGGACTATAAGTGTCGACACTTAAAGACAGAAAGTCTCGACACTTACTGACTGTTAGAGATTTTCAAGAAGTGACTGGTTGACATGACAGCTGCCGATCCAGCCGGTCTACAGCAACTGTCAGAGATGTCAGAAGTCAGTTATGAACCGGACCAGCCGATTACCATGAAGAAGGCCTATAAATAGGCATCCACAGTTTATAGAAACTGTTGTTGGTGTGGTTGTTGAAAGAGTTGATAAAGTGATTAACAAGTGGTACAGATTATTCAAGTAATCAGAAAAGTGGTACACAGAGTATCAATACAAGAAGATCTTGCAGTCCAAGTGCAGATCTAAGAAGTTGGAGAGAGAGGGCTCCATCCAGGAAATCAGCCTCTGGAACTAGGCTGAGAAGAAGGATTCAGATTCAATTCTGAGTCTTAAGTGGCAGAGGTCAAGGAACAACTCCAGAGGATTCAGCCTTATTCAGTTCTACTCAAGAAGCTTTGAAGAAAGCTAAGTCAGGGTGAATCCAGCTGAGTTCTTCCAAGAACTCATCAAGAATCTCTCAACTCCCCTCCATTAATTCTGAGTTGTAGAGTTATAATTTGTAATATCTTTTTAACTTGTAGGATCCATTGGATCTGAGTGATTGTAAGCCTATATTTATAAAGGCTGAGGGTAGGGCTTGTTTGCCTGAGTGTAGGAGATAGAGATCTCTGAGTGTAGGCCTTGTTGGCTGAGTGTAGGCCTTGGATTGGCTGAGTGTAGGCCTTGATTGGCTGAGTGTAGGCTTTGGGATAAAGCTGAGTTGTAAGGCTTTGGGCCTGAGGTAGGAACCAATTTGGGTTCTGAGACAGTGGAGAAGTTTGGCCGAATCTAGTACACTGCTAGATAGGCGAAGGGGGAAAGTGGATGTACCCATATCTTGGGGAACCACTATAAAACACTGTGTGCTGTGCTGTGTATGTTTTGTTATTGCTGTTTGCTGTGCAAAAGTAGTTAGAACTCTGTGATTTAACTAAGTGGCTGCCAACAAAGTTAGAAAAGGATTAGGTCACCTATTCACCCCCCCCCCTCTAGGTGTTTAGGTACCATATCTTTCACTTCTCCTTCAAGAAGCTTTGAAAAAGCTAAGAATGGTTGAACTATTTCTTCTCAATCAAGATCAAGGAAGAAGATTACTCATCAAGTTCTGATCAAGAAGTAGTCACTTGTTTCTTTCCTGCCGGGTGATTTATCAAATCTCAAATTCTAGTCAACTTTAATTCTTATTTTGTAAGATCTGGTAACAGATCTGAGCTGTAGGATATATATATATGAGCTGTAGTCCTGCATTAAAATGGCGGAGGTAGGGTGAGAGCCTGAGGTAGAAGAAGGAGGACTTTCTCTGAGTTGTAGGAATAGTTCTCTTCTAAGGGTGTAGGGCAAGGGTTTGCCTGAGGTGTAGGTGTGAAGGTGCACTCTGAGGTAGTATTCTTGAAGGGAATCTGAGTTATATGAGCTATATGAGATTTGAGTTGTAAGATCCGAGGAAAAGAAAGGAGGAGTTTTGTCGTATCTAGTCATTGCTAGATATGCAATGCCGGAAAGTGGGTGTACCCATAATTTGGGGAACCACTATAAAATTCCTGTGTGATGTGCTATGGTTTGTGCTGTGAATGTTAAATTAGAGCTATGTTGATATTAGTTTATCTATTTTCTTGATAGTTGTGGCTGTGTTAACTTCCTAACCAAAGAAATGTTTTTGTCCATAAGTAGCCATGATTTGAATAAATTTGAATTAGACCTATTCACCCCCCTGGTTAATCAATTTCCTAAAACAAACACTTTACAAGTATTGCAGGTATAGAGTTGATGATGGACAAGCTAAGCATCAAGGAAGCTGCTCCCACAGTCCAAGATAAAGATGATGGACTGATCACTCCTTGAGAAGGGCAAGGAATACATGAATTGGCTGAAGACCATCTAGATGAAGACAATGAAGATCAGAATGCTGAAGCTAGATTGCCTCCAGTGTTCAGACATCTAAGGGACCATCCAGCTCACAAAATCATTGGTGATGCAAGTCATAGAGTCTAGAACTTAAGCAAGAGTACCAACATAGCTCTCTACTCAAGTTTTCTATCTCAAGAAGAGGCCAAGAAGTTTGAAGAGGCAATCAAAGAATAGTTTTGGATTAGAGAAATGCAAGAAGAACTGAACCAATCTAAGAGGTGTAAGGTCTAAAAGTTGGTTCCCAAACCACAAGGATAATATTTCATAGGGACCAAGTGGATCAACAGAAACAAGTTGGATGGGAATGACATTACTGTAAGAACAAGGCTAGACTGGTGGCTAAAGGATACATTTAAGAAGAAGGGATAGATTTTAACCTGACATTTTCCACAATAGACATATTGGAAGTAATAAGACTCTTCCTTGTATTTGCTGCTTATCAAGGATTCAAAGCCTACCAGATGGATGTTAAGTCAGCCTTCTTGAATGAGGACTTAAAAGACGAAGTATATGTGGACCAGTCATCAGGTTTTGTTGACCATCACTCTCATAATTTTGTTTATAAGCTTAGGAAAGCTCTATATGGGTTGAAGCAAGCCCTTAGAGCTTGGTATGAGACCTTGTCTAATTTCCACATTGAGAACAAATTCTCAAGGGAAAAATAGACAAGAACCTATTCCTAAGGGAATTTAAGGGTAAGATCATCCTAGTCTAAATTTATGTAGATGACATAATTTTTAGGTCTACTGATGACAACCTTTGTAGGAAGTTTGCTAAACTAATGCAATGGAAGTTTGAGATGAGCAGTATGGATGAGCTCAAGGTCTTCTTGGGACTTCAAGTAAGACACACTAATGATGGCTTGTCCATATCCCAGTCCATGTTTACCCATGAGTTAATTAAGAAATATGGCATAGAGAATGTATCCACCACGAGAGCTCACATGGGGTCAAGTATGCCTATTGGCATAGATAGGGGAGGGAAACCTGTTGATGAGTCTTTGTATAGCGGGATAATTTGATTCCTTCTATACCCGACTGCAAGTAGGCCTGACATCACGTATACTACATGTGTCAGTGCTACGTATCAAGCCTGCCCTAATGAATCTCATAACTCTGCTACAAAGAGAATTTTAAGGTATCTTAAGGTTACACCAAATCTTGGCCTATGGTACCTTATGAATTGGGATTTTGATCTAATATGATTTTTAGATGCAGATTTTGCAGACTACAAAGAAGATAGCAAAAGTACTTCAGGGACCTGTCAGTTCTAAGGTAGAAGACTGGTGTCATGGAGCAACAAGAAGCAAATGAGTGTGGCAATATCAACTGCAGAGTCAGAGTACATTTTAGTAGGAAGCTGTTGCGCTAAGTTGTTGTAGATTCAGCATCAGCTTCAGGATTTCAAAATTAGGATAAGTAGAACTCGTCTTTATTGTGATTCTTCTAGTGCCATTTCTATTGCTAGGAATCCTGTCTCACACAGCAGGACTAAACACATAGAAATTATGTATCACTTCATTAGGGAACATGTGGAAAAGGAATACATCATCTTCGAGTTTGTCCCCACTGACAAGCAAGTGGCTGACATCTTCACTAAGCCACTAGATGAAGCAAAGTTCAACAACTTCAAATTTAATTGGGTATGTTGAACTTAGTTTAGCTTCAAATACTCCCTATAGTTTTTTTGATTGCAAGTTTGTTCTTTTTCTTGCATGCTGAAAAGATCTTTAGTGGTATAAATATTGTGGAGACCAAAGTGTTTATCAGGAAGATATGATAGAAGATGCTCCTATTGAGGGAGAGTAATTAAAACAGATTCATAAGCAGGTGCAGCCTGGTGAAGAAGGAAGCTAGTTGATGCATTAGTTCATCTCCTACACATAGCTAGAGGAGAAGAAGATCAAAGGAAACCAGACCACCCAGACTATTCTATAGAAGTCAAAAAGGGGGAGAGAAAGGGGTTGATCAAGTTTTGGATCAAGAGGTGTCAAAGGCCAAAATGATTGATCAAGCTCAACTGTGGCATTAAGATAGGTGGAGCAGGGATGTTTCTAAACAGGGGGAGTAGGTAATCTCTTGTAACTGTGTCTTATTATAGTGTTTATTACTCCAAATATGGTGTGTATGTCATTGAATAAGAAATTGAAGTGAGGCCTTGACTTCTTCAAATAGGGGGAGATTGTTGGGTTTAGTGCTCCCAATGTCCCTGATTTGTAAGAAGTCAAACAAGTCAATAATATAAACCTACTTGTATTTGAAGTATTGTTAAGTTTCATGTGCAGGGTGAAAACTTGAAGAAATAAATAAGTACAAAAGTGTCGACACACTTCACAACTATGTCGACACCTTTGTAGGAGAAGTGTCGAGATCAAAAAGATACAAGATAGAAGTGTCAAGACGCAACACTTCGCTCGACAGTTCAGACAGCTGTGTCGAGACATTTCAGTTATCTCGACACCATGAAGATCAAGTCAACAGTGTGAAGACAAGTCAGATATCTCGACACCTTAAAGCTCAGGACAGTTGTGTCGAGATAATACAATTGTCTCAACACAATGAAGAATTATAGTGCAGACTTAAAGATGTCTACACCCAGCAGACTGTAGTGTCGAGACAATTCAACTGTGTCGATAGAGTGAAAATTTAAAGTTTCTGTCAAAGAAAATTAGCTAAGTCCAAAAGCATTGAGTGAAGGCTGTTCACTTAATGCCATAATGATTCCGTCAACACCATAGAAGTTTGTCTGGAAAATTCGTCTAAGTCCACAAGCGTTGAGTGAAGTCAGGTCAATCAATGTCAAATGATAGAAAGCATTGAGACAAGCTTCAGTAGTGAACCCCATCAAATAGAAGGAAATTGGCAAAGTATAACAGCGTTGAATGATGAAACTACAATCAATGCTCTCAACACCAAAGTATCTAAAGAAGTGGAAAATTATCTAAGGCAAAAAACATTGAGTGATGAAGCTACACTCAACGTTCTCAACGCCTAGGATGCAGAATGAGTAGAAAGTTAAAATAAGTATAAAAGCGTTGAGTGGAGGCCATTCACTCATCACTCCAAGTAGTCAGAAAGTGTTGAAGATTAAAGCTAAGGCAAAAAAGGATGGAGTGAAGCTTACTGAATCAACGCTCTCAATGCCTGGATGAACTGAAGAAATGAATAAGTCCAAAATCTTTGAGTGAAGCGCATTCAGCCAATGCTCTCAACACCAAGAATGTTGAAGAAATGACTAAGTACAGAATCTTTGAGGCCAGTCACTCAACCCCACTGAATGCCTGAGTGGATTCTGAGAATTTGGCTAAGTCCAGAATGGCTGACGTCAGCATGAGTCAGCAAAAGTAAACAAAGTCAATGCATTTCAAATTTGTTGCGAGAAAGATGGAGTTTTCCATTAAAGGCATCGGCGGCCAGCTGATGTCGTATTCTTCATATGGTAGGTGGTAAATCAGCAATTAAGGTGTGGCCCACAACGCAAATGAGCTGTTGATCGAAGATCTATAAAAGGGAAAGATTTACTGGGTTGACAACAAGCAATTAGGGTTTTCTGAATACGCAAAGCGGAGAAACTTCATCTTCTCCCTCGCCATTAACATGGAGCCTAAAAAACAACTTCTAATAAGTCAACCTGAAAGAAAAAAAAGAGAAAGATGTTGCGATTCTCATCAGCAACAACAAGTTCAGAATCGATTTTTGATTGTGAAGAGAAGCAGAGCCTTTAGAGTCTCCCATTCCAGATAGCTGTTTGAAGAAGATACAAACCTTCGGATTCATTGTCTTTAACAACAGATCAAAATATTGATTCTGAGTTACTTCCAGCACGAGCAACCCGGTACTGAAGATGTTGTCAACTTATTATTATGAAGAAGATAGGGAATAAATCTGCTCAAACCAGAAAAACAGACATAGAAATCCTCTGGTGTCAAAATCAACACGTATATTGTTTATTCTTTAGGATCCTTTAGTATTTGAGTTATAGGCCTGATCTATAAAGGCTGAGAGTGTAGGATTTCTGTGAGAATCGAGTTGTAGGCCTATGTTATAATGGCTAAGGTACGATCATTTATGATCTGAGTGTAGGATCGATTATAGATCTGAGTCTAGGGCTTAGGCCTGAGTTGTAGGATCCTTTGGATTTGAGGTAGAGCTTAGTGCTCCAGTGGTAGGTCTTGGCGAAGACTGAGAGGTCTTGTGGGATCTATGCTGTAAGCTCTTAGGATCTGAGTGTTAGGGTTGTGGCTCATCTAACATACTATTAGAGAGGTTGGAGAGATAGTGGACATACCCAAGATCGACGAACCACAATAAACCAGCCGTGTCATTTGTGATTGAAATTGAAAGCCTAACTAATCGAATCACTAAGCTTAGCAAAATCAGTTAAGGTTTAAATAATTCAAAAAGAGACAAAAACCTATTCACCCCTCTAGGTGTTTAGCTGACCTTGAAAACGAAACTTTCAAAGGCATACAATGCCTTTTTTCATCTAGTGTGCAGGTCCCGCGACATTTTAATTTTGGATGACGTCAGCATGACTCAGCATTTGGGGACTTAGCAATTTTCATTCAAGCATCATAGGCATTGAGTGAGGCCTTGTCACTCAATGTAGAAATAATTAGTATAAAATATGTATTTTGAGACATGGAATGAACCTTCAACACTCAACACTTTTGACTTTACAGCCTAACCGATAAGGCATTGAGTTAGCCTTCATCACACAATGCTTTTGTACTTGGTAGAAGTTTCCTTTATGAAGGCGTTGATTGAAGCTTCTACACTCAATGCTTTTTGACTTTGCTGAATTTCTTGATATGGCGTTGAGTGATCCTTCATCACTCAACCCTTCTATTTTTAACTAGAAATCCTTTTGAGTATGCATTGAGTGAAATGCCTTCACTCAACGCTTTTATCCTTAGTAAGTTTTAAATTCATCAACACTGTTGCTTTGACTGCTGGATCTTCTGTCAATGCTTTTAGATACTTGGCATTGAGTGAAGTGAGTTCACTCAATGCTTCTAGACTTAGACTATTAACTTCTTATTCATCATCCTGTCTTGAGTCCCACTATCATTATGACCCAGAGAACCTATCTAATCAATATAACAATATTCAACCTGCATAGAAAGAACTTGAACATTTATATCAGATACAAACATGTGTATACCATTGACCTGTGTGTCTTCTACAAATCTGGGACATTCTGATCAATGGACCCAACAATCTCCCCATATTTGAAGAAGACAAAACCCTAGTTAATGATATACACTACCATATAATTAGAAACATTCACATTAAATAAGTCCAATAATTGACACATGGTCAAAAATGTGATTTAACATTCAAAGTGCTAATTATTAACAAATAGTGTGCTTATAATAATGTTCATAATCCCAAAGCACTTAAGGAATACATAAACATTTCATGTTTTAGGTTCTTTGAAAACTATTCCATTGCTAGGTTTCCTTGCAGCCTTTTCATTAGCTTCAATCCTCTTTTGCTCCTTTCTTTTTAGGTAACTGTAGGGCTTTGGGAAGTATTTGCTTGACTCAAGAGCATCTAATGACACTGCACCTATCTTCTTCTCACTTCTGAATATTCTCCTGACCTCTTCACTCCATTCAAGCAAAGCCCATTCCAGGGAGCTATACAACTTGCCCCTTTCAGTTTTCTTATCTTTGTATTTATCCCTGGAATATAAGATGGTAGTCTTTGATTGACGACTCCATAATTCAAAGTCTATCCTGGTTTCTATCCCTTCTCTGTACCTCTTTTTGCTTAACTTGACCTCCTCCCCCTCTTAAGCAATAGACTTGCCTTTTGTTTTTTATATCTGATCAACAGTGGGGTTGAAAGTAAGAATATTAGCAACAAAGAATTCTGCCCCTTGAACATCATATTGATCCCCATACTGATCATCACCATATTATTCATCTTGATGCTTACCATACTGTACATATTGTGTACGTTGGACACAATATACTTGATTTGAAGAAGCCCTTTCAACTCAATGATATACACAAGTATGTATTTGTTGTATATTTTAGTTTATGTATGCAGGTTGCCTATTTCATATTGATTAAAAAGGTGGTTCAAGTCATATTGGCAGGTGGACTCAAAAAAGCTGACTAGAAAGTGAAGAAATTTGTCTAAGTACAAAACCGTCAAGTGAAGTCAACAAAGTGCTTAGTGAAGCCAGCACAATCTACATCAAGCAACTTACAGTGCAAAAAAATGGCTAAGTATAAAAGTGTCGACACACTTCAACTGTGTCAATACCTTTGCAGCAGTTGTATCGAGACAAGTCAGTTTACTCGACACTTTGAAGTCTAAGTCAGTAGTGTCGAGAGAAGTCAGCTAAATTGATAGATTGAAGATTCAAGATAGCTGTGTCGAGACAAGTCAGTTGTCTCGACACCTTAAAGACTAAGTCAGTGGTGTCTAGACAAGTCAGTAGTGTCGAGACAAGTCATCCATCTCGACACTTAAAGCTTAAGATAGTAGTGTCAAGGTAATACAACTGTCTCGACACAATGAATACTGAAAATTATACTAAGTAAAATTGTGTCAAGATAATTCAACTATCTCGACACAATGGAGGATTAAAGCAAGTATAAAAGTGTTGACACCGACAGACTGGAATGTCGAGACAATTCAACTTTCTCGACATAGTGGAGAAATAAAGCAAGCATAGTAGTGTCGACACCTGACAAATAGTTGTGTCAAGATAATTCAACTCTCTAGACACAGTACAGATTTAAAGATGTCAGCAGAGATGATAGTTATGTCGAGACAAGTCATCTATCTCAACACTTTCAAGTTTACATGAAAATTCTTCTAAGTAAAATTGTGTCGAGACTGCTAAGATGTCTCGACACCTTCTAAGAACAAGTGTCGAGACAGTTTAGACATCTCAACACTTATGTTTCTAAAGATGTGCAGAGTCAACACCGAAGTGTCAAGATAAGTCTGAACTGTCACATCAGCTACAATAACATGGAATCTCAACAGAAACAGTTTAAGGAGGAATTTGAATTATCATTTCACATGTTGATGTCATAAATCAGAAACCAGCATTCCATGAAGGCAATATATAGAGGGGTTGTCTACACAGAAATCAATGATCAAATCAATTAGACAAATCATTCTATTCTCATTCTGATTTTTCTAAGTTAGAGGAGGGCGACAATCCCAAGAAGGGGGAGGAAGATGAAATTCTTCAAGAAGATCTTCAGATCCTTTCATCAAGTGGTCAGAAGATTCAAGTGGATCTATTCTACAATTTCTTCAAGGAAATCAAGCCGGTCATTAAGAAAATAGCAGATTCAGAGAATTATCTTCTCAACCAGCCTGCTTTTTAAGAATCAATCAAGTGCAGTTGAATTGAAGAATTTGAATTCTTTTAGATTAGTCAGATCACAGATATGGTGTTTCTGATTATATTTTCCTCTTAATTTTTGTAAGATCTCTTTGAGATGTGAGTTGGTAGGAGATTTAATCTCTGGGTTGTAAGCTTAATTTATAAAGGCTGAGGTTGGTTCATAAAGGACCTGAGGTAGGTGATTTGAGTGGATCACTGAGGTGTAAGCCTGCATTATAAAGGCTGAGGTAGGGTTCTTGAGTAACCTGAGGTTGGAGATTGCGTGAATCTCTAAGATAGGACCAATGGGTCTGAGTGCAGGCTTCTTAATCAAAACTGAGACTGTAATATCTTTGGATCTGAGTTAAAGAGGAGCATCTATAACCTTATCTAGCACATTTCTAGTGAGGAAGAAGATGGAAAGTGAATGTACCTTGATAGGGGAACCACTATAAATTCTCTGTGTGTTGTGATTTGCTTGTGTCTGTGCTGTGTTTTGAGATTTGCATGTATTGTGCATGGTTGATTAATTGTCCTAAGTTGTTGTAAAGCTTATTTCTCAAGTATATTATTTGCAGAACATAGTATCTCACAAACTGTTAACCTAAGTGACAAAGAAATTAAAAAGGACACCTATTCACCCCCCCCCCCCCCCTATGTGATTAACTACCCATATGATTAACATTTAAGTGGTATCAGAGGGAGGTTATTCAATAAAGACCAAACAGTCTGAAAAAGATCCAAAGTATGGTTGAAAAAAATCAGATCTAATGGCTTTTGAATCTCACAGAGAACTCAGCTTTATGAAACTACCATTATGTACCAAGGATAACTTTGCTATATGGAAGCAGAGAGTGAGATTGTTTATGGAGGCTTCAGATCCAAGAATTTTTGTTACAATACAAGAAGGACCTTATATTCAAATGAAGATATCTGTCCTAGATGCATAGGTTCGAACCCCCAAGAAACTGTCAGAAATGACAAAGGATATGGTGGTTCGTGTCAACATGGACAAAAGAGCACAAAATATACTTGTCAGTACAATAGATTATTCAACCTTTCAGAATCTTGTGCACTGTAAAACATCCAAGGAGAAGTGGGACACTCTCATAGTCTAAATGGAAGGCATAGAAGAAGTAAGAGATGATAGAAAATCTCACCTCAACTAGCAGTATGAGGCATTCAGATAAGGAAAACTAATTCTATAGAATAATGTTATGAAAAGTTTTTTAGAATTGTTAATGACTTAAGAAACTATGGTAGAGATTTCTCAAATTATGAGATTAATGACAAATTTTTGAGATCCCTAAATAAAGAATGTGACATCAAGATTTGTGCTGTAAGAGAAGTGGAGAATCTAAGAAATATGATACCCCAAGACATGTATGGGAAGTTATTGCCACATGAGCTTCAACAAAATTCTAGAAAAGCTGATGCAGATTCTACCAGAAGTTTAACATAGACTTAATCCGTGGCTTTAAAAGCAGATACATCAAAGAAGTTTAGAAGAGAAATCCCATCATCACCAAGAAGGTATGAAGATATAGATAATACTTTAACCTGTTCTTTATCAGAAGAGTTATCAGATTATGAATTGACACTATTTACCAAGCAATTCAAGAAAATGATGAGAAGAAGAAAGCAGTGGAATAAGAAGAAATCAACAGGATCAAGCTCCAGTAAAAGCAAAGACAAACACAGAGATAAATCTGTGGTCAGGTATGATTCTCATCAGAATAAATAATTTAGGACTGACATTATCTGCTAATGTTGTAACAGTCCTGAGCATGTCTTTGCTGACTGTCTAGTAAAAAGAAAGGAGAACAAAAAGTGAAATGAAAAGAAGTTCTATATAGACAAGAAATCAGAAAATGGTCTGATGGCAAAGAAACCAAAGACCTTATCTGATAGTGATACTGAATCAACTGAATTAGAAGAAGAACATGTTGGACTATTCTCCTATGAAGAAGAATTCATCCGAGAGGCCATATACAAGGGGAAAAAAATCCACAAGTTCATCACACTATGGTGATTCTGAAGAAGATATGGTGGTCAATTTAATGCCACTGTCTGATAATCAAGATACAGAAATTGCTGTATGTCAGGATACTCAGGTAATCTTTGACAATTCCTATTGTTATAAAAATTCTATTCATGAGACTATGGATGAGCTAGACTCATGTTATAACGCCCAGAAACTCAAAGGAGCTAAGGGGGGACGTTTTGGGCCAGTTTGGGTTCTGGCTGCAGGCACACGGCCTGGGACACGGGCGTGTCCCAGGCCGTGTCAAGCCAGTGTCGACACTGAGACGGGAAGTCGACACTTTGGTCTCGACATTATATCGAGACTGGGCACACGGCCTGCGACACGGGTGTGTCGCAGGGCTTGTCGACCCGTGTCGACACTTAGCCGCGAAGTCGACACTGTGCTTTGACGAAGTGTCGAGACATGGCACACAGCCTGCGACACGGGCGTGTCGCAGGGCATGTCAACCCGTGTCGACACTCGTCCCGCGAAGTCGACACTTTGGTCTCGGCACACGGCCTAGGACACGGGCGTGTCCAAGGCCGTGTTAGTAGGTCGACGATCTTCGCTCGACGAAGTGTCGAGTGTCGAGACCGTGTACACGGCCTGGGGTCCAGGCGTGTTGAGGTGACACGGGTAGGGACACGGGTGTGTCCTAGAACCCGTGCAGTGATCGGGTTGATTTCGGGGAAAAATTATGGGGGTACACGGCCGGCCACACGACCGTGTCAGGTGGAACACGGGCGTGTCAGCTCGAACATGGGCGTGTTCGATACCCGTGTGAGGTTCCAGGCGAGCCGATTTTGACCGCGAATGAGGCACACGGCCCTAGACATGGGTGTGTGCCAGGCCGTGTTCGGTCTAGATTGGGCATTTCAGTCCCGAATCAAAGCCGTTCGTTTCCTTATTTTGAGATCCAACGGCTGGGGGTTGTTCCTGAAGGGATATACCCGGGATTGGACTTAGAAAACCCTCACTTTTCTTAAGTGTTATCTTTCTAAAACCTTATAGAGAGAGGAGAGCCAAGGGAGGAAGAAGGAGCTAGATCCCGCCATTGGAGGAGCTTCGAAGCTCCGAATCGCGAGCCGACTCCGGATCTACGGAGGCAAAGCTAGTGCGGTGCTTTTCATCCGATTACTTTTCAATGGCGCCAAAGAGGAACGCTAGGGTAACGATCCTCATCTTGAGCATGAGTAGCTCTCTTTCTTTGCATAGGAATCCCGCTCTCGCGAGTTTGCGGAGAGTTGGAGGCGTTCCTTCGGGTAGATATGTGAAGTCCCCGTTGTTTAGAGTCCGTAAGCGAGAACGGACATAGGCATGATGTGTGAAGCCTACCCGGACATGTTGGTCTGGATCGGTGATGTTGCATTGCATAAGGCCGGAGAAGACTCCGTGCTATTGATTGTTTTCGGGTTTTCTACGCGGTAGATTGCAGCAGGGAGCCTTGGGGACTGACCCAAAGGTGCACCCGGAAAACTGGGCGGATACAAGATCTTGCCAACTTGGTGGCCTGAGAGCCAACTTGAACATAACCGGGTTATGTGAATTGTGATGGATATGGGACTCGGTGGAAGTTTGACCCGCGCAAATGGCTTAAATTATCGTTGCGATGGTAGCACGGGTTAGATGGAACCGTACCCGTTCTATGTCGTTCGGTTAAAGAGACCTAAAGGCACGTGGCACTTATCGTTGGCATAGATTAGGGTCTTTGGCGGTCGATGACTTAAATTGTCGTGACCCAGGCCAGGAAGACAAATTTTGCTCATAGGTTTGGCCGTCCAAGTGGCGGTGGTGAGTCCGGAATGTCGATGGCTTTAATTGACGTGACATCGACCGGTTCACCGAGAATGTGGCCTGAGTGCACGGGGCGTGTGGCCGTGAGTGCCAACGTCTGTGATGAAATGGCTAATTATATATTGCTCGCTTATGCTAATGAAATGCAGGGAAGGAGCATCGTCGCCCCGATTTGGGGGCGGGATCGTTATAATTTGGTCAGCATTGCTGACTGTTGCCTTGTTTTGCCACCGTGCGGTGGTTTGTTGCTTGCAGGTGCAGCTGGACCAAGCGGTCAATAGCGGGCTAAAGCCCGAATGCGAAGCCGGCCCTTGAAGGCCTAATTGGAAATGTTTACTGCTTTATTCATGTGTGACCGGCCTGCGTGTCGTGGTTTGTAAAACATGTAATTTAAAGTGAAACATTTTGTAAAGCCTTAAGGCTTATTTTGGGTATTTTTGTATAACATTCCTAATTTGTATTAGTGGACATTCGTGCTCTAATGCTGGGTTCTTTATTGCAACTTTTATAAACTGCTTCCGCTAGAATTCTCTGTGTAGGACGTTGAGATTGGTTGGATGGTTTCCATAAGTAACCACCCGGTCTGTCTATGGCATACGACGTCGGGCCCCGGCCGGACCTACTGCTTTATGCTATGTGACGGATAGGGGGTGTTACAATTTGGTATCAGACTACTGGTTTTGGTCGGGCTTAGAGTGAATTCGTGGGCGAATTCTTTTTAAGGGGTGGTGAGCACATTGTCTGCGTCATCGTTATAACGGTAACAGAACCCATGAATGTCCACTTAGGAATGAAAATACTCGTGTTTGAGGAACCTGCGTGTTCCTATAATTGCTGTTTGCAATTTTATTTGGTCGCTTAACGGTGTTTTGTACCACTATAGGTGACCAGAAGTGGTGTTGGGCCGTCAGAACGTCGAGTTTCTGAGTCTAGTAGTGCACCGGATGTTGCTCCCGCAACACCTCTATCGGCTGAGAATATTCGATTGGTGGCTGAAGCGGTGTTGGCCGTGATAAATGCGCAGCCTGCAAGGCAAACGCAGCAGCCCGCTCCTGTGATGGAGCAAGAACCTCTTCAAGAGGCTGAGCCGAGGAGAGTGGAGCAAGTGGTTGTGGAACCGGTAGTGCCAAGGAGGGCAACTGAGAGGCAGCTTAAGCATGTAATGAGCTTTAACCCTCCGTTATTCTCGGGGTTGGGAACCCCATCTCAGGCTGAAGACTGGCTCTCCAGGGTGAAGAGAGTCATGATAGCAACGGAGACGGAGGAGTGGCAAATGACCACCATCGCTACGTTCCTTCTGGACGGGGAAGCGAGGATGTGGTGGGAAGTATTGGAGCTGCACTTATTGAGAGGTAGGCAACTTGGTGATGTCTCGATGGAAGAGTTCTCGAGATTATTCTTGGCTAGATACCTCCCTTCGACGCAGAAGATAGCGTTGGAAAACGAATTTCTAAAGTTGGTTCAGGGAGAGAAGAGCGTGGATGAATATCTCCATGAGTTCACTCGTTTGAGTCGATATGCTAGCTCCACCATTGTGGATGAGGAGCGCAAGACTAATCGCTTCTATGAAGGCTTGAGGGATGAGTTGAGACTACTACTTTCAGGGCTGATGACGCAGGGTTTCTTAACCTTGGTCAATACTGCCCGGTCCTTGGAGAAGGACATGAAGAATGTACAAGCAAAGAAAGCTTGTGTGAGAAGAAATCTGAATTTAAAGTGTCGACTACTTCAAAGACCGGCTATCGGAGATCTTTCAAGAAGCATAGGACTTCGGGTCCAGCTCCTTCTGGTGCTTTTGGGGCGACTACGAGTCGGACCCCGGGCGCGTATTTTACTTGTGGAAATACGGGGCACTTTGCTCGTGACTGTTGGAGCGGACGTCCTAAGTCCGAGAGGAAGCCGGGAGATACTTATGAAGAGAAGGGAAAGGCGGTGGAGTCGACCGCATCTCATTATGCTCCGGCCCAACCAAGGGTCTACAATCTTGGCCAACAGGAGGCCATCAAACAAGCTGATGTGGTGACAGGTACGGCTTAATTTATAGCAAGTCAATTTCTTTAAGTACTTGTTATGCACATGTTACCTTACCACTGCTTGTTTAGGATTTGTGTTGATTTGTGAAAATCTGGCACGAGCACTCTTCGATACGGGAGCTTCACACTCCTTCTTGTCCGAAGGATTTATATCACGCATCGGAGTCCCTTCTTCGATGGCGAAGGATAAGTTGGATGTGTTGTTGCCCAATGGGTGTTCGATGCGAGCGGATAGGATCTGTGATGTTAAGGTTCGTGTTGGGGAGCAGGAGTTCGACCTGCGGGCGTCTTTACTTCCGTTAGTGGAGTTCGACATCATATTTGGCATGGACTGGCTCTCGGAGCAGCAGGCCCATATAGATTGCGGTAGCAAGGAAGTCAAGCTGGGAGCAAGTTGTGAGATGACTTTTACGGGCTTAAAGGGGTCGAGCAAGACGTTGATGTCTGCCCTTCAGGTGGTGAAGGCGGTTCGTGCCGGAGCAGAACTGTTCTTTACACTAGTGGAGGTTGCAAAGCTGAAGCCCGCATTGGATTGTATTTCAGTGGTATCGGAATACCCTGATGTGTTCCCCGCAGATCTTCCTGGAGCCCCGCCTCAGCGGGAGATAGATTTTACGATCGAGCTAGTGCGAGGTGCAAAGCCTGTGTCACGATCTCCGTATCAGCTAGCGCCTAAGGAAATGGCGGAGCTGAAAGTTCAACTGCAAGAGTTGTTGGAGCAAGGGTATGTGCGCCCGAGTTCTTCGCCTTGGAGCGCACCGGTCCTCTTTGTTAAGAAGAAGGACGGAAGCTTGCGGCTATGTATTGATTATAGGGAGCTAAACAAGTTGACGGAGAAGAACAAGTACCCGATCCCTCGGATTGATGATCTCTTTGATCAGCTAGTCGGGTCGACGGTGTACTCGAAGTTGGATCTCAAGGCTGGGTACTATCAGCTGCGGATAAGGGAGAGTGATATCCCGAAGACAGCGTTTAGTACGAGATACGGGCATTATGAGTTTACGGTCATGCCGTTTGGGCTGACTAATGTGCCGTCAGTGTTCATGGATTTGATGAACAAGACATTCAGGGAGTACTTGGATCATTTCGTGATCGTCTTCATCGACGATATTTTGGTGTACTCGCAAAGTGAGGAAGATCACTTCAAGCATCTTCATTTGGTGTTGGAGACGCTAAGGAGAAATAAGTTGTATGCCAAGTTCTTGAAGTGCGAGTTTTGGCTATCCTCAGTGGCGTTCCTCGGGCATATAGTGAGTGGAGAGGGTATTGCTGTGGATCCGACGAAGATTGTTGCGATACGGGAGTGGCCTGAGCTTGCTACTGTAGCGGAAGTCCGGAGTTTTCTGGGGCTTGCCGGCTATTATAGGTGCTTCGTAGAGAACTTCTCGCGGATAGCGTTACCTCTCACTACTTTGACGAGGAAGGAGCATAAGTTCGTTTGGATGTCGGAGTGCGCGCGAGCTTTTGAGGAGTTGAAGTGTCGGTTGACCACGACGCCTGCGCTGAGTTCGCCATATGGAACCGAAGGCTATGAGATTTACAGTGATGCTTCGGGCAGTGGTTTGGGTTGCGTGCTACTGCATCATGGAAGTGTAATAGCTTATGGCTCGAGACAGCTAAAAGTGCATGAGAGGAATTATCCGGTCCATGACTTGGAGTTAGCGGCCGTGATTTTTGCCTTGAAGCTGTGGAGACACTACTTGTACGGTGTGAAGATTGATATCTACACCGATCACAAGAGCCTGAAGTATCTCATTGATCAGAAGGATCTGATTATACGGCAGCGTAGATGGATGGAGTTCCTGGGGGACTATACATTCAAGATCCACTACGTGCCTGGCAAATGGAATGCGGTTGCAGACGCATTGAGTCGCCGAGCCCCAGCTCAAGTCAATTGGCTATCGGTGCATGATGAGCAGTTGGTGCGAGAGTTGGAGGCGTTGGAGATTGTTTGCGTGGATAGACAATCAAGTGCTGAAGCAGTTCTGAATTGGACTGAAGTCCAATATGACCTGGCTGATCGTATTCGGCAAGCTTTGGATATGGATGCTCATATGAAGCAGTTCATGGTAGAGGCTCTGGATGGGTCAAATCCCCAATTCATCGTGGAGGACGGATTACTTTGGAGAGATGGTCGTCTGTGCGTCCCAAGTGTGGGCAATTTACGGGTGGAGTTATTGTACGAGGCACACCATACCAAGTACTCGATTCACCCGGGGAGCACAAAGATGTACCGTGATGTGAAGAAACTATTTTGGTGGCCAGGTTTGAAGAAGGATGTGGCGCTATATGTAGCGAAGTGCCAAACCTGCGCCTTGGTAAAGGCGGAGTGCCAAAAGCCGGGTGGATTTCTTAAGTCCTTGCCTATTCAGGAGTGGAAATTTGACGATATCTCTATGGACTTTGTGCACGGTTTGCCAAGGTCGCAAAAGGGGAACGACGCCATTTGGGTGGTCGTTGATCGGTTAACAAAGGTGTCGCATTTTATTCCGCATAGGAAGGATGATCCGGTGGAGAAGTTGGCAAAGCTTTATGTGGATAACATAGTACGGCTTCATGGTGTGCCCCGCAGCATCGTGAGTGACCGAGATGGGCGGTTCACGTCCAATGATTGGAGGCTGGTGCAGCAAATGTTGGGAACAAAGCTGAAATTCAGCACAGCCTTCCATCCGCAAACAGATGGGCAGACCGAGAGGGTCAATAGAACTATGGAAGACATGCTCCGCATGTGTGTCTTGGATTTCGGAAAGCAATTGGAAGACCACCTTTATTTGGTGGAGTTCGCGTACAACAATAGCTACCAAGCGAGTATTCAGATGGCGCCTTTCGAGGCCCTATATGGTATAAAATTTCGCACGCCGTTGTCTTGGTTAGAAACGGGTGAGTCAAAGTTGTATAAGCGATCAGAAGTGGAGGATGCTACTTCTTTGGTGAGAACCATTCGGGAGAGGTTGCTTATCGCTCAGGACCGGCAAGCGAAATACTATAATGCCAAGCATAGGAACGTGGAGTTCGCTGTGGGTGATTATGTGTACCTAAAGATCAAGCCGTTCAAGGGTGTCTCGCGGGTGCGGCGATTGAAAAAGCTAAGCTCGAGGTACCTTGGACCGTTTGATGTTCTGGAGCGAGTTGGTGAAGCGGCCTATCGGTTGAAGCTTTCAGTGGAGCTTAGTGGTTTACATGATGTATTCCACATTTCGGTGCTTCGGAAGGCGGTGCAAGAGCCTACGCAAGTGATCGCGGTTGATCAAGTGCCGGTGGATAGTGGGCTAACGACAAAGGTCAAGCCCGTGCGGATTGAGGACTCGGAGGTCAAGCGGCTACGCAATAAAGAGATCAGGATGGTCAAGATCCGGTGGGACAATTACGGTCGTGAGGAGCTCTCTTGGGAGCGAGAGCAGACTATGCTTGACGAGTATCCGGAGTTGTTCCGCTCAGGTACAAATGTTGGTTTTGTACATGTCTTTCCTTTATGTAATTTCGTGGACGAAATTCTTTTAAGAGGGGGAGAGTTATAACGCCCCGAAACTAAAAGGAGCTAAGGGGGGACGTTTTGGGCCAGTTTGGGTTCTGGCTGCAGGCACACGGCCTGGGACACGGGCGTGTCCCAGGGCGCGTCAAGCCAGTGTCGACACTGAGACGGGAAGTCGACACTTTGGTCTCGACATTGTGTCGAGACTGGGCATACAGCCTGCGACACGGGCATTTCGCAGGGCGTGTCGACCCGTGTCGACACTTAGCCGCGAAGTCGACACTGTGCTTTGACGAAGTGTCGAGACATGGCACACGGCCTGCGACACGGGCGTGTCGCAAGGCGTGTCAACCCGTGTCGACACTCGTCCCGCGAAGTCGACACTTTGGTCTCGGCACACGGCCTAGGACACGGGCGTGTCCAAGGCCGTGTCAGTAGGTCGACGATCTTCGCTCGACGAAGTGTCGAGTGTCGAGACCGTGTACACGGCCTGGGGTCCAGGCGTGTTGAGGTGACACGGGTATGGACACGGGCATGTCCTTGAACCCGTGCAGTGCTTGGGTTGATTTCGGGAAAAAATGATGGGGGTACACGGCCGGCCACACGGCCGTGTCAGGTGGAACACGGGCGTGTCAGCTCGAACATGGGCGTGTTTGATACCCGTGTGAGGTTCCAGGCGAGCCGATTTTGACGGCGAATGAGGCACACGGCCTTGGACACGGGCGTGTGCCAGGCCGTGTTCGGTCCAGATTGGGCATTTCAGTCCCGAATCAAAGTCGTTCGTTTCCTTATTTTGTGATCCAACGGCTGGGGGTTGTTCCTGAAGGGATATACCCAGGATTGGACTTAGAAAACCCTCACTTTTCTTAAGTGTTATCTTTCTAAAACCTTAGAGAGAGAGGAGAGCCAAGGGAGGAAGAAGGAGCTAGATCCCGCCATTGGAGGAGCTTCGAAGCTCCGAATCGCGAGCCGACTCCGGATCTACGGAGGCAAAGCTAGTGCGGTGCTTTTCATCCAATTACTTTTCAATGGCGCCAAATAGGAACGCTAGGGTAACGATCCTCATATTGAGCATGAGTAGCTCTCTTTCTTTGCATAGGAAGCCCGCTCTCGCGAGTTTGTGGAGAGTTGGAGGCGTTCCTTCGGGTAGATATGTGAAGTCCCCGTCGTTTAGAGTCCGTAAGCGAGAACGGACATAGGCATGATGTGTGAAGCCTACCCGGACATGTTGGTCTGGATCGGTGATGTTGCATTGCATAAGGCCGGAGAAGACTCCGTGCTATTGATTGTTTTCGGGTTTTCTACGCGGTAGATTGCAGCAGGGAGCCTTGGGGACTAACCCAAAGGTGCACCCGGAAAACTGGGCGGATATGAGATCTTGCCACCATGGTGGCCTGAGAGCCAACTTGAACATAACCGGGTTATGTGAATTGTGATGGATATGGGACTCAGTGGAAGTTTGACCAGAGCAAATGGCTTAAATTGTCGTTGTGATGTGAGCACGGGTTAGATGGAACCGTACCCGTTCTATGTCGTTCGGTTAAAGAGACCTAAAGGCACGTGGCACTTACCGTTGGCATAGATTAGGGTCTTTGGCGGTCGATGACTTAAATTGTCGTGACCCAGGCCAGGAAGACAAATTTTGCTCATAGGTTTGGCCGTCCAAGTGGCGGTGGTGAGTCCAGAATGTCGATGGCTTTAATTGACGTGACATCGACTGGTTCACCGAGAATGTGCCCTGAGTGCACGGGGCGTGTGGCCATGAGTGCCAACATCTGTGATGAAATGGCTAATTATATATTGCTCGCTTATGCTAATGAAATGCAGGGAAGGAGCATCGCCGCCCCGAGTTGGGGGCGGGATCGTTATAATTTGGTCAGCATTGCTGACCGTTGCCTTGTTTTGCCACCGTGCGGTGGTTTGTTGCTTGCAGGTGTAGCTGGACCAAGCGGTCAATAGCGGGCTAAAGCCCGAATGCGAAGCCGGCCTTGAAGGCCTTATTGGAAATGTTTACTGCTTTATTCATGTGTGACCGGCCTGCGTGCCGTGGTTTGTAAAACATGTAATTTAAAGTGAAACATTTTGTAAAGCCTTAAGGCTTATTTTGGGTATTTTGTATAACATTCCTAATTTGTATTAGTGGACATTCATGCTCTAATGCTGGGTTCTTTATTGCAACTTTTATAAACTGCTTCCGCTAGAATGCTCTGTGTAGGACGTTGAGATTGGTTGGATGGTTTCCATAAGTAACCACCCGGTCTGTTTGTGGCATACGGCGTCGGGCCCCGGCCGGACCTACTGCTTTATGCTATGTGACGGATAGGGGGTGTTACACATGTGAATCAAAGTTTGATTCATATAAGTCTAACCCTGAGACTGAACTGTAGCAACTCACAGTCAAAATTGGAAAACTGTTGGAAGCTCTTGTAAAGAGCAAGAAGTTTGTCAAACAACAAACTATATAAATTGCATCACTTAAAGTTCTTGAGTATCGTCATAAGATGGATACTCAGAAGATTGGTCTTCAAAGTTATAAGTTGGAAAAGGTGACTAAGATCATTGATGAACAAATTATATTGCTAAAATAAAAGGATGCAACTATACAGGAGTTAGAATTCATACTTCTGAATGAGAAAAGATTAGTACAACAATTTTCTAAACCTAAAACTACACAGCCTATTATAGATACGTTCTCAGGAACACTTGGAAGTGGTCTTGGGTATGTTAAATCCAAGGGAAAAAGGGGAAAAAAATATGACAGGACAAAAGGGTCTAGTTATTCCACAACCTATGATTCAGAATAAGTGAAAAGAAACCCAGAAGTCTTGACCAGTTTAAACAAGTTCATATGTGAATAGGAAAGCTATTCTTAATATGCCTACTCTAAGGAGAACCGTTGTAACTGAGAGACAAAAAAACCTTTTTGCTCCCAGGGAAAGGGTAATGTAGTAGCCGATGCTTTAAGTAGGAAGACCGCCAAAATCTTCAATCTGTCTGTGCAATCACTGGTGGAAGAATTCTTATTGATGGACATCGAAGTTGGGAGTAGTACTGTGCCTGGTAGTTTGAAAGCAAAAGAGCCCTCTTGGATTTCACTTACTAGAGTGCACTAGAAGGATGACCCTGACTTGTTGCATCTCCAGGATAGAACTGAGAAGGGAGAGCTACCTGATTTCTCTTTGGACGAGTTTGATACTCTGAAATATCTGGGTAGATTTTGTATCCCAGCTTTTGGTGACATTCAGGATAAAATTTGTAATGAAGCTCATGGTTCCAGTGTTTCCTACCATCCTGGTTCCACCAAAATGTATAATGATCTAAATTAAATCATTTGGTGGTCGGGAATAAAGAGTGATATAGCATGGTTTGTGTAGGAATGTTATACGTGTCAGCGTGTTAAGGTTGACCATGGAAGGCCTGGTGAAAAATTGACACCGCTTGATATTCCTACTTGGAAGTGGGAGAGTATTTCGATGGATTTCATCACCTATTTACCGAAATCTCCCCATGGGCATGACTCTGTTTGGGTGATAGTTTATATATTGACTAAGTCTGCTCACTTTGTGCCCTTTAAGATTGGGAATTCTATGAAGAAGATAGCTGAATTATTTCTCTATGAGGTCATCAAATTACATATAGTACCTGTTAGCATTGTATCAGATTGACATCTAGATTTATGTCCCATTTTTGGAAGAGTTTACAGGAGGGGTTGGGTACCGATTTGAGGTACTCCACCACGTATCATCCGCAGACAAATGGTCAGACGGAAAGGGTAAATCTGTTCGTGAAAGATATGATAAGATGTTATATATTGGATCACGGTGGTGCTTGGGATGAGCGTCTAAGACTTATAGAATTCACATACAATAATAGTTATCAAGAGAGTCTGCAGATGACCCCATTTGAGGCCTTATTTGGGAGGCGTTATAGGACACCTTTTTTGGGGCCTAGGTTGGTGAGAGACCGCTGCTAGGTCCGGAATCCCTTGAAGAGATGAATTATACTGTAACTCATATTCGAGAGAAGCTCTATGTTGGTCAGGAGCGTTATGAAAAGTACGCAAATTGACGAAAGGTCGATCTGGTGTTCGCCGTTGGGAACTCGATTTTTCTAAAAGTCTCTTTGATTCCAGTGTTAAAATATTTGTAAGGAACCACAAGTTAGATCCCCGATATGTCGGACCTTTTTCAGATTCTTGAGCGCATCAGAGTGTCAGCTTATAGACTGGTTTTACCTGCTACCTTCCATAGTGTCCATTATGTGTTCCATGTGAGCTAGTTGCGGAAGTGTGTTCATAGTGATCGTAAAGTCCTTGACTTAGTGCCCAAGATTCAACCCAACCTTTCGTATGTGGAAGAAACTGTCTGTATTTTGGAATCTCAAGATCGAGTGTTGCGGGAAGGACCATTCCCATGGTTAAAGTTCTCTGGTGGAATCAGGACGTCGAGAGCGCAACGTGGAATTGGAGTTGGCTATGACGGAATTTCATCCGCATCTCTTCCTTTAGCTTCTGGTATGTCTCCATGAGTATGGATGTTTTCAATTTTCTCATTTTGGTTTTGTTTTGCAGTTGTGCTAAGTTTTGGGATGAAACTTCTTTTAGGGGGAGTGACTGTAACGCCTTAGATTTTCCAATGATATAATTTCATTAGGTATCATCATAATTATGATGTCAGGGCGTTACCTTTTTACGTCTTGTTGACGGTGCTGCACCGTTTGTGCGTTTTCGCGTCTGTTGTGTCCGTTTGACCAGATTTTGGAGTTTTTGATGAGATTTAATGATTTCTTGTTTGAATAATTTAAGTTATGTCATGTATGCTTATAGTAAGCATATGATGTTAGTGTCTCAAGAATGGTACGTCAGATTCTAGTTTAGTCTTTGCCGTTAGATTCGCAGCGCAGATATTCGCCAATCTTGTGAATTTCATTCTAATATGGATGCGTTTAATCTGTATCGCTGTTTTACCCTGGAATAAACGACAATCTAAATTTCTGAAATTATCTTGCTTAATTATTGGAAACCATGCTTTGTACTCGTGATGACCAGCCTCATTCCTAGAGAGGATAGGTGCAGTTCCCAAGAAGTATATATATTACTTCTCGAGAAATGATGTTTTGTTCCCAGGAAGTCTTGCTTCTTTTTGAGAAATCGCTCCTCGAGTTCCCGAGTGGTCTTGAAGCTCTCGAGAAGTGCATGTTTGTTCTCAAGAAGTCCTGCAGTTCTCGGGAAATCCTCTTTTGGTCTCGAGAAACATACTCTCAGCTCTCGAGATATCCAAAAGCTCTTCTTGAGAAATCCATAGTCTCTTCTCGTGAAGTCCTTATTAGTACTCGAGATCATCCCTTGTTCTCGAGAAAGTGACTCGTTGTTCTCGAGTAGTGCTTCTACCTATTCCCGAGAAGTTTTCTTCTATTCCCGAGAATACCTTCATTAGTTCTCGAGAGGTCCTCATCAGTTCTCGAGAAATCTCCTTCTGTACTCGAGAAATCCATACTTCATCTCGAGATTTCTGGCTCAGCCGACCCTTGACCATCTCCTTAAGTGTAATGATTCCAATATTTTATTTATTTCAATATTATATATATACACAGATATATATATATATAAGAAAACGTTTTCTTCTCCTGTTTAAGCCGACCGACTTCTATCCATTTCCCGAACCAGTGCGGCGTGAGCGTGAGAGAGAAAGTTCTTCCACGATTCTTCTAGTGGCCGTCAACGGTGCTCCGGTGAATGAAATCTTGAACCGAGCGTGGATCCGGAAAGCTCTCAGCGAGATCTACATCATAGTGGTAAAGTTTTCCCCGTTTCTCTAGTTTTTATCGTTAGTGTTTTTGGCCCTAACCTCTATTTCGGCCATTCTTGTTCAGATTTCAACTTCTCCCGTTATCCTTACTCCCGATCTACGCTGAGGTGCGATTTGGAGATCTCCTCCGGCAAAACCAAGGCAAGTGATGGTTTGTTCCCACTTCCTTCTTCTTCAAAATCTTGATGTAATTGATAATCTTCCTAATTTAGTGCTGTAATCATGATTGACTTGCTGATCAATGGTACTGTTTTGATCTCTTATTTTTATGTTCATGATTATGCTAATCCTACCTTGTAGAATCGTTAGTGATTTGCCCATGTGGTTGAAACTTCATATTTTAATCGTCTCTTAAATACCATGTAGGATGAGATAGAATCGATTTAAGGTCTCGAGTTTTTCCTAAAGGTTGATCAACCTTTTCCAATCCAACGATGTTTAGTAGAATCCTATGTGCCAAGTCTTGAGATTTATTTCATGGTTTTCCTTATTGCGGGTGTTAGTGGATGAAACCACTGCCGCAATGTTTGTCTTGAGATTTTTATCATGGTTTTCTTCATTGCGGGTGTCAGTGGATGAAACCACTGCCATAATGTTTGCAATACCATGGTTTTCTTCGTTGCGGGTGTTAATGGACGAAACCACCACTGCAATGTTTGATCCCATTATTAGAACCTTGAGGAACTCTATCGGGTATTTAGGCATCTGCGATGAATGGTGGAGTGTTTGAGTCTCCACCGATGTTAGACGGATATTATATCTGTGGGGGTTTGTCCGGATGAGTGACTACCTAGCCCGTGTTTTTGTGTAGAATTGACCACATGTGGCTAATAGAGTTTTATATTTCTACCTAATGATTAAATCGTGATTTCTCCCCCTTATATTCTTGTTCATCTGGGGTACTTTTGTTCTATGTGACGATTCACATAAGTGTTCATTTTTGAAATTTTGTACCTTACTTCTGTACTTTACTTCAGTACTTTTGGTCTTGGGTTGGTACCCCTTATGACCCATGCTTTTTCTTGGCTTAAATTTCTGCGGTCACTTGTACTTTCTTGTTGAGGTGTTCTTTCTTTGGAATGCCTCAGGTTCAGAGTTGTAGCAGGTAGTGGAGCTAGTTTTGGAGTTCCTAAGCTACAGTTTTGGTTGTGGTTCTTACCTCGCCGTTGCGAGGTAGTTTGTTATTTTAGTTTACTTCGCTTAGTTCAGACATACTTTTGCATAATGTGGGTTCGTGTCAGGTTGTTAACGCCCACATGGTTGTTGTTTTCTTTGGGACACTTTGCTTGCTGGTACTTGTTTTCTTTCTGATTGTTTGTATTACTTGCTCTCTGGGATTTTTTATTCTAGGATTGCATGATAGGTATTTTTCATGTATAAAACCTACTATTATTACTTCATGCATTGCATGTTTTAAAATTCTAAATTATTATATTTAGTGACCGTAAAATCTCCTTACACTACTATTATAAACCTAGAACATTGCATACCATTAGTTGTCCTCTAGGGACCTTTGTACTCATATAGGATGTCTAATCTTGTAAAAGAAGTATTTTCTGCAGTGTATAACTATTTTTTCTCCTGGACTAGATGAGTCACTAAGCTGAGGTGTATGGATAACTGCTTAACCTAAACTGAATTTTTCCCTAAATAACTTAAAGATTTTTTTTTGTATTAAATAAGAGTTTTTCCTGAGCGTCCGCAGTTATCCCCTGCTGACGTGGTATCATAACCCGTATTTTCCCTTACTCTGATATATCTTTAAAGGCGGTGAACATGTGGGTTGTGACATCTACATTCACAGACTCTTTTATAAGTTGAATATTCAAGTTGTAGACTCTATAGTGTTTGATGTGGTTGTTATACCCAACAAAAATTCCCTCATAGGTTTTGGCAGCAAACTTAGTCAAATAGGACTTCCTCTTATTCAGCACAAATCACTTGCTTCCAAAGACCCTTAATTAAGCTAGATTTGGTTTTCTGCCTTTTATAGTCTCATATGTAGTATTCTTGTGAAACTTGTTGATAGAATCTCTATTCAGGACATGACAAGTAGTGGTCACTGACTCAGCCTAGAAGTACTCAGGGAGAGAAGTGTCATTAAGTAGTGTCCCGTCAGCTTCTATGAGAGTCATGTTTTTCCTCTCAGCAATACCATTTTGTGTGGTGTTCTTGGAGAAGAAAACTCTTGAAGTATCCCTTGTACTTCACAAAACTTTGTCATGCCTCCAGACAGAAATTCAGTACAATGGTCACTTTTGATTTTGACCACAGAACTATCCTTTTCATTCTGAACTTGCCTAACAAATGTCACAAAGATGTTAATGGTCCAAAACTTTTTCTTTAAAAAGAAAACCCAAGCAAATCTTGAATAGTCATTAACTATTACAAGTGTATAGACTTTCCTACCTAGAGTATGAACTGGCATAGGACCAAACAAGTCCTTATGCAAGAGGTACAAACACATCTCAGAGACCTTAGCCCCAATACTCTAAAAGGATGATTTTGTCTGCTTTCCCTTTTGACATGCAGAGCAAATGTCTTATTTGGTGCATCTCAGATTGGGTCCATTTCTGAATAGCCCATCACTGAAGAGCTTGCAAATTGTCTTGTAGTTTAAGTGAGTAAGTCTTTTGTGTCATTGCATCTATATTTTAATATAAGAAGTTTAAACAATAAATATTTCCACTCCTAGTTCCTAACAAAATGACCTCTTGGTCACTTAATCTTTTGATCAGACACTCATACTTATGAAAGACAATGAAAGAGCCAATATCATATAGTTGGATTATGCTAATCAAATTATGTTGCAATCTTTCCATATAAGCTACCTTTTGATGGAGACAATTCCATTGGTGATCATTCCATAGCTTTTGGTAACTCTTTTATCTGAACCTCCAAATATCACCTTAGGTACATACCTCACTAGAGTATAATCCTTAAGATGGCTCATTTTTCCAGTCATATATCTAAAACATCCACAGTCCAAGTACCATATTGGCATTATATTGGTACTTGCACTATCCTGCCAAACAATTTTGGGATTGGGTCCTTGGTTCATGTTAGCCTGAAAATGAACATGTCTACCTACAACAGCACTAACAAAAAGACTCACCCTTGCCCTTGGCACACTAGGGCTGTGCCAACAGCCTATGGCAAAGTGATCCACTTTACCACATCAGCAACACTCATGAATATTATATCTCCTCTTCTGAATATCCTTTGAATTGTGCAAGCTATCAATAGTTGTCTGTTAAGATGGGAGAGAAGCAGACTTCTTCCCGTTTCTTTTGACTAGTATCTAACTGAAAGTGAGTTTACCAATGAATGCACTTAGCTTATTCTAAGTAGCACCAATAGATGTCATCTTTGTAGCTGATATGGAGTTGATGGCATCAGAAACTGCTAGGTGTGGCTTACTGACTGACTTGCCCTTAGTCAAAGTTTTTGCTGAGGGAACATGAGAACAGGCCACAACCATATCCTTGAGTGTGGGGGCTGGAGAACCAAAAACAAATGGTTCATAATGGTCCATTTGGATTTCCTCATAGGGAGCCTTCTGTGCACTCAATCCCATGCCCTTTTTCCTTCCATTGTAAGATACCCTTGTATTCTGACAAGAAGTGTTCTCATTCTTCCAGTGACCATACATGCTATCCTGGTAATACCTATTAGAAGGAAGGATTACCTTTTGAAAGGTGGTCTGAGGTACTACATGTGCTTTTACTTTCCCTTTGGAATGGGCAACTCTAGAGTTCCACTTGAACCCCAAACCTCTCTTATCATTTTGAGAGGTCAAGGAGTCAATTAGTGGCAAAACAATTTTGGATTTAGAGAATTCAGCCATAAGCTTCTTCGCCTTAAGGAGCTTTTCCTCAATATCCATGATGATCATATTCTTTTGGCTAATGGTGCCAATTTGGATAATTGAGATTGACTTTAGTTTGCTGACTTCTCTCCTCATCTGAGCTAGTAAGGGTGCTGACTCAGGCTGCAGGGAGGCAGCTTGTTGAAGAGAGGCAAAATCCTCAGCTTGTCTCTTGACAAGAATTTTGCTCTTCTTCAGAGCATCCAAAATTGCACCATACTTATTAATCAATTGATTGACATCATCTTCAGATTCTGATCCATCATCCCTACTGGAGGAAGTGGATGCTTCTGAGTCTGAGATAGACATATAGAACGATGTAGAGATAGGGATAATGTGTACCTCATCAGGAATAGAATTGTCCTGATTAACTTTAGTTAGGGGCATGATACTGAACCAATCATCCTCTTCAAAATCACTGTCAATAGAGGATAGTGGGTGTAACGCCCTTGATTTTTCGGTATTTATTTTAATTCTCGTAGTGATGTATTTTTGACATCAGGGCATTACGATGACTCATGGTTATCAGATGACATTTTTTGGAGCATGGGTTTGCTCAGTGGGTCTTCCTACGTGGTTGGTTTTATTTTTATTATGCACCTTCCCTCGCGAGTCGGGTCTATTTTGGTGACTCGGTGGAGCTTTTTATAGAGATGTGGTGGCGTTTTATCTTCGGGGGGTGTTTTACCTGAGTTTAGTTTGTCAGATTTGTATTTCTACTTCGTCGTTGGATTCATAGCATCGGTATTTTGCTACGGTGTGATTTTCGTCAGATTCCGAGTTGGTTTGGATTTCGGGTCGTTTTGACGTTATTTAAATAATTAATATTATATTATATATATAAATATAAGTATAAATAGAAAAATCTGTTGCGTCAAACCCTATTCCTATTCAACTTCTTCCCGAACCCGAGCGGCTGCCATTTTTCGAAGTAGCGGACGACGGGTGTCACGTGCGTTTTGGCATATGATATGGAGAGATCCGGTGGACGTTTTCGTCACTGGAGTAGAGATTCGGAAAGCTCTCACTGAGATCTACGCGATCATGGTAAGATTTTCCCATTTTCCTGATTTTTAGGTGTTAGGTTAGTGATTTTGTCCTCTTTTTCTCCCAAACGTTTTCGGAAACATTGCTAAGGTAATTTGGTGATCGATCCTTATCGTGGTGCGTGTGGGATGCGTTTTTTCGGAGTTTCAAGGCAAGTGGATTCCCCCCTTTCATGTCCATTTCTAACTTATTTTCTTCCTTTCTTTCTACCTCCCTTAGAGAGTAGGATTAGTGTAAGTTAACTATGAAAGAAATCCTAGAGTAGGGCAAGTTTTCGGCCAAAACATGGAGAATATGATTAGGGGTTTAAGTGGAATTTGGCGTAAATCAAAAGGTAGAGTTCGGGGAGTTTAGGTTAGAAATTCGCCGAGTATCGTAACCAAATTCGTCTAGTTTAGGAAGGTAGGATTCTTCGAGTATCGACAGTTGAATTCGCCGGGTATGGAGGGATTTAGTCTAAGGATAATTCAGCGAGTATTAATACACTTCGTCGAGTATCGGTTAGGGCAGATTCACTGAGTATCACTGAATTGGGTTAAGGCAGTTTCGTTGGGTAACGATTGGTCGAGTGTAGACTGTTAGTCTATGTGTTTCTCGATGAGTATCAATGGAATTCGTCATGTATCAGAGGAAAGCGTCGAGTATCATTGATCGATGTGTCGATTATAGTAGAAATTTGCCGAGTATCGCATGTCTTATTCGTCGAGTATAGTAGAAATTTGTCGAGTATCGCAAGTCTTATTCGTCGAGTATAATAGGAATTCGCCGAGTATCGCAACTCTTATTAACCGAGTGTTGTGGAAATTTGTGGAATCCATGTAATTTGTCAAGTATACTAGCCGAATTTGTCCATGACTTAGAATATTTTGACGTTTCATGTTAGATTCATCTTGTATGGTCCTCAGGGTGATTTTAGGGCTTGTTAAAGTATTTCTTTGTGTTTAGGCATGGGTTTTGGTTTGGGGTGTCTCGATATGATGTTTCTTTGCTATGATGGTTGGCAGTAGATAAAGCACTACTAATTGGATGCCAGTTTGTGATTCTTTACACTTGGTGGTTGTTTGGTCTCTATTTTGTGGAACTGTTGTGTTGTGTTGGGCCTGATGGCCACCACCGCAATGCCTTTTGTGAGACTTTTAGATCTGGAAGCCTGGTATGGGATGTTTTGGTCATCAAATCCGGCCCGGTTGATATTACCAAGTGTTAATACTTCAAATATTCGAGCTGTTTTGTGCTCAGTTTGCTTCTTATAGATCAGTCTTGGCTATTTCATGCTTATCATTGCAGACTTTGTCGAAGTAAGGCTTTGTTCCTCACCTGGTGCAAATGTTCTTTTAACTCCTTCATTGCAACTTTTACTTTACCTATTTTTATTTGACTAATCACCTGTGATTTCAACATTTCTCATAGTCGGGTTGGGTAAACCCTTTCTTGCCTTTTTACCTTTTACTTGTTTATTTCTACTGCCACTTGTAATTTTTTGCTGAGGTGTTCTTCCTTTGAATGCCTCAGGTTCAGGGTTTTAGCTGGTCGAGCGGCTGTGTTCGGTGTAGCATGTGGACTGCAGTTGTTATAGTTGTTTTTCCTCACCGTCATGAGGTAGTTGTTGTTTTTAGTTTTAGTCAGACTTGCATAGTTTATGTGGGTTTGTGTCAAGTTATTGATGCCCACTGGTAGTTTTCTTTTGTAATATTGAATACTATGCTAGTTGTTAGTTTACCTTTTTGGGGTGGTTGTACTTGCTCTCCAGAAAGATTTTATGCTAGGTTGCATGTTTGATATTTTAAAGTATAAAAATTACTATTATTACTTCATACATGTCATATTTGAAATCTAAATCACTATATTTAACTGTCGTAAAAGCTACTTTCATAACTATTATAAATCTAGAGTCTTGCATACCATGAGTTGTCCTTTGGGGGATGTTTATACTCATGTAGGACGTCTAATCTTGTAAATAATGTATTTTTCGCTGGGTATAACTAATTTTCTCGTGGAGTAGATGAGCCACTAAGCTGAGTGATACAGCTAACCGCTTAACTTAAACTGGGTTTTCTCTAAATTACAAATAGATCTTTCGTAAATGTGTTAATTGGAGTTTTCTTGAGCGTCTGTAGTTATCCCTGCTGACGTGGCATCATGAATCGCATTTTCACTACTCTAATATATCGTTAAATGCAGTGAAATTTCAGGTTGTGTTAGTGGGGCCCTTATGCTAGATGGGGCAACTAGATGATCAGCCTCTACTTTAATGGACACGAGACCAATGTAGGCCTCCTCTTCATCTGATTATGAAGACTCAGAATCACTATCTGATATGCTGACTTTCTTCTTAGCCAAGAAGCTCTTTCCGACCTTCTTGTCCTTTTGATGCTTTTTGTCTTCAAACTTCATGTGCTCCTTTCTCTTAATTGGATAATCAGCATGACATGTCCATTCCTATTATAATAATATAAGACAACATTAGTCTTAACATGTTTGTTCTGCTAAGAGTCATACCTTTCTGCAAAGGGGTCTTTTTTGGACTTATCCTTGATGGGATAGGGCTACCTTGATGTGCAGCTTGAAGAGCCCATGTTCTTCCACTATCTTCTCCTCTTCAAAATCTTCTTGAACTGCTTTAAGAACAGTATCAGTTCTCCATCAGATTGCATTCCCTGAGGAGCTGGGGTCTGAGCTATTTGACTTTATAGCTCTCCATGGTGGAGAGGGAGTCATTTCCATTCTCCTTCTTGTGGCTTCAGCTCTGAAGGCCACATACTTTTCTTTATTGAGAGTTCTCACAACATCTTCTTCTGACATCCTAGAGTTCAGATGCATCTCATGGGATAACAGCTTTCCAAATAAATTTTGAGGCAATGTGTTGGCCAAGTTACCAACCTCTATGATGGCACGAATCTTGATATCCCATTCATTGTTTAGGGATCTCAAGAAGTTGTCATTAAACTCATAGTTAGTGAACTGTCTGTCATATGTAATCAAACTATTCACCATTACGAATAACTTTTCTTAGCATTCAGCTACAATATCTTTCTTATCATGCAGCTACAAAATCTTTCTTATCATGTTTGAAGGCCTCATATTACTTATTCAGAAGGGATTTCCTATCATCCCTCACCTCCTTTGTCCTTTTAATGTAAACTATAAGAGAATTTCACATCTATTTAGAAATTTTGTAGTGGACCAGGTTCTCGAAGTTGGAGTCATTTATGGCACTGGCTATGATGTTTTGAGCCCTTTTAACCATGGTTGCCAAGATGACTTCATCCCGGGTCATCTCAGTGTACTTCTTTGGAGTTTAGACATTTGCATCAATGACAGAGACCTTCATGAGAATGAAGGGTCCCTTTTGAACTGTAATGTAGATCCTTGGGTTTGAGGATTCCATGAATAGTCTAACCCTTTGCTTCCAAATCCCAAAGTTCTTTTTCCTACAAATATGGAGATTGATGGAGCTCAACTACTTGTGGTTCTCACCTGAACCCATGGAGTTATTCTTAGGCTACTCTTGGAGATCTGTTTAGACTGTTAAGTGCCTTTTTGAACAAACTCCTTCTGATACCACTTGAAAGTCTTTGTTTCAAGAGTAGCTATATATCTAGAGGGGGGGGGGGGGGCGGCGTGAATAGATCTTCTAGTCTTTTTGAGTACTCTTTAACTTTGGTGAAATGTGTATTTGAATATTTTGTTAGCTTTCAAGAACTAGAACAACACACAAGATTTTATAGTGGTTCCCCAAGGTATGGGTACATCCACGTTTCCTCCCACCTTTCTAATAGTGTGTTAGACAGGTCAATCTTCTCCAAACTTGACTCAAAGAGCTTACAACACAAATCCCTCGAGATATCTCAGGCTTCCACCAAGCCCTACCTCAGGTCAGAGCCCTACCCAGTCAGAGTAATGTTTACTCCTATAGCTCAATGACCCTCCAGATAGCTAACCTCAAGCTTATCAGGAAGCCCTACAACTCAGGCTACGAGGATAGAACTACATCTCAGAGATAATTATCTCCTATCTCAAATCTTGACCAAGATCCTACCTCAGGCACACATGCCCTACCATAGATCCACACTAGGATCCTACCATAGCCTTTATATTTTAGGCTTACAACTCATATCGATAATGATCCTACAAAAAGAGTACATGGTTGATGGTGAATGACTCTTGAAAAATGGTTCTCTGAATCTTCTTTATGAACTGAGTAATCTCTGTCACAACTTCTTCATAGCACCAAGATAGTAGATCTTCAGTATGTTTTTGCTTGTACTAAGAAGACAATTGTAGAGCACTATTTCTTCAATCCTTTTATGTAGTAGAGTTGAGTGCGGTGGCCATGAAGATGAACAACAACTTCAATTTGCTCTGCATCTTCATCTCTCACAGAAAAATGAGCTATGTGTACTTGTTGTTGAAGACATTTTGATTTCACAATTCTTTATGTTCTTCAAACAATCAGCTTTGTCTATATTTTTCAAACTTTCTATAATTTTGCAGTGACAAAGATTTTCTCTCTTGTTAAGAAGATGAAGATTGTCTCTGTCCCCAAAAGAAAACTTGTTTTTATATCTCTATAAAGTTTACTTTATGTCACCCCGTCCAATGGCTATTTCCTTAGCATGGGCAAGCCGAAATATGTAACTAACTGCAATACACCTTTAGAATTAATTGTTGTACTAAAGGCATACAGTGCCTTTTGTCTACTAGCATGGAAGTCCCGCGACATTTGAATTTTGGTTGACGTCGTCAGCATGACTCAGCGCTTAAGAACATAACAATTTTTCATTAATCTGTATAGGCGTTGAGTGAGGCCTTGTCACTCAATGTACAAATACTTTGTAGAAAATATGTAACTTGAGGGCTTTAATGAACCTTCAATACTCAACGTTTTTGACTTTTATAACCTAACTGATAAGGTGTTGAGTGAGCCTTCATCACTCAACACTTTTGGACATTGTAGAATTATCCTATATGTATGCATTGAGTGAAGCCTTTACACTAAATGTTGTCTAACTTTGCTGAATTTCTTGATGTGGCGTTGAGTGATCCTTCATCACTTAATGCTTCTGCACTTAACCATAAATCCTTTTGAGTAGGCGTTGAGTGAACTACTTTCACTCAACACTCCTGTCCTTAGTCAGTTTTCATTTCAGCAACACTGATGCTTTTACTGTTGGATCTTCTATCAACACTTTTAGATACCATGCATTGAGTGAAGTTAGTTCACTCAATGCTTCTCGGCTTAGCTAGTTTTTTACTTGTCCAGCATTCTGTCTTTAGTCTCACTATCATTGTGACCCAGACAACCTGTCAAATAAATGTAATAGTATTCAACCTGCATATAATAAACTCGAACATATATACCAGATATAAACATGTGTATACTATTGAACTGTGGACCTTCTTCAAATCTGGGACATTTTGATCAATTAAATCAACAAAACTTTGACTCCCTATTATGGATAACATAGGTCTTGCCTTTGGTTATAGCATAACAAGACACTATTCTGTTTCATCATGCATTGTTAAAAACAAAATAATCAAATTAAATTAAATGAGAGTGAAATATTATTTTAGATTTTTATTAATAATGAAATCCTCACACAATGTTGATGCAAGAAATGCTCCTCTAGACTTGCGAAGAGGAAAGAGGGTGGAGAAAACTGCAAGTAGCTACTTACTGGCAATTAAAGGAAAAGAGAAATAGTCAAAACCACATATCGCGACAATACCATACTTCACCCGTCGCGACAAATTCCACACTTGTGGTGGGCTTTACTATGATTAATCAAATGTGATTACAAAGTGAGGGAAAAGGGTGCAGAGCTGTGCAAGTAGCAGTCCACAAAGTTTGATAATCGAGTTCGCAAACCTTTAATAAGGGGGCTCCTAGATTCGAGTAAACTTGCTTTGGATGTGCCACTCCCTCTATTTATAGATTTGGGGGCCTGCACAAAAAAGTATGGCTAAAATACTCACTTGCTCGGGTTATAGGAGAACCAGACAGTGGTGACGGGATACAAAGGAAAAGAAAAGAAAAAAGAGTGGTCATGAGTTTGCAAAGAAGGGGGCAAGCTGAGCCTCACGACATGGGGCTTTGTCCGATCTGATGCTAGGTAGATGCCAACCTGGGCGGACTGGGTTTTTTGTCCGCCGCTGTTGAAGGTGACCTGCACAGTCTATAAGGCTGAGGTGACTGAGGCAACTTCCTTGAGATCAAGCTAGTTGACCATGGGGCCTGCGATATGAGATTGTGAAGACCTGCCTATTGAGTTGAAAATGACATGAGGACTCTAGGGTTAACATAATCTTCGCATATTTTTAAATTCCAAGAAATTTTGAAAATGTTGTCTTAACCGCTGAGTCCTCAACTACCATTAATACAGTCAGCGCTATAAATATCCCAGAATGCTCCAGTTCTATCAAAACATCGAGATCCAAGGGTTGTTATTCACCACTTGTGGTTAATTTTTTTCCAGTCTGCTTTGTCTGTAATTAATAAACTTTTCTCCAATGTCTCAGCCCGCGAGGAGAAGCCCAAACCTCACACCATGATAAAAAAAGGTTGTGATGAGATCGACTACTCATGTCTGCATCACTAGAGAGGCTTACAACAAAGGTAAATCTTATGTGCCTGAGAAGAATGCAGATAAACCTTCTGATGTTTAGGTGGTGAATGTTCCTTTCACTCTTCATGCGAATATCCCCTTGGACATAGAGGACTTCCTGTCCCCTTCTGGGACCATAATGTTGTGCTTGGACTTGGATTGGGAAGTTCAATCTATGGCTTAGCAGTCCAGAAATCATCTTCCTGCAGAGAATGTAGAAGAGAAAGAGCAGCCCGTAGGGGAATAGCAGACCAAGTGAGTTTATATGCCGACCAGGGGGCGGCCTGAGAAACAGCCCCCCACCTCCATTGCTATTACCACTTTTGACACCGACTCTTTTCGTGACGGGCTCTGGATCCTAAATCAGGATGTGATGAATATCATGGAGAAAAAATTCCAGGGCCCTGAGAGGAAGAAAGGGGTCAAGCCCTCTATTTATGAGCAGATAGAGAAGAAGTTTAGCTCAATTAAGGAGCTGAACGTCTCCGTGCAAACTGGAGCGGTGAGCTTACAGTTTTGGCTGTGAGATAAGGAGGCTCCTGAGAATGACTTCATCACTCTCGAAGTCGTTGCTCCGGGAAGTGAGAGCTCATTATCCCTGGTCAGCCTTTCTACTAACGAGTGATGAGTCCAAGTTATGTACATATTTTTGGACTCATCTGGGCTAGTTTTCTCATTGATGCACTACACTTTAGAGCCATAATTGTTCATATTTTATATTATGTCCATTCCATGTTAAGTGCATTTTTGTCCCATTTTTAGTGTGATTCCGTAGTTATTATACGTTTGCCCAACTTGGTGTTTTTCTGTGTCTGGAGAATGTGGAATGCCCATTTCGGTGGCTCTTCTGTTTTTGCTGTAGGTACAATTTTCACCTACACCAGCAATGTCTGAAAGCTTACTTTTTGAGGAAGAAGGAGACAGAGATACAACTGATTTCTGCAGTCAAGAGGCAGCAAGGGCTAACCCTTGCTACAGATACTTTACTGATCCAGCAAATTAATTCTAAAGAACATTCACTAGAAGTTGTGAAGAAAAAAGCTTGAAGTAGTAGTGATCTGAAAGAAGGCTCAGGGGATTATTCCTTTGGAGTCAAAGTTACGTTGAATCTCCTCAGCCAGAGAAGAAAGAAGAAGCAGAGCAGTTGCCTGCAAGTTACATCCAGCACAAGCCAAAGCATCCTAAAGATCTATATCCTTGTTTCTGTAAAGAAGTTGGGGCTGAGATTCTCTCAGATCAGGTAGCGCCAACTAGCTGCAGTTACTTCTCAGTTCCGGCAGGAACACCTTCTAGTGCTGAGATGAATTAGATAGGGCTGAGTTTATCTTAGCTCAGGTAGAAGTTCAATCTGGGATTATTTCCCTAGAGTCAAAGTTGGGCTGAGTTTTTCTCAGTCCAGGAAGGTTGGAACAGAGAAATATCTCTTGTGTCAAGACCAACTCACCAACCCACTTCCACCTTGTAGGATCCTTTTGGATCTGAGTGGTAAGAGAAAATTTGCTCTGAGGTAAGATCCAAGTTTGGATCTGAGTTGTAGGGCTGTTTAGACTGAGGTAGGATTCTATTGAGACTCTGAGGTAGGTGATCATTTATCACTAAGAGTAGCAGCCAATTTTGATCTAAGGTAGGTCCTTTGAGTGTGAGGTAGGAGAGTCTTTCTCTCTGAGTGTAGGCCACTTGTGACAAAGTTGTAGGACCCCTTGGATCTGAGCTAGGGCCTTTGTGCCTGAGATGTAGGAGTCATTCTCTCTGAGGTAGGATCCCTTGTGGATCTGAGGTAGGCCTGTCCTCCCAGCCTGAGTGGTATCTTGTGTGTGCCTGTTGTGTCATTTCTTTGATTGCAGGTTGTGTGTCTTGAAAGTGGAAAACTACTCACTCACATAGAACTTAATGAAAGAAAATTAAGGATAGTCACAAGATACTAAGAAACCTATTCATCCCCCTCTAGGTGATTTAGCTATCCTTGAAACTAAAGACTTTCAAGCGGTATCAGAGGGAGGATGCTCAAAAAGGACTTAATAGTATAAGTAGACCTCAAAGGATAGCTAAACGTTTGTGCTTGTGAGTCAAGTAGTGAACCATAAGGAGTAGAGCTCAATTGAGAGTCAAGTATGCAATTAGGAAAACTTTGGGAATTGGAAAGAAAGGATCAGGAAGATTATGGAAGCCATTGATCCTAGATTCTTAGCATCAATTTAAGAAGGAACTTTCATTATCATGAAGGTCTCTACATCAGATGCAAGTATCCAAACTCCAAAGAGCTATGGTGAAATGTCTGAGGATGAAGTCATCCTAGCTTCTATGGATAAGAGAGCACAACACATTATGGTAAGTGCCATGGATGACTCCACGTTCCAGATATTGGTCCACTGCAAGATTGCCAAAGAAATGTGCGAAACCATAATTGTCCATATGGAAGGAAAAGAGGAGGATGATGAGGAAGAAGATGCGATCAACCCATCAAATGGTGTCTATCTAGATGCTAGTCTAAAGATCAGGGCCCCTATATCACACCCAAAAAGTGATTCAAAGGAGGATGATGAAGAAGAAGATGACTACAGATCTTATGAGATAATAGCCATGACAGAAGAAGAAGAATCCTGTTAGGATCAACCTGGTCCAGATAAGGTACAATCTCTGTCTAGTTCGTCTTATTGCACTGGTCACAAGACCAGTCTAGATTTTGATGCATCCTCATCCAATGATGAAGATGACTATAAATCTGAGGTAGATGTCAATCAATTGATTGACAAGTGTGGTAAAATGATGGATGCTTTTAGAAGAAGCAAGACGATGGCCAAGATGCAGGCTTAGGAGATTATCTCTCAAAAGTTAGCTGTTGCACAACAGTCTGAGACATCATCACTACTGGATCAGAAAGTGAGGGAAGTCATCAAACTGAAGTCCATCTTAGACATCCAACTTGAGACCATAAGACAAAAGGATAAGATCATCTTCGATCTTGATGAGGAGCTCCCTAAGGATAAAAGGATAGTGGCTAGTTCTTCTAAGCCAAGTCCTATGTTACCATTAATAGATTCCCTGTCCTCTCAAAAGGATCAGAAGGAGTTGGTAGTTAAGGGAATCTTATGAGTTGACCTTTCCAAAGGGAAAGGTAAAGCACCTGTAGTGCCATAGTCAACCTTTCATAAGGTAACCTTCCCTTCTCACCAGTGTGACCAAGGCTGCAAGCATGGTCACTGGAAGAATGGGAATTCTTCTTGTAAGAATACAATAGTATCTTCAAATGAAAGAAGAAAGGGTAGGGTAATGAGGGCCTATAAGGCTCCCCATGAAGAAGTACCAATGGCCCATTCTGGACCATTTGTATTTGGTGCCTCAGCCCCGACTCTCAAGGATAAGGCAGTGGATTTCACTCAAGCCCATCCAGCAAAGACTCATGCAAAGGGTTAGTCTTCCAATAAGCCTTACTTGGCTATTTCTGATGATATAAACATCATATCATCTGCAAAGAAGACAGCTGTAAATAGCATTCAGAGTAAGAAAAGGAAGCCTGCTGGAAGACTAACCTTCAGTCAGATCCATGTTGAAAAGAACCTGAAGAAAGTTGCAGCTCCTCTTCCTTCTATTCAGTCAACATTTAACCATACTGCAGGACCTACATAGAAAAGGAGATATAATATCCATGAGTGTTAGTGTTGTGGCAAGGTGGGGAATTTTGTCGTAGATTGCTAGCACAATCCTTTTGTGCCCAGAGCAATAGTTAGCCTACCTGTCAAAAATACTGCTGGTAGACAAGTTAGATTTCAGGCTAATCAGAACCTAGGACCCAATACCTATTGGGGTCCTAATGTAGGACGAACTATGTTTTTGTACGTTAGCTCAAGTGCCAATTCCCCTATGTGGTACTTGGATAGAGGATGTTATAGAACTTGGACAAGAATAAGAAAGTCATGTTATAGATCATACTCTAGTGAAGGAAAGAGCTAAGATCTACAGTTGGGATGTTGATGATGGATATTGAACATCTAGGATACTCCTCTTACTGCCCAAGAGGAAGCGAATGTTGTGTAAAATCCTGAAGATGGACAAGTGCACAGTCATGGATGAAGACCAGTTGAATCCATCCATTAAATGTTAAGATGATTGAGTGATGGGACAAAGTGCAGTTGCCTCCTCAGAAAACAAAGTGTTACACAAGTCTTGAGCAAAGTCCAGCTGGATTAAGGCAACAGAAATGTCTAGTTGGACAAAGTTTTGCTGCCACACCAACAAATCAGTGACTAGAAAAACAGACTGTACTCATTATTAAGGAAAGCTAAGGTTGCTCTGCTGTGAGCAGTGTTGAAGAGGCAGTTTATCGTCAATGTCTAGTACTTCTGTGGAAACGTGAGAAGAAGTATGTTCAGGTTTTAGTATCATCTAAACCTGTAGCAAAGGATGTCCATGTCAGTGGGCAGTGTGGATAGAATCTGTGCAATTATTGAGGGGGAGCCAGTATAGTATAGTTCAGTCTGAAAAGCGTAAAGTCTGTTCTAAAGTGCAGAATGTCCATATTGACAATGCTGAGGATAAGAAGGAGACAATCCAGATGACTGCAACTATTGTGAGTATGCAAGTTCATAAGAATAACTGGTTTGCTACAGCTATTACTGATACAAGTCAGCATATTCCTATGGGAATAATAGTGTAAAGAAAGACTTGATATCAAAATTTAGTGAAGGTTCAAGTGGTCTCAAAGTCTAGCAGCTGTAGGAGAAACTTCAGCCTCATATAGAGAGGAAGATGGCGGCTGCATCAGTGGTATCATCTATAATCAGCTAGGGGGAGAAGAAAATCAAGGCAGACCAGCTCCTCCCTAACTATTTAGAATCCAAGAAGAGATTGTTCAAGTGGATCAAGTGGTATAAGTGTTGGGTCCATTGCCCACAATGTTCCCTAGAGTGGATTTAAAGAGGCATCACCATCAAGTGTAAGAGCATAGTTGTATTTGATGTTGTATAAGCTCATCATGTGCAGGATGTTCCATGGAATAAGTCTAGTTATATGATAGGTTGTCAAAAGGCAGAATGGCAAACAACAAGAGAAGATGCTGGAAAGGCAGGAAGTAGCCTAAGTGGCCAAGTCGGGATGTTTCATGGAACAAGTCTAGACATGTTGTCTAAGTTATGTGACAGGTGGTCACAATGTGAAGATGTTGGAAAGACATGAAGTAGCCTAAGTGGCCAAGTCAGGTAAAGTTTTACCTATGTTGTGGGCTGATATAAATCGGTGTAAGTACACAGGCATTGAGTGATGAAGACACAATCAATGCCATAGAGCAAAAGTCTATGAGTTGAACTCAGTTCCAAAATTCATCGAACTGAGTTCAGAGTTCGTCGAGCTCAGCCTGCAATTCGTCGAGCTAAGATCACAGCAAAAAGGTTATGAGTTGAACTTAGTCGAACTTCAAAATTCATCGATCTAAGTTCAGAGTTCATCGAGCTCAGCTCACAATTCGTCAAGCTCAGCTCACCATTCATCGAGCTTAGCTCACCATTCGAGGAGCTAAAGTCAGAAGCTTGGGATTCAGAGTTCGTCGAGCTCAGTTCGCCATTCATCGAGCTCAGTTCAGTTAGTCGAAATAAATTCAAAAATTGGTATAAGGCAAAAAGATTTGAGGGATGAAGACACACTCAACGCACTCAACGTCAGAGAAGCAGGAATATTTTGCCTAAGGCAAAGGCATCAAGACAACTGAGACAGCTGAGAAGCTCAATGCACAAGCACTGAGAGAAATGTTGGTCTCCATAAAACCGCTGAGACAAGAGTTTTTCTCAGCACAACCGCTGATACAAGTGTTGGTCTCAACAAAACCGCTAAGACAGGATTTGTCTCAGCACAACCGCTGAGACAAGTGTTCATCTCAACAAAACTACTGAGACAAAAGTTGCTCTCATCACAACTGCTGAGACAAGTGTTTGTCTCAGCTAAGAACAAGATAGCGGTGAGACAGGTAAGTAGAGAAATGGTTAAGGCAAAAAGCATTGAGTGGAGGTTGCTCACTCAACACTGACAATGCTTAGTGAAGACAGAATTTTGTCTAAGGAGTTTGGCATTGAGTGATGCTCACACACTCAACACCAAGCAGCAGATGGATGATGAAGCAAGTTGGCGTTGAGTTAAGCTGAATCACTCAATGCCTAGAAACATATTTCAATTCTAAGTAGTTTGGCGTTGAGTGAAGCTTACTCACTCAATGCCATGAGAAAGTAAATCTGTCAGTGCTTTGGCATTGAGTGATGCATAATCACTCAACACCTATTCTAATGTTATTTGATTTTTGGCTAAGTCCACAGCTGATGATGCCAGCAAGTCAACAAGTCAACATATTTCAAATTAGTGGTGGGATGGCTACAGTACGCAACAAAAGTTGTCGCAGACCTACTGTACGATAGTTGGCATTAAAGTAAAGTTGCTACTGGACATTAAATGTGTGGGGCCCACTACTCAAACTTGCTGCTAGCCATTAAACATGCGGGTCCCACTGCTCAAGAGCCGTTGAGTCAAAATCAATAAAAGGAAAAAGCCATACAGAGGAAGATAACATTCAGAGAAAAGAAAAGAGATAGTTCTTCTTCTCCATCACTGTTGCTGAGGTGAAGAACAAGAAGCTCAAGTTAGCAAGACGAAGAGCAAAGTTAGCTATTGATATCAACATCATCAACAACAAGATAGCTGGTGAGATCTTTATCTACCCTAGAAAGCAAGTCCAAAGTATTTCTCTGACGAAAGAGGTAGCAGCTTGGGCCGGCCATTGCTGAAGATGCTTCACAGACTCCGCCAACAAATTCTAAAGACCATTCTCTTAGGGGGCTGTGAAGAGGGAGATAGGGCTGAGCAGTTGGCTAAGTTCAGAAAGTCGCAGAGAAGCTGATCTGCAAGTTACTTCCAGCACATGCCAAAGAGATCTTCTTCCTTGTTGCTGTGAAGAAAGGAGTTGGGTTGGGATTCTCCCAGGTCAGGTTGCAGCAAGATCTACTACAGTTACTTCTCTAGCTCCAGCTGGATAAAATCCTTGGTGCTGATAAGAGGAAGTTACGTCTAAGCATTCTCTTAGACCAGATGAGTATACTCAGGAAATATATTTCCTGGAGTCAAGGTTGGACTGGGTTTATCTCAGTCCAGGTAAATTGCCACTATGAAATTTCACCTGTGGCCAATCATCACACCAACCCATATTCATCCTGTAGGATCCAAGTGTGTATCTGAGCTATAGGGCTTAATTACCTGAGGTAGGAGAGTGCTGCTCTCTAAGGTAGGATCCAAGTCTGGATCTGAGATGTACGGCTTAATTGCATAAGGTAGTAGAGTGCTGCTCTCCAAGGTAGGATCCAAGTGTGGATCTGAGTGTAGGGTAATTGTGGTTGAGGTAGGTGACAAGCTTGTCACTGAACTATAGGTGCCTGCAGGGCACTAAGGTAGGTACTTGGAAGGGTACTGAGCAGTAGGAGAGCTGCAAAACTCTGAGAGTAGGGCCTTATGCCTGAAGTTGTAGGGCTGAAAAGCCTGAGCTATAGGCCTTAGTAATAAGGCTGTGGTAGGTGTCTTGCGGGTCACTGAGTGTAGGAGCACTGCAGAGCTCTGAGGTTTAGATCCTTTGTGGATCTGAGGTAGGGCTATCCTCCCATCCTGAGTAAAAGGCTTAACAGCCTTAGGTAGGTGCTATGCTGGCCACTGAGTTGTAGGCCTTTGTGGCTGAGAAGTAAGTCTTGGAGGAGACTTAAAGATCCTGAGGGTTCTGAGGTGTAAGGTCTTAGGAGCAGTTTGGATGAGTTTGTGCCTACTCCAACATAATAGTTGGATAGATGGGAGAGAAAGTGGATGTACCCCATTGGAAAACCACTATAAATCACTATGTGCTTTGCTGTGTTGTTTGTTCTTCATTTATATTGCAGGTACTAAGGACAACTTTAGATCACTTAGTAAGGAAACAACAAAAAGAACTTAAAAGACCCAATAACCTATTCACCCCCCCCCCTCTAGGTGATTTATCTATCCTTGAAACATTGATTTTCAAGTGCTATCAGAGGGAGGTTACTCAAAAAGAACTTAACAGTCTGAGTAGACCTCAAATGATAGCTAAAAGGTTAGCATTGGTGGGTTCAAAAGAGAACCATAAGGTGTGGATGTCAATGGAGCTTTAAGTCTGCAGCAAGGAAAACTTTTGGACAAGGAAAGAAAGGATCAGACAGATCATGAAATTCAGTGATATTAGAGTCTTGGCTTCAATTCAAGAAGGACCCTTCATTCCCATACGTTTCTCTACATCAGATGCAAGCATATAGACCCCAAAGGGTTATGTAGAGATGTTTGAAGATGAAATCAACTTGGCATCTATGGACAAGACGGCACAACACATCATGGTAAGTGCCATAGATCACTCCACCTTCCAGATGCATGTCCACTGCAAGACACCCAAAGAGATATGGGTTTCTCTCACTGGCTATATGGAAGGGATAGAGGAAGTCAGTCTTTCTAATAGTGGTTCAGAGTCTGAAAAAGAATAAGAAGCCTATATTGGGCTAGTTGCTGTTGTTGCTGAAGATGAAGCTGTTGTAGCAGGAGAAGTCAATCCTGCAGATGCCAGAATTGAGATCAGGGCCCCTTTGTCACAATCAGAGTGATTCAAAGGTGGATTATGAAGAAGAAGATGACTACAGTTGTTATAAGATAATTTCCATGATAGAAGAAGAAGAATCATGTCAGGATCAGCCTGATCTAGATCAGGTACAATATATGTCAAGTTTTTCATATTGCTCACGTCATGTGACCAGTCCAGATTCTGATGCATCCTCATCCAGGGATGAAGATGACTCTTAATCTAAGGTAGATGTCAATCAATTGATTGAGAAGTATTGTAAAATCTTGGATTCTTTGAGAAGAAGCAAGAAGTTGGCTAAGATGCAGGCTGAGGAGATTATCTCTCTTCAGCTAGTTGTTGCCCAATAGTCTGATATAACATCCTTGATGGATTAGAAAGTGAGGGAAGTCAGCCAACTAAAGGCCAACTTAATCATCCAAATTGAGACCATAAGGCAGAAGGACAAGATCCTTTTGGATTATGAAGAGAAACTTGATGCGTAAGATCACGACAGTGAACCGGTCGCACAAGTAATATAAAATGGGCGAGTTTTCCCAAGTATCGATCTCACAAGGAACACAGTAAGGTGGAGTTAATTTCGAGGAGGACTTGAGATTGAAGTCCTCAGGTCGGAGCTAACTAAAGGGGGTTTTGATGTTGCAGAAACAGAAAATAAAAGGTTAACAACTACTCCTATGCAATGCCGCTATGCGATGCTTCGCCAGGCGGAATGGAAGACTAGTCGGGCCGCTATGCACCGAATCACTAGGCGGATGGACGAGAAGGCTTGCGGATGAGATGTTTAGAATGGCGGAATGAGGGTCGTGAGTACCTCTTCGCTATGCACGCCACTAGTAATTGCTAGTGCGGCAAGGATGGATGGATGGTGGATGGACAAATAGGCGCACCTCAAGTAAATATAACAAAAACATAAAATCACATAGACATGATTACACATAAACGTATATTACACTAAGTATAACTTCATCAAATACAAGAGTTCAACTAAACTATCAACAACCAATCAGGAAAAGAGTGTGCGAAATCGACCGAATACGAAGCCTTGCTGAGGTTTTACGGTTGGAGTCGTCGGGTTGTCAATCCGCGTCCAAGATCGGTCCGCAACTGCGTCCGGGGTAGAGAAGGGCTGTCACCACCTTCCAATGGCCCGTCTTCTTTGTGTCACAATCCGGTGGAGGATGGCACAACTTATCCTTGCTTGGTGGAGAAAGCTAGGTCAAGCTCTTCTTGTAGCTCAAGGATGAAGGAGGAGGCCGAGAGGAAGCTCCGTCTTGGATTTGGCAGTGAAAGCTTGCCCGGAGCACCTCCCTAGGGTGGAAGATGAAGGGGAATAGCGGAGAAGGCAGAAAACGGTGGAGGAAAACGAGCGATCTCTGGATCTTTTGATTAGGGCGAGACCTGCACTATTTATACAAAAGCAGAAATGAACAATGCGCACGATCACAGGCGCACGACCAGTGGTCGTGCGCACTATGTCCTGTGCTCGGGTGCACTGGCATAGAATATCAGGAAGAAGAACTGGGATAATGCGCACGAGTAGTGGCGCATGACCAGTGGTCGTGCGCACTAAGTCCAATGATCGTGCGATTACCCAGACAGGACTCCAGAAAAGAGGAATCAATCCACACGATCAGTGGCGCACGACCGGTGGTCGTGTGCAGTATGTCCAGTGGTCGTGCGCTTACCCCAGGCTGATTCTAGAAAATGCAGAGTAATGCGCACGATCATGGGCGCACGACCATTGGTCGTGTGCATTAGATCCCATGATCGTGCGCAGTATTCCTGTTTCACAACCATCCCGGAACACGCACACGACCCCTGTACCGAAAGGAAAATCAAATCACTAATCTGTGCAGACATTCCAGACAATAACAAAAAGGAGTACAGACTAGAAGAATAACACAATACACAACCACGGGCATAAATGTACACTTCCTATGGAAATAAAGATAAGATGAGATATGAATGATAAAGAACTAAAAGTGAAGTGCAAACGAGTGAAAACTAGCCAAGATGAGTCCGAAAATAGGTATAAAACATGGACTCATCACACCCCCAGACTTAACTGTTTGCGCGTCCCGAGCAAACAAAATCTAAGCAGATAGGAAAAAAATACTCGTTAACAAAGAAATTGCGATACGAAGTACCATGCGAAGTCGCATGCTCGCGCACGTAAAAATATAATAGAAGAAATTTCTAAGTATACAAAATAGTTTATACTTTTCATAATGCGTATCAACATTTTATTATTACTCAAAAATAGAATCACGGTGAATCATCCGGTCATGCGTAGGGAGAAAGTAGAATAATCGCTAGGCGAGCATTGCCAAAGATCAGGGCTCAGGATAACCTCCAAAGGAATCCACCAATGTGGGTGACCATATGCTTGCCCTTTCGCATTATCTCCACGACACTGGTTTGGTCCACACACGAATCAGTAGGACTTGAGCTGAAGAGATGGGGCTTAGGTTTCGGTGAGATAAACAATGATAAACAGGATGGCTATGCACCTAATCCAAATGAGCTATCATAAAAAGAATCCATCAGCTAACCAAAATATATGCGGGTACACCACACCCCCAAACTTAACTTTTAACATATGAGTGTGTGCACCGCCTACTCCAAATATAATCCCATTTCCAAAATGATTTTCAATTTTACTTTTACTTTTCACTTTTTTTTCTTACAAATATTTTCTCTTTTTTTTTAATTCAAATTATCTTTTTATTTTTGCAATTTCAGCAAATATAACAATGGAGCACATCCACATAATCACAAGTAAAATCACCACATCACACCCCAATGATTAAAATGTAAACACTAAAGCTCAACTTGGGTGTGCGACTAGGATTGGCAATGAGGCTTTGGTGAAATCATGGTGGAGCTGAATCAAAAGGAGGGGTAGGCACAACGGGGCTAGCGGGGACAAGACGTCAGGAACGGTACAAAGCTCAACTGGGCCAAAATGATGGCCTACATCACGCTCATGCATGACTAACCTATACCCATGCTTCAAGAATAGCTTGGGGCAAGTTCTTAGCCAACGAGAAAGACTATCCATCCTCCCGACTCTAGCAATACGAACCTAACGGCCATCTGCACACATCCCTATGCTACCGTCGGATTCACACCGGATTCACCAACTTTTGAGTAGAATAAAAAGTATTTACGCAATTTGAAAAATATAAAACTAAAAGCATACAGAAAAATTAAATCTACTCCAATTTCTACACGAGACGAGAGCAGTTGAATAGGATCACAATAAGGCTAACATTTTACTCCTTCTCACAATCCTATGTCAGCACCATAATTTTCCCAAATCTAACGAAGAAATGAGTTTAACTCGTAGCACGCAAAAAGCTAAGCACGCGCTCATGTGGGTGCAGTGGTGTGTGATGCACTGAACTAAGCAAAATAAAACAATAAAAGCTTCTAGTATGCACATGAGATGTGTACATGCAAAAGGTAACAAAACTAGCTCTCCCCCAGACTTAAACTAAGCAATACAGCAGATGATATAGAAATTAAAATAATAAGGATCTAAGGGAAGAGGTTACCAAATGCTCGGCCAGTGAGCATACCGGAAGGCGCGTGGAAACCTGAAGCAGGCCCGCCATACGAAGAATCAGAACCCCGCCAATGCGATTTGCTATGAATACCTGTAGGGGTGAGCTCCGCAAAAACAAAAGAAAAATATACAAAAAGAAGTGCTAAAATAAAATAGACATGAAAATAAAAATGCAGGAAATAAAAGATAAGTACTGGGGTTATTGTCATCCCAGCATGACTTATTAAATTCTAAACAGTTCTAGCTTATAGGCCTATGAAATAAAAAGTGCACAGGTAACTGGCCTAATATCCATTTCGGTAACGGGTACCGATACGGTGATAGAGCAGTTACCCTCTACCTAAATAGTAATACCTGTCCAACACAGGTAGAGGAAATAGGAAGTAAGAAGAGAAGGAGCACTGGTCCTCACTCTTCTCACCACCAAATAAATCCTTTCCTAGCAAGGTATCGTCTACTACAGGGAGAAGGCAGGAGGAGAAAGCAATCAATGGAGCTTTCTCAATAGAGGAGGAATCAACCTCCTCATGAGAGAGGATGCTACTATCGATGAGTCGAGCTGAAAGCACCAAGTCCTCCAGAAGGTCCTGCAGAGACTCAACCCGCCTAGGCTCAGATAAAGAAGGGGGATCAAGAAATAAAGGAGATGAACAACTAAAAGAATCAGAAATAGGGGGAGTGGCCCCGGTCTCACTCCCAGCAGGATCTCGACATAGATCATTGACGACGTCATATGAGTCATGGCGAGGGGAATCTGCGAGCTTGAGGTCCTCGGTGGTGGTTTGGACCTCCTCATCCATCAAGGAAGTGGAAACTTCCTCAACAAAGAGGATATCGTCATCAACACACCTCGGTGCGTCCACATGTTCCAAGACGTAATACTTTCCATTAATGAAAATAATATCCTCGCCAAACATGGGCACATCCTCAGGCTCAGAATCACAATCCGGTCGAACATCATCAACCGACTCACTAAAAATAGGGATAGATAATTCTTGCAAAGAAGGCGGAGGAACAACAGCATCAGAGAAAATATGTGCAGGTTCCTCCGGGGGTGAATCAACAAGAGGGGAAGAGTGCTTGGGGAGAGACAGAGCCACAATGTCGTCACACCGATCAGTAGAAAGTCTGATGGGTATATCCGCAGCAGTCCCCCATAGACAAGGTGGTGCTGCGAACATATCATCAAAATCAGAAGGGCAGCCGATTGACAGGTGGATGGAATGAATCGGATACCCGGTTCATCATCCTCCTCCAACTGGCACTGAAATTCTGCGCAATCTTTCAACACGTGGTCGGTGCTACGACAACACAAACATCATTTTCCATTACTCCTCGGTACAGGTGGGACCGGAGAGGAATAAGAAAAAGATGAAGGCGTAGAAGAGGAGTGACCATAAGACCTTGGTTGGGTGTATGAAGTACCATAAGAAGACGGTGCTCCATACACAGAACAACTAGAATTATGCTCCCAATCTTCAGTGGGGCACTCATCACTACCATGCCTATAATCCCTGCACCATAGGCAATGGATATTTATATAAGAATACATGGTGCAACAAGAATAATTCACAAACAGAAAGTTTCTAAGCAACAATTAACTACACAGCAGAAATAAAAGAATAGGAAAACCTGCTACAACAAAATTAAAACTAGAAGAGGAACAAATAAAAACAAAAAAAAAACAGATTCTAAAAACATAAATAAAGAAGAAACATGAAATATACAAATGGAAAAGGGCTTCTATCTCCTATCTTCCTCTCCAAAAACTCACACGACTGTGTTCCCCTGCAATGGCGCCAAAAACTTGATGCGTAAGATCACGGCAGTGAACCGGTCGCACAAGTAATATAAAATGGGCGAGTTTTCCCAAGTATCGATCTCACAAGGAACACAGTAAGGTGGAGTTAATTTCGAGGAGGACTTGAGATTGAAGTCATCAGGTCGGAGCTAACTAAGGGGGGTTTTGATGTTACGGAAACAGAAAATAAAAGGTTAACAACTACTCCTATGCAACGCCGCTATGCGATGTTTCGCCAGGCGGGATGGAAGACTAGTCGGGCCGCTATGCACAGAATCACTAGGCGAATGGACGAGAAGGCTTGCGGATGAGGTAGTTTGAACGATGGAATGAGGGTCATGAGCACCTCTTCGCTACGCACGCCACTAGCAATTGCTAGTGCGACAAGGATGGATGGATGGTGGATGGACAAATAGGCGCACCTCAAGTAAATATCACGAAAACATACAATCACATAGACATGATTACACATAAACGTATATTACACTAAGCATAACTTCATTAAATACAAGAGTTCAACTAAACTATCAACAACCAATCAAGAAAAGAGTGTGCGAAATCGACCGAATACGAAGCCTAGCTGAGGATTCACGGTTGGAGTCATCGGGTTGTCAATCCGCTTCCAAGCTCGATCCGCAACTGCGTCCGGGGTAGAGAAGGGCTGTCACCACCTTCCAATGGCCCGTCTTCTTCGTGTCACAATCCGGTGGAGGATGGCACAACCTCTCCTAGCTTGGTGGAGAAAGCTAGGTCAAGCTCTTCTTATAGCTCAAGGATGAAGGAGGAGGCCGAGAGGAAGCTCCGGCTTGGATTTGGCGGTGAAAGCTTGCCCGGAGCACCTCCCTAGGGTGGAAGATGAAGGGGAATGGCAGAGAAGGCGGAAAACGGCGGAGGAAAACGAGCGATCTCTGGATCTTTTGATTAGGGCGAGACCTGCACTATTTATACAAAAGCAGAAATGAATAATGCGCACGATCACAGGCACACGACTAGTGGTCGTGCGCACTATGTCCAGTGGTCGTGCGCTTACCCCAGGCTGATTCTAGAAAATGCAGAGTAGTGTGCACAATCATGGGCGCACGACCAGTGGTCGTGCGTATTAGATCCCATGATCGTGCGCAGTATTCCTATTTCACATCCATCCCGGAACACGCACACGACCCCTGTACCGAAAGGAAAAACCAATCACTAATCTGTGCAGACATTCCAGACAATAACAAAAAGGAGTACAGACTAGAAGAATAACACAATACACAACCACGGGCATAAATGTGCACTTCCTATGGAAATAAAGATAAGATGAGATATGAATGATAAAGAACTAAAAGTGAAGTGCAAACGCGTGAAAACTAGCCCAGATGAGTCCGAAAATAGGTATAAAACATGGACTCATCAAAACTCCTAAAGGAGAGAAGTGTTCTGGCTGAATTCAGCAAGCCTAAAGTTATGTTACCCTTGATAGAGTCCTTCTCATCTCAAAAGGGTAAGAAGGAGTTAGTAGTCAAGGGTAGTACAAGAGTTGATCTTTCCAAATGGAAAGGTAAAGCTCATGTAGTTCCTAATTCAACCTTTCATATGGTAATCCTCCCTTCTCACAGGTATGACCAAGGGTGCATGCATGGTCACTAGGAAAATGGGAATTCTTCTTGTAAGAATACAAGAGTATCTTCCAATGGAAGAAGAAAGGGTAGGGGAATGAGTGCCTTTAAGGTTCCCCATGAAGAAGTACAAATGGCCCACTCTGGACCATTTATATTTGGTGGCTTAGCCCCAACTCACAAGGATTAGGCAGTGGCTTTCACTCAAGCCCATCCAGCAAGGACTCAGACCAAGGGTCAGTCTACCAGTAAGCCTAACTTGGCTTGTTCTGACGATATAAACAACTTGTCTTCTGCAAAGAAACCAACTATGAATACCATTCAGGGTAATCAAAGAAAGCCTGCTGGAAGAATGACCTTCAGTCAGATCCTTGCTGAAAGCAACCTGAAGAAAGTTGCTACTCGTCTTCATTCTATTCAGTCAGCAGTTAATCATACTGCAAGGTATGCTCAGAGAAGAAGATATAATATCCATGAGTGTTGGTGTTGTGCCAAGGTGGGGCATTTTACCCTAAATTGCTGGCATAATCCTTCTTTGTGTATAGCAAGAGTTAGCCTACCTATCAGAAATGTTGCAGGTAGGCAAGTCAGATTTCATACTAATCAGAACCTAGGACCCGATACCTATTTGTGTCCTAAGGTAAGATAATTCTATTTTGCAGGTTAGTCTAAGTGCACATCCCCCATGTGTCACTTGGACAGAAGATTTTCCAGAACATGGACTGAAACAAGGAAGTTATCCTATGGTTCATACCCCAAGGATAAAGATATTGTGTGCATTCCTATAAAAAGATAAGGTGCACTAGTCTTGGATGAAGGCCAGCTGGATCCAGCCAGCAGGAATATCTGGTTGGACAAAGTCTTGCTACAACACCAGCAAATCTAGAAAGGGCAAGTAGGTTGTACTCATCTCTGAGGAAAGCACAGGTAGCTCTTCTGAGAGCAGCAAGGAAGGAGAACATAATGCTCAGCTGAAGAGTTTCAAAAGTGCTATCATCAGCTGTGAGACTCTTTAGAGGAAACTTGATGAGAAATGTATGCTAAGGATTCAATATCATCTGAACCTGCACTAAGGTATGTCCAAGTCAGTGGGGTTTATGGATGGGTTTATGGATGATTCATGGAATGATCATTCAAGTCCCAATTGGTATGAAAGTCTAGCAGCTGCAGGAGAACATTCAGCCTCATGAGAAGTGAAAGCTGACAGCTATACCATTAGTATCAATTGCAATCAACTACGGGGAGAAAAGAATCAAAGCAGACCAGCTCTTCCCTGTATATTCAGAAACCAAGAAGGAATTGATCAAGTGGTGATCAAGTGTGGAGATCAATGTAATGATCAAGATAGTACTAAGTGGGTTGAACACTATTGTACTACTAATTAGATTGTTGAAGCCAAAGGCAAGGTGTAAGGGAGTTTCTAAGCATCAACATGGATGGAGCTTGATGAAATAAGCTTCATTCGTCGATTGGAGGTCGACGAAATTAGAAGAATTCGTCGAACAGAGCTTTACGAGATCTGAATAATTTGTCGAACTAAAGATTGTAAGACAGAAATTTTATGGCATCAGAACCATAAACTACAAATAAGTAGAATTTCTTTTAAATTAATATTCTACGAGTGAAATCTAAGATGTTAGGAATCCTGACTGTCATAGCAAGACAATGCATATGTAGATTAAGTATCAATAAGTTTGGGAGCATAACAAAGAACTCAATTCTGAGTTTGTTCTGACTGAAAAGTGGCTATCATGATTATCATGCCACTAGATGAAGTCAAGTTCAACACCCTCTTGGTTGAGTTGGGTATGTGGAACTTAGGATGGCTTTAATAGCTCCAAACTCCAGTTTGTGTTGCAGGATTTACTTCTCTTGCACGTAGATAAGTCCTTGACGTGACATCAAGACTATAAAGACCATAAAGTGGTATCCATATTGGCATAGACTAGAATGTCTACCAGGAATCTGACAAAGGATGCCTCAGTTGAGGGGGAGCAGACAGATGCTGGAGTAGATCAGTTCTCACAACTGCTGATTTGTTTGCCTTAAGGACAATACACAGACTAAAGGGGAGATCATGAGAAGAGAGACAGCTACCAGCCAGCTCAAGTTGATCCCTGTGTCACTCAAGTGTCAATGTAAGACCCCCCCTTATTACTATGCTACCAGTTATTATGCCTAGAGTCGCCATGTCGCAGTGACACCTTTGCTCAAAAGGTCGTCACTACGAAACGCCAACCCTGCCGGCAGACAGAATCACCAAAGATGCGGAAGCTATTGAAAGAAGACAGTAAATGTCAAGTTCACAAAACATATCACATATAAGTAAAAAGTGTAACATCCCTCAGACTTTTAGGCCCCTATGATGGTTTTGTCATGACTGGGTCATGACAAAACACTGAGAAGTTTAAACGGTTGGGGTGAACTGAGGTGTTAGTGGGTGAACCAGCTTGGTCTGCAAATAGTAGAATTCTAAGTACTAGCTTATGGATGACCATAGGGCTTCACCATGACCCCACAACAATATCACTAACCTATTAAATGGTCCATTAGAGCCATAGAGACCCACTAGGGTAAACTAAAATGGTCAAGTTGACTAAAGGCAACACAAACCTTAATCATGTCAAACTAAGCTCATACATTGTCAACTGACCTCCCTTGGCCAAAGGGAACCACCTAGACCTTCCCAAGTGCTAAGGGAGGACAATGGATCACCAAGGACCCATTGGGGTCAACCAAAGAGGCTAAGTTGACACAAGTCTACCTTAGCCCCAAGATGGTCAAAGTGGCCTAATTAAGGGTCGAGTGACCCCCAAGATGCCCAACCAACCCTAACCAAGTCTTTCTAGACCTTATGGGAGCCCAATGGGTCAACAAGGACCTATTGGGGTAAACCCAAATGGTCATGTTGACCAAGGTCAACTCTAAAGTAGTGTTAAGTCAAATTAGCCCAAATGCGATAACCCAAGCTCAAACACATTTCCCCCACTTGGGCTAACCTCATTTCTATTATTAATATAAGTTAGTGGGGTGCCAATAGGCAGGAGGAGAAATCAAAATAGGCCTTGATGGTCAGGAGAGAGAAAGCTCCATTTTCCCCTTTATTGGAGGAGAGAGAAAGGGGTAATAAAGGCCATTCATGCAATAGGGAGGCCAAGAGCTCCTCCCTTCATGCTCGGTTAATTCCCCCTTCAGTTTTGAGAATACCAATAGCATTAACTTGCCACTTAGGTGCTGGATTCATTGGAACCAAGCCTTGGCCGAAAGTCAAGCTTTAAAGGCCATTAATGGCTTTGAAGCTATAGCCCCTTAAGTCCCCCATTAATGGTTGTATTCAACTTCCCTAGGGGAGAGGAGGAGTTTCCAGCCATTTCCCGGCCGAGTTAAGCCTAGGTTCACACCCTCCCCCCCTCCATGACCAAAATCTCCAATTTAAGGGCATTAATGGTGGAGCCAAGTTAGGCCATTCCACTCCCCTAGCTGATGATCTTAAAAGCATCTCTGGACTCAGAGGAGGCATTTCCACACATTACCTGAATGAGCCGAGCAAGTTGACTGTGCAGTTGCAGAGCACGAAAAACTCCACCACTGGCCATGGCAAATCGAAGATCGGCCCACCTACAGCCCTCGAATAAGGTCCTACTCTACTCCTCTCTTCATGGGCTAGATCCTTAGATATTTTAGGAGAGAAATCAGGCCCAATTGAGCCAGATTGGAGGGGAGATTTTCAGAAATTTTCATGGATTTTCAACCTTGCGGGATCGCTTGAAACCGCACCTCCGGCGGTCGTGCCGCCGCCCGGTGATATCCCCCACCTCAACGAAGGTGGTGGAAATGGTGGCCGGCCAGGGAGGTGGCACGCTGGCCAGGAAAAAGGGCTAGAATAGGCTCCAGGTCGGGTGAATACCAACCCTTGGCTGGAGGAAGAAGATGACCAGGAGGCGTTGGATCTGCTTCAATATTCTTGCTAGATCATGTATATTTATTTTGTTTTTTTGTATTTCCATCCTGTTTACTGGACTGTCTTAAATTAAATTTAAAGAAAACGTAGGGGCTGTTTTAGAGAAAATGATCAACCCATTTGGGTAACTGGTTTGACCAGAGCACTCATTTTGATGAGGACTATACCTAGGCTAGACAAGAGACAATTTTGAGTGCCCCTATCAATCCACCATCCAAATAACTTGAAATTTTGGATGGGGCTCACTATTACCTATACCTAGGCTATATCCAAAAATGAGAATTTTTTGAAAACATTTTCCTGAAGTTTTTGTAGAAATTTAATACTCCATGTATGAATTATTTAAAGGGTCTAATGACCTCAAAACCATCCCAAATTATGGTGAGTGGTCCTTGGGTTCATTATAAGACTCTGTATAAATTTTCATACCATTTAGAGATGATTTAGTTTGGAAATAAGCAAACCGTAAGTTGGTTTAATAAGGGGGAATTAGGTCAAAGTGTCCCTTGTGGGTTTTAGCTCGCCAAATCACCTCAACAGACTTTGAAACTTGGGAAACTATTTTGTTATTATATTTATCTCCCTCACCTGGAAGGTGGGATAGATTAAGGTAGATTTGCTCTATGAACCAAGTTCAAACCCTAAGGTTGAACTTTGGGTATTTGTGAATGACATATGGTGTTATGTCCTTGGATGGACTTGTTGATTTGTCCATGTGATCTTAGGGAGGTGAAATGTCCTAGGAAGGGATTTGGTGAACTTTGGACACATGCACCCCACTTAGAGCACATAGTAGATATCTAGGTCTTTACACCATAGGGAATATTCAATGGGTCATATGACCTTGGATTTTGGTCGTATTGTGGTAGGAGTATTGTCATAGTGATATATACTTCTGGAATTTATTATAGGGTGCCTAGATAACAGTAACGCACTCTTGTAGTTATAAACTTCATCTTGCCCTTTTGATGATATTGATGTAATTATTATTTTTATGTCTTAGAATGATCTCAAACTCTGGAGAAGCTGATCAAATAGCATGTAGATACACTAGTGAATTATTTGGTATAGATGAACGTTTATTTTTAGTACATCATGTGTAAAGTAAACTAGTGCACCTTACATTGATAAAAATAAAATAAATACTATAGCTTCTTGGAAAATTGTGTTACTTAGCCAGAGTACTTGTTAGGTCATAAAGAAGCTTGGAAAAATATTTACATGTTGTTTAGTGGAGGTTACAAGGATGTTCCTTCACAAAGTGTCCCATGATGGATTTGGTTGAGATATTTTTATATATAGTTTACTAACCCCGGAATTGCATGAAACTTTGTCAGTAAGGTTTTATGATCATAAAAAAGCTCTGTTAAGTTTTGTATAATTTTTGGACAAGTATTTATGGTACTCCCTTCATTACCCCTATTTGTTTGAATTACATTGGATTATTTATTTGGAGGATAATTCCTTTATAAAAACTTATGAAATTAGGTATTCGCTGGTAACTTGCAATACTATAGTGTTCATAATTTTTGTATGGTCATATCATAAGTAAATCTAGTACTTCATGTTCAAATCATACATTGACCAATTTTTGGGAAAATTAATTAAATGCCAATTTATTTAGGAAACTTCCAAGTTTCTGGATTTACACTAAATTTATCATGATAGGTCCCCAATAAATATTTTAGGGCTTTTGGATAAAAATTTGGAGTACCTCATATCGTATACATCATATAACTTAGATTGGTCTGCATATAGTAAAACTGCAGAAATCAAGATAGAATGTTAAATGGACACAGGGAGTTGGGGTTATTAGCTTAGTGGTTGTAGTGATGTGAAAATGAGTTCATTGTTAGGAATCATCATGGGGAGAAGTGGTGAGCTGTCTAGTGCAAGCGGTGCTCGGGATCGACGAAAGATCGTCTTTCTAGTGGAGAGAGAGAGAAAGCGAGAGCATTAAAACACTCTAGGGTTAGATCCAGAAAAATATTAAAAGGGGATCGGTTATTAACCAATAATAGTATGTGACTTGCGAAAGGGAACGATGGGCTTCAGCTATCATCATATTTCCTAGTGTCCTTTGAGAACCCTTTACCGTATATGCCGAGGGCAGTCCTGGGCTAACCTAAACTGTAAGAAAAATCAATGTTTAAGAGTAACTAGTATAACTAGGATTACACTTACACTCACACTCCCCGGTGTTGTGGGAGTTAGGTTAGTTCTCAAGAGCGGTAGGCTTGGTGGTTTTGGTGATGGGCAGGTTAGCCCGGTGAGCCGATGGCTCGGATGGTTTTGAGATGGACATGTTAGACCGGGGAGCTTTGGCTCGGTGAAAATTCATTAATGTTGCATGTGCATAAGATATAAGGTGGTGGGTCATCGATATTGGAGAGTAGTCACACCGACACCGATACGTTGGCTCGGCAGGTGTGGTTTTGCACTTGGCCAAATAAAGTCCGGCGGTCCAGTCGGCAAGTGTACGCAGGAGGTCCACGTAGTGAACTAGCGTTGAGGCATACGAGAGGTTTGACTGGTAGCGTGATACCGGTTTAGAGGTGGGCGAGGCCCAACCCATCACTTCTGTTTGCCACTATGGTGGTATCCTAGGAGGTTAGGCTCCAGAAAGTGGGAACTAAAGGTCTTTGTGCGCAGAGTCGAGTGGGTTTGTTGCACTTGCATGTTCATCATGGAATGCTTGCATGACATAACATCATCATTGCATATAACCAATGTTATTGATTGAATAAAGTGGTATGGGATGCTTTATACAATAGGCCTTGCAAAACGACCCCTTAGCTTATAAGTTTGTGTAGCATGCTTATAAGTTATGGTTATTTTCCTATGAATATTTATCACTTGCTTATAACTGACACCCCATCGTATAAATTGGTATGATGGGAGTCTTGCAGAAGACCCCTTAACTTATAAGTTTGCATGGGCATTCATATAAGTTAAGTTTACATGTTTCTTTGTTTACCTTTTTGATGAGTCCCGTTTATATAGGGTATTGCGGACTCGTCTATGCTATTTTTCCTGTCTTTGCACTTCCCTTTTCAGTTATTTTCATTGATATTTCATTACTGTTGCGTTTCACGTTTAGTGCACCTTTCTAGATCGAGGGTGCGCAATTGCTCATTCGTTTGCTGGGGGTATGCACTTGGTGCTCCCCGGGGCTCGTTCCAGTATTTTTATTGCTTTTTGTTGATTGCTGGAGGGTCCTCCGTTGCTAGTATTTTTCTCTGAAGGTGGTCAGTTTTCCCTTCTTCAGAATGCTGATTTGAGGAAACCGCACGACCATGCATTTTATTGACGCACATCTTGTTTCCGTCGTACGTTTTCCTGCTGATTACTTGGGAATATTGACCAGCTCGTGTGATTTCTTCATGCACGGTTTCTTCGGAACCATGCACGAATGAAGCGCACGGTTTTCCTGTAGCCTTTTGGTTTTTATCTGTTCTGTGGCTGGTCGTACGACTTCTTCATGCACGGGCGGAATTGCCTATGTGCGCGTAAACACACGATTTCTCCTGGTTGCCTGGATTTTATGCTTGCTGTCGTTACCCGTGCACATTACTTCACGCACGGGCGGAATCACCCATGTGCGAGTAGAATCGCACCGGTCAACGCTTCTTCTTCCTCAGGCGCGTCCTGGTTATTCATATCGCACGGTTCACGCACGGTCGTGCGCCAGACCGTGCGGGACCAATTTTTCTGACTTTTACTATTTAAGTCGCAGGTTACTCCTGGACCCGGACTCCACATTTTCCCCCGCCATTTCCGCCCATTGGAGCGGGAACTCGCCCCTCCAGCCGTCGTTTTCTCTCTTCTCCTTGGAGGGTTGATCCGGCCACCCTTTCTACTACAAAGAGCTTACAAAAGCTTTGTCTCCGGCCACCACCGCCATTGCCGACCTCCAAGTTGTTGTTCGAGTTCTTTATTGCTGAACTTGTGAAGCATTTTGCTCCTATCTGCATCAACAACTATAACACGAAGAAGCTGGTTGTGAAGAATGAAGTGACAGCCCTTCGGGATACTAGATTCCTTCCAATGACAGAGCTAGGACGAGGCTCGACAACCCTCGCTTCCGGCCACAAGCCTTTGAGACTGTTCGAGTGCTTGGTTGTATTTCTTTTCCCCTTTTTCTTGGATTTTTGTTAAACTGAACTTATGCTAGTTAGCTTGAGATTTATTAACCATGTTTTGTTCAAGGTCTTGTTACGGTTTTGTACAGTGATTCCTTGTTCATGATATATGTTGATGAGTTTCCTCCTTGTTAGAGAAAGTCATTTTTGAGCCGTTCTAGCGACTGCTAGAAGCGCGCGTTGCGAAGAGGTGTTTATGACCCTCGTTAGTTCGTTCGTCTCCGCTATTACTCCTTGGAGTAATTCATCTTGGTGAAGCGGTAACGGCCACCCTCACTAGTTTGTTGTTGCTTAGTGTAGGAAAACCGAAATCAAAACTCTCGATTTTGTTTAGCACTTTCATTCATTTCTCTGAAAGTGAAATCTATGCTCCCTACTTGCACTCTGTGTGAGATCGATACTTGGGGAAACTACTCCTCCATTTTATTACTTGGCCGTGAACGGTAATCTTACCTCCAGCGCATCACTTTCTCATACTTACAGCTTCACTCTACCTGTTTATATAGAACTGTTAGACTAGTTCCGCCGTCACGTTCTACTTTGTTACTCTCCACCTTCATTACCTTCCGTTTCCTTCTCCCCGCTCGGTGCCTAGGAGGCATTGGTGGAGGGGTGGGGAAAGATAGGACTTAGTCTTTTTAGACTAACTGTCATTGACCAAATCATTTTAGGTGATCGTGGAGCCGCACCAGAAGACACAGCCCCAAAGGTCGGTGCGCATGGAGATGGGACAGTCTAGCACTGTAGTCTATCCATCAAGGACCGTGAGTCCCGATCCTTTGCAGTTATTATAGATTTGCTTCTGCGTTGAGTGACTTGTAGTGAGGATATTTATGTATCGGGCAGGATCCCTATTTAATACCTTGTTTATTCTTTTCTGTGGACTCTCCCTTCATGGAGATTTATATTATTTATGTGATTCTGGTGAACAAGTTTGATTGTACTCTTTTTACTATTTCTACTTTTTTGTGATCGGTATGGCCGGCAGGATCGGCGTTTTGTTGTGACGACCTTCCCGGTGTGTTGGTGTCACCGCAAAGCGACGGTTCTAGGCATAAGACCCCGGTGGTTTAAAAGAAAAAAATGTGGTCTTATAAACTGGTATCAGAGGGAAACCTCGATCGAAAAAGTAGAAGTGCACTAACACTGGGTCACCCCCGCTCGAGTTTAGTTTGGGGACAAACTAAGCAACGAAAGCTGTGGTGTGCCCATATAGGCAATCACATGTAATTGTCCACTTTTGACTAGGTTAGGTCAAATTTCTTACAAATGGCCTTTGTTATGAATCCCCCGGCACATCACACACCACAAGCCTGAGCTCATAAAACTCCGGATGTTACACCACCTCACCCGACCCCAACTCCATTTCTGCAGTCGGAGATGGGGCAGACTTTGACGGTCATTATGGAGGCTTTCAGGGCCTAGCACTCTCCGGCTCCGCAGCCAAACCCGGTGGCTAATTGGTTAAGTATCTTCCGAGGACTCTCTCCCCCATCTTACATGGGGACAGAGTCGGCAGTATGGATGGAAGAATGGCTTGATATCCTTTTCGAGATGCTGATAGGGATACAGAGCTCGTGGGAGGAGAGGGTACCTCTGGTGGTCTTCTCCTTGGAGTCTCATGCTAAGAGGTGGTGGAAGACTCTTTTGGATACAACATTTTTCAGATCGGGAGGTTAATGATAGCACTTGGGAGGAGTTTAGGGCCACACTATTGGAGGACTTCATCCCACAGTCGGTAAGAGATGAGCAAGATGACAGGTTCATATAGCTAAGGCATGGCAATAGGACTGTGGTGGAGTACCACCGGGAGTTCAATCACTTAGCACCATTTGCGGACTCCTATCAGCGGACGAAGCGGGGTATACCAAGAGGTTCTATAACGGCCTTCGAGAGGATCTAAGACAGGCTCTTCTGTTTGTATTCGACGGTCCTATACCTCAGATTTTGGAGATGGTAAAGAGGATGGAGGCAGATTGGCACACGACTCGAGGACGGAAGAGGCCAACTGACAATCACGGTCAGGGAGGCAGGAATGATCAGTGGAGGGGCCGCTTTGTTGAGGAGAGAAGGGAAGAGGACAAACCTCGCCAAGAGGTGAGACAGGAGCAGAGGAAGCCGGTGGTATTGGTCCCTCAACCTATTCAGATGCGGGAGATATAGAGGCCGGGAGGTGTGGCACTTCCCCTTCCCGCGTGATACAACTGTCGTCAGGTATGGCACATTCATAGGAACTATCCTATGAGAGGAGCATGTTTATCGGTACAACAGGCTGGCCCACCAGCTCAGCAGCAAGGAGACCGAGGACATGGTCGCGGATGAGGATTTCAGGGCGGCGAGTGCAGGCCGAACAGGGAGCAGATATATGCTCTGGATCTCGCGCAGCCCCGAAAACCGAATAAGGTTATAGCAGGTATGAGAGTAATTTATTTATGATTTTGGTACCTTCCTTATTGAGAACGAGTAGAACAACTGTACAACCTAGGTTAGAAAACCTTAGACCTAAGATTTTTCTAATTGATTTAGGAATACTAATGATATGCGGCAAACCTGCTTATACTTTATTCGACACAACGGCGACACACAACATCATTTCGGAGGACTTCGTCAGGGACCTGAACTAGATTCAGTACTATACGGGAGTCGCTAGGAGGGTACGTCTCCCTAAAGCGATGGAGATCCAGTCTTTCGAGAAGTGCCTCCTAAAAGTGACAATAGACGGCTTGACACTCGAGGCTTCGGTGATGATCTTGAGAATGCCAGACTTCGACCTCGTCTTGGGCATGACATGGCTCGTCTGGATTCATGTCTAAATTGATTGCCCGGCATGGAGGGTCGTGCTACAATACGACGACACATACCTGACCTTCAAAGGTACCACTCCCGTCTCCTATTACCTACACTCCTCTATTCAGGCTGTCAAGGCCCACCTGCAGGGGGATGAGGTGTATTAGGTGTTATTCGAGATGATGAAGACCCGGTATCAGATTACCAACACTCTAGTGGCTCGGGATTATGTCGATGTATTCCCAAAGAAGCTACCAGGACTGCCTCCAAACCGGGAGAAGGACTTCCAGATCCAGTTGGTACTAGGGCTAAGCCGGTATCTAGAGCACCATATTGGATGGCCCCGAAGGAGTTGGCAGAAATTCGGAGTCAGCTGCAGGAACTGGTGGAGGCAGGATTCGTCAGACCGAGTTCCTCACCATGGGGAGCTCCGGTTTTATTTGTGAAGAAGAAGGACAGGATGCTCAGATTGTGCATCGAGTACTGAGCACTGAATAGACTAATAGTCCGAAATACCTATCCACTACCAAGGATAGATGAGCTGTTTGACCAATTGGAGGGGGTGTATTTTTTTTCGAAGCTGGATTTGATGTTAGGCTATGATGCTAAAGATCACGAAAGTGAACCGGTCGTACAAGTAATATAAAATGTGCGAGTTTTCCCAAGTATCGATCTCTCAAGGAACATAGTAAGGTGGAATTAATTTCGAGGATAACTTGAGATTGAAGTCCTTAGGTCGGAGTTAACTAAGGGGGGTTTTTATATTTTCTGAAAAATAAAGTAAAAATCTAACAACTACTCCTATGCAATGCCTCTATGCGATGCTTCGCCAGGCGGGATGGAAGACTAGTCGGGCCGCTATGCACCGAATCGCTGGGCGAATGGACGAGTAGGCTTGCAGATGAGGTGGTTAGAATGGCGGAATGAGGGTCGTGAGCACCTCTTCTCTACGCATGCCACTAGAAATTGCTAGTACGGCAAGGGTGGATGGTGGTGGATGGAATATGGCCCACCTCAAGCAAATATAACGAAAATACAAATCACAAAGACATGATTAAGTATAAGCATTTTACAAATAAGTGCACATAATCTATAAATAAAGTTTATAACAACACATAAACAACAATAAAGGAAGAACAAGGCAAGAGATCGACTGAATTCGAAGTCTTGCTGAGGATTCATGGTTGGAATTGTCGGGTTGTCAATCCGTGTCCAAGCTTGGTCCTAAACTGCGTCCGTGGTAGAGAAGGGCTGTCACCACCTTCCAATGGCCCGTCTTCTTCGTGTCACGATAGAAAATGAAAGTTGCAAGCTTCCCTTTTCTTGATGGCTATGTCGCTGAAGCTTGAAATGAGCCCAAGAGATGATGGAGGTGGCCGAGAGGAAGCTCCGGCTTGGATTTGGCGGTGAAAGCTTGCCCGGAGCACCACCATAGGGTGGAGATTGAAGGAGGACGGCGGAATGCCTCATCAGAGACAAAAACGGCGGAGGAAAAATGAGCGATCCCGGAATTAAGGCGATAGCTGCATATTTATAAAAAGCAGAATTGAACAATGCGCACGATCATGGGAGCACAACCAGTGGTCATATGCACTATGTCCAGTGATCGTGCGCAATAGCATGGCAGATTAGGAAGAGGAACAGTGGTACTGCGCACGAGCAATGGAGCACGACCGGTGGTCATGTGCACTATGTCCACTGGTCGTGCGATTATCCCAGACGGAACTCCAGGAAAAGAGGAATCAATGGACACGATCAGTGGCGCACGACCGGTGGTCGTGCGCACTGTGTCCAGTGGTCATGTGTATGCCCAGACAGAACTTGGAAAAGGAAGGCAAGTGCGCACGATCATCGAAGCACGACCAGTGGTCGTGCGCAGTAGATCTGATGATCGTGCGTAGTATTCTGATTTCCAATCACTCCCGGAACACGTACACGGCTCCTGTACCATAGGAAAAACAAATCACTGATATGTGCAGACATTCTAGGCAATCACAATAAGGAGTACATACAATAAAAGTACAAATATACACAACACGGGCCAAAGTGTGCACTTCCTATGGAAATATAGATAAGAAGAAATATGAACGATATAGAACAAAAAGTGAAGTGCAAATGCGTGAAAACTAGCCCAGATGAGTCCGAAAAACCCTATATAAATCAGACTCATCACACCGCCAGACTTAACTGTTTGCGCATCCCGAGCAAACAAAATCTATGCATATAGGGAAAATGATTTAGCTAACAAGGAAATTGCGATACGGAGTACCATGCGAAGTCCCATGCTCGCCGCGTAAAAATATAATAGAAGAAATTTCTAAGTATACAAAATAGTATAAAATTTTCATAATGTGTATCAACATTTTATTATTACTACAAAATGGAATCACGGTGAATCAGCCGGTCATGCGTAGGGAGAAAGTAGACTAATTGCTAGGCGAGCATTGCCAAAGATCGGGGTTCAGGATAACCTCCAAAGTAATCCACCAATGTCGGTGACCATATGCTTGCCCTTTCGCATTCTATCCATGGCACTGGTTTGGTTCACACACGAATCAGTAGGACTTTATGTGAAGAGATGGGGCTTGGGTTTCGGTGAGATAAACAAAGATAAACAGGAAGGCTAAACACCTAACCCAAATGAGCTATCATAAAAAGAATACCTCTGTTAAGCAAAATAAACGCGAGTACACCACACCCCCAAACTTAATTTTTCAAATATGGGTGTGTGTACCGCCTACTCCAAATACAATCTCATCTAAAAAAGAATTTTCAATCAAACTTTTTCTTCTTTTCACTTTTCTTTTTCACAATTAATTTTTTTTTCTATATATTTTTTCGAATCCTATTTTATTTTAACAATTTCAGCAAATAAAACTTTGGAGCACATCCAGATATTGACATGTAATATCACCATATCACATCCCAGAATGAAAATGTAAAACTCTAAAGCTCAACTTGGGTGTGCGACTAGGATTGACTATGAAGCTTTGGTGAAATCATGGTGGAGCTGAATCAAAAGGAGGGGTAGGCACAACGAGACTAGCGAGGATAAGACATTAGGAATGGTACAAAGCTCAACCCGGCCAAAATGATGGCCTACATCACGCTCATGCTAGTGAACTAACCTATACCCATGCTTCAAGAATAGCTTGGGGCAAGTTCTTAGCCAATGAGAAATACTATCCATGCTCCCGACTCGAGCAATACTAACCTAACGGCTGTCTACACACATCCCTAAGCTACCATCGGATTCACACCGGATTCACCAATTTTTGAGTAGAATAAAAAGTATTTACGCAATTAGAAAATATAAAACTATAAGCATACAGAAAAATTAAATCTACTCTAATTTCTACACGAGACGAGAGCACTCGACTAGGAGCATAGTAGGGTCAAAATTTTACTCCGTCTCATAATCCTATGTCAGCACCATAATTTTCTGAAATCATACAAAAGAAATGAGTTTAACTCGCAGCACGCAAAAAGCTAAACACGCACTCATGTGGGTGCAATGGTGTGTGATACAATGAACTAATCATAATAAATCTATAAAAGCTTCTAGTATGCACAAGAAATGTTCGCGTGCAATAAGTAATAAATAATGGCTCTCCCCCAGACTTAAACTAAGCAACACAGTATATGATATGGAAATTAAAATCAGATAGAAACAAGGAGAGAGGTTACCCAATGCTCAGCTAGTGAGCATACCAGAAGATGCGTGAAAAACCGAAGCAGGCCCGCCATACGAAGAAACACAACCCCGCCAATGCGATTTTCCATGAATACCTGCAGGGGTGAGCTCCGCAAAAACAAAAGAAAAATATACAAAAAGAAATGCTAAAACTAAAATAGACAAGAAAATAAAAGCACAGAAAATGAAAGATAAGTACTGGGGTTATTGTCATCCCAGCACGACTTATTAAATTCTATATAGTTCTAGCTAATGGGTCTATGAAAAGAAAAATGCACCGTCAACTGTTCCATTATCCGTTGCGGTAACGGGTACCGATACAGTGATAAAACAGTTACCCCTCTGCCTAAATAATCATACATGCTCCTCGCAGGCAGTGTAAATAGGAAGTAGGATGAGGAGGAGGCCTGGTCCTCACTCATCTCACCACAAAACAAATCCTTTCCTAGCAAGGATTCGTCCACCACAAGTTCGCTCGGGGCGAAGGTGATGGCAGGGGCTTCCACTGTAAAGGAGGAAGGAACCTCCTCACACAAGAGGATGCACTCGTCGACAGCCTGAGCGCAAGGCTCAACGTCAACCCAACATACCCGTGGAGAATCAACCTGCACAGGCTTAGATATAGAAGGGGGTCAAGAAATATAAGAGGCGAAGAACATAATGAAATAATCAGGGGAGTGATCCCGGTTTCACTCCACAAAGGCTGAGGTAGAAAAATATCGTCAGCAATGTCGACAATGCTACAAGGCCCGACCAGATCTATAGAGGCCTCCACCAATACTTGGACTTCCTCCTTTGGTATCGAGGGAGAATCCTCGACACCAGGAAGGTTGTCCTCCTCCATGGGAGTGGAAACAATCCATGTATCACAAGCCTTAACTTGTGTTGCATCGTCAAAAATATCGTCAGAGGCGACTGAAGTAGAATGCACAAAAGGCGGAAGAACTTTGCTTGGATAAAAGTCAAGCGCAGGTTCCTCACAAAGAATCGGCTCCACGCTTGGAGATGTATGAATAAGAGAGATGTGCTTAGCCACGTCGAAGCTTAGATCAGCCACATATCTTGTGGTTGTGTCCACCTCATTCACTTCAAAAAATGAAGGTGATAGGGACACATAACCAGATGATGAAGGTGTGCCACCAATCGTAGGAGTCGGGATAATCCGGATGTTCGGCTCATCATCCTCTTCCATAACACGAAGGTACTCGACACAATACATCAGGACATGATCTATTCTATGACAATACAAACACTTTCTCCCATTACTCTGTGGTCCTTGTGGGGCCGGAGAGGAATAAGAGAACGGTGTTTGTGGAGAGGATGATTGAACATAAATTCGGGGCACAGTGTTTGAATGGCTGTATGAATACAACATCTCATGCATTGTGCACTGAGGCTTATGCTCAGTATTTCTCGTAGGGCATTCACGACTAATGTGGAAAGGCTTTCCACACCAATGACATTGGGCATACGAATATACCCACATGGTGTCGAAATAGCAGATTCAAAATAAATTGTGCAAATTACAAAATCCAACAATATATTACTATAATTGCCTAAACAAAAAAGGCAGGCAAAACAGAAATAGAACAAAACAAAAGTGATTTACAAAGGAAAAGGAAAGCAATCTCACATCTCCCTCTCTAGAAACTCACACGACTGTGTTCCCCTACAACAGCGCCAAAAACTTGATGCTAAAGATCACGACAGTGAACCGGTCGCACAAGTAATATAAAATGGGCGTGTTTTCCCAAGTATCGATCTCTCAATGAACACAGTAAGGCGGAGTTAATTTCGAGGAGGACTTGGGATTGAAGTCCTTAGGTCGGAGTTAACTAAGGGTGGTTTTGATATTTGCGGAAAAAGAAAGTAAAAATCTAATAACTACTCCTATGCAACGCCGCTATGCGATGCTTCGCCGGGCGGGATGGAAGACTAGTCGGGCCGCTATGCACCGAATCACTGGGCAGATGGACGAGTAGGCTTTCAGATGAGGTGGTTAGAATGGCAGAATGAGGGTCGTGAGCACCTTTTCGCTAAACACGCCACTAGCAATTGCTAGTGCGACAAGGGTGGATGGTGGTGGATGGAATATGGCGCACCTCAAGCAAATATAACGAAATACAAATCACAAAGAAATGATTTAATATAAGCGTTTTACAACTAAGCGCACATCATCTATAAATAAAATTTACAACAACACATAAACAACAATAAAGGAAGAACAAGACAAGAGATCGACCGAATCTGAAGTCTTGCTGAGGATTCACGGTTGGAATCGTCGGGTTGTCAATCCACGTCCAAGCTCGATCCTCAACTACGTTCGGGGTAGAGAAGGGCTATCACCACCTTCCAATGGCCCATCTTCTTCGTGTCACGATAGCAGACAAAAGTTGCAAGGTTCCCTTTGCTTGATGGCTATGGCGTTGAAGCTTGAAATGAGCCCAATAGATGATGGAGGAGGTCACAGGATGCTCCGGCTTGGATTTGGCAGTGAAAGCTTGCCCGGAGCACCTCCCTAAGGTGGAGATTGAAGGAGGATGACAGAATCCCTCCTCGGAGATGAAAATGGCGGAGGAAAAATAAGCGATCCCGGAATTAGGGAGGCACCTGCATATTTATAGAAAGCAGAATTGAACAATGCACACGATCACAGGCGCACGACCAGTGGTCGTGAGCACTATGTCCAGTGATCGTGCGCACATACATGGCCAATTAGGAAGAAGAACTGGGGTACTGCGCACGAGCAATGGCGCACGACCGGTGGTCGTGCGCACTATGTCCAATGGTCATGCGATTACCCCAGACGGAACTCCAGGAAAAGAGGAATCAATGCACACAATCAGTGGCGCACGACCGGTGGTCGTGCGCACTGTGTCCAGTGGTCGTGCGTATGCCCAAGCAGAACTTGGAAAAGGAAGGAAAGTGTGCACGATCATCGACGGACGACCAGTGGTCGTGCGCAGTAAATCCGATGATCGTGCGTAGTATTCTTGTTTCCAAACACTCCCAGAACACATACACGACCCCTGTACCAATAGTAAAAACAAATCACTGATATGTGCAGGCATTCCAGGAAATCACAATAAGGAGTACAAATAATAAAAGTACAAAAATACACAACATGGGCCAAAGTGTGCACTTCCCATGGAAATATAGATAAGAAGAAATATGAACAATATAGAACTAAAAGTGAAGTGCAAACGCTTGAAAACTAGCCCAGATGAGTCCGAAAAACCCGATATAAATCGGACTCATCACACCCCTAGACTTAACTGTTTGCGCGTCCCAAGCAAATAAAATCTATGCAGATAGGGAAAATGATTTAGGTAACAAGGAAATTACGATACGGAGTACCATGCGAAGTCGCATGCTCGCACGCGTAAAAATATAATAGAAGAAATTTCTAAGTATACAAAATAGTTTAAACTTTTCACAATGCGTATCAACATTTTATTATTACTCAAAAATGGAATCACGATGAATCAGTCAGTCACGCGTTGGGAGAAAGTAGACTAATCGCTAGGCAAGCATTGCCAAAGATCGGGGCTCGGGATAAGCTCCAAAGGAATCCACCAATGTCAGTGACCATATGTTTGCCCTTTCGCATTCTCTCCACGGCACTGGTTTGGTTCACACACGAATCAGTAGGAATTTAGGTGAAGAGATGGGGCTTGGGTTTCGGTGAGGTAAACAAAGATAAACAGGAAGGCTAAACACGTAACCCAAATGAGCTATCATAAAAAGAATCCCTCTGCTAAGCAAAATACAAACGGGTACACCACACCCCCAGACTTAATTTCTCAAAAATGGGTGTGTGTACCGCATACTCCAAATACAATCTCATCTCAAAAAGAATTTTCAATCAAACTTTTTCTTCTTTTCACTTTTCTTTTTCACAATTAATTTTTTGTATATATTTTTTCGAATCCTATTTTATTTTAACAATTTCAGTAAATAAAACTTTGGAGCACATCCACATATTCACATGTAATACCACCACAACACATCCCAGATTGAAAATGTAAAACTCTAAAGCTCATCTTGGGTGTGCGACTAGGATTGGCTATGAGGCTTTGGTGAAATCATGGTGGAGCTGAATCAAAAGGAGAGGTAGGCACAACGGGGCTAGCGAGGATAAGACGTTAAGAATGGTACAAAGCTCAACCGGGACAAAATGATGGCATACATCATGCTCATGCGAGTGAACTAACCTATACCCATGCTTCAAGAATAGCTTGGGGCAAGTTCTTAGCCAACGAGAAAGACTATCCATCCTCCCGACTCAAGCAATACGAACCTAACGGCCATCTACACACATCCCTAAGCTACCGTCAGATTCACACCGGATTCGCCAATTTTTGAGTAGAATAAAAAGTATTTATGCAATTAGAAAAAAAAACTATAAGCATACATAAAAATTAAATCTACTTTAATTTCTACACGAGACGAGAGCATTCGACTAGGAGCACAACAGGGTCAACATTTTACTCCGTCTCACAATCCAATGTCAGCACCATAATTTTCCCAAATGATACAAAAGAAACGAGTTTAACTCGCAGCACGCAAAAAGCTAAGCACGCTGTAATGCCCCGAAAATTATATTTGAGTTGGTCGCGTAAAAAGGGATTTTTGGTGCCAGTATATGGGTACACGGCCTAGGACACGGGCGTGTCCAAGGCCGTGTTTGGCTAGTATTTTCGCCGTTTTCATCCCAAGAATGACACGGCTAGAAACACGGCTGAAAGACACGGGCGTGTGCCTAACTGTGTCTGTGCCCGTGTTCTGGTTCGATGATCGTGCAAGCCGATTGAGTTCGACGAATAGTGTTCGGGAGGAACACGCTCGGCAACACGGGCGTGTCGGGAGGGCGTGTCCCCCTGCATTCAACGATCGTCGAACGGCGCTCGACGATTGTCGAGTGACCCTCTGCGTTTGATGATCGACGATAGTTGCTCGACGATTTTTGGGTGACACGGGCGTGTGCGTACCCGTGTCCGTACCCGTGTTCAGTTGGGTCATGTCCGTTGCCGTGGCGGTTATATGTGACACGCCCCTGGTCACGGGAGTGCCGAGGATCTGACACGGGCGTGTCAAGTTGAGACACGAGCGTGTCCTGGACCGTGTGGTTTTCTGTGTTTGACAATCGTTCCTGCATCAAGGCACACGGCCTGGGACACGGCCGTGTGCGAGGCCGTGTTCGGCCCAGGTTTTGGGATTTTTGTGCTGTTATGAGCCGTTCATTTCCTTTAAGTAGGATCCAATGGCTCAGACAGTTTCCTGCTCTGTTAAGGCCGGGAATGGGGGAGTTAACTCTTCATTTTCTCCAAGCCATTCTCTTTCCAAGGAGTTAGAGAGAGGAGGAAGAAGGAGAAGGATTCCGGCCACTGGCGGAGCATCGAACCACCATTTTGAGATCTGAGAGCGGATCCGTGGAAGAAATTCCATTGCGAAGATTTATATCCGTGTAGTTTTTCCATGGAGCAAAAGCGGACTACAAGGGTAACGATTCTCTACTTGAGCATGTGAAGCTCTCTTCCTTTTTACATAGGGAAACCCGCTCCCGTGAGTGTGCGGTGAGTGTGTGGTGTTCCTTGGGGTTGATGTGAATAGTCCCCCTTGTGTTGCATATATAGTCCGGAATCGAAGTACAGGCATAGACATTGTGTGTGAAGCCTACCCGGACGTGTATTGTCTGCATCGGTGATGTTGCATTTGTTATGTTTTGCCGGAGAAGACTCCGTGCTTTGGGGTTTTCGGGTTTCTACGCGGTAGAATGCAGCAGGGATCCTTACAGGTTAGCTCCAAGGCGCACCCGAAAAATTGAGCGGAATCATTGTTCTGCTAACTTGGCGGTCAGGGAACCGGCCTTGAACATAATTGGGTTATGTGATTGTTTGGAAAAGTTTTGAGATCCGAGAGAAGCTTGGCTCATGCGTACATCTTAAAATGACTACATGGTGTGAGCAACGGGCAAGTGGAATTGGACCTATTCTATGTGGTTCGGTGCGAGAGACCCGAAAAGGGGACTGGTCGTTGGCATAGCCGAGAGACTTAGACTGTGGTTAGAAAGGCTAAATGCTCACGTGTTTGCCATCTTTGGGATGGTGGTGAAGACGCTGAAGTGTCAGGAATCACCGTTAATGTGCCTTGAGTGCACGGGGTGTTTGGTCGTACGAGCCTACACCTGTGGTGTAGTATAATTGTGTTTTATTGTTTTACTGGTCTAATGATATGCAGGGAAAGAGCACCGCCGTCCCGAGTAAGGGGCGGGGTCGTTATAATTTGGTCGGCTTTGGCTGACTGTTGCTTAGTTTGCCACCGTGCTGTGGAATGTTGCTTGCAGGTGCTGCGGAGCTGAGTGCTAGATAGCGGCCTGGAGCCCATGTTGCTGTGTTGTCCCTCGAATGCCGTAAAGAATAGTTGTTTTTATTTTGTCATGTGTGGCCGGCCTACGAGCCGATGTATGTAATACACTATCTTGTTAAGTGAACATTTGTAAGGCCATAAGGCCATGTACCCCCCTTTCAGTGGATTTGTTTTTCATTCCAGTGGTGTAGTTGTGGACATTCATGATTATTGGGTTTAAGTTTTGGGTTCTTTCAACTTTTAATAGCTTCCGCTAGAATGCTCTGTGTAGGACGAGTAGTCTTAATTGGACAGTGTGAATATTCTTATGTAACCTTTCCGACTGTGTGTGCCATATGGCGTCGGGTTCCGGCTGGACCTTCTGTTATATGTCATGCGACGGATGGGGGTGTTACAATTTGGTATCAGACTTCTGGTTACGGTAAGGCTTAACTGAATTCGTGGGCGAATTCTTTTAAGTGGTGGTGAGCACATGTGTGCGTCATCGTTATAACATTAACAAGAACCCATGAATGTCCACTTAGGAATGAAAAATACTCGTGTTTGAGGAACCTGCGCGTTCCTATAATTGCTTTTTGCAATTATGTTTGGTCACTTATTGGTGTTTTATACGACTATAGGTGACCGGGAGTGGCGCAAAGCCGACAGAACATCTAGTTTCTGAGGATTATAGTGCACCCAGTGGCGTGCTTGAGACCCCGCCTTCGTTTGAAACCATAAGAAGGATCGTTGAAGTGGTGCTCGCTATGACTAGTGCACAGCAGGGAAGCAATGTGCAACCCTTTGTCCCTAAGATGAATTCAATGCCGGGTGGTGTGATGGATCAAGTGACATTTAGATGGCCATCAGGTCAGCCGTTGAACATGTGCTTGGTACAGGGTACGCACTCAGTTGATGAGTATTTGCAGGTATTTCTTTTGATAAGCCACTACCCATGCTTTGAGTTGTAGAACGAGCGGTCTATAGTTGATAGACTCTATAGTGGTCTGCGTGATGAACTGCGAATTCTACTTCTAGGACCAAAACTATTGGGATTCCGAAACTTGGTGTAGTCGGCTAGATCTTTGGAAGTGGATATGGGAAAAATTCACAAGATTCCAGTGAGTACGCTATCGAACTCTGCAAGTCCTATGAGGGGTGCATCTCGCAGGATGCTGAAGAAGAAGGTTAGGTCATCAACTAGCAAGGTTACTTACAACAGTCATACTTGTGGCAAGAAAGGACACTTTTTCCAAGCTTGTCGGGACGGTGCTCAGAAAACTAAGGAATCCACGTCAGCAGCGGTTGAGGACTCTAGTGCTAAGAAAACAGAGTTCAAAATGCCGGCTACCTCAAAGTCTGGATATCGTAGGTGGTATAAGAAGGCTGGGACTTCGGGTCCAGATTCCCTTTTGGTGCTTCAGGGGAAACTACAGGCCGAACCTTGGGTGCTTGTTATAACTGCGGGAAGACGGGGGCATTTTGCTCGTGAGTGTTAGAGCGGACGTGTAAAGTCTGAGAGGAAGTCTGAAGTGTACAGCCTAGGCCAGTAGGAGGCCAGGAATCTCACTGTCGTGGTGATAGGTACAGTTTAAAGTTATATCAGTTAACTGCAAATATATGTCTCCCTTGTGCATGTTAACTTAGAACTATTTGTGTTGAGATTTGTCCTGACTTTCGTTTATTTGGCGAGAGCACCGTTCGTTTAGGGGGCTTTGCTTTCCCGTTTGTCCAAAGGAATTGTATTGCGTGTCGGAGTACCTCTTCCGATGGCAAAAGACATAATGGATATGTTGTTGAATAATAGTGCTCAATGCGCGCGGATAGAATCTGTTGCATTTAGATTTGGGTTGGGAGTCAAGAGTTTGACTTACGAGTGTTGTTGCTACCGTTAAGGGGGGTTGGATGTGGTCTTTGGTATGGACTGACTCTCGGAGTATCAAGTATGCAGTGGTTGTAATTGCTTGGAGGTCAGTTGGGAGATAGTCGTGAGATGGCATTTGGCTGCGTGAAAGGGGTTGAGCAAGACGTATACGTCTACCCCTCGGGGGATCAAGGCTGTTCGGTCTGGGGCAGAGCTGTTTGTCACTCTAGGGCAGACTTCGACGCCTAAGCGAAGTCTTAATAGTATTCTATTTGTGTCCGAGTATCCTGATGTGTTCCCAGATGATCTCCCAGGAGCCCCTCCTCAGCGGGAGATTGATTTTACCATTGAGCTGGTACCGGGTGCCAAACCGGTGTCACGCTCTCCATATCGGATAACGTCGTGAGTGATGGCAGAGATGAAGGTGCAACTCCAAGAGTTGTTGGAGCAAGGGTATGTGTGTCCAAGTTCGTCGCCTTGGAGCTCACTAGTTCTTTTCATTAAGAAGAAGGCTGGGAGCTTACGAATCTGCATTGACTATCGGGAATTGAACAAGCTTACGGAGAAGAACAAATATCCGATCCCCAGGATTGATGATCTATTTGATCAGTTGGTTGGGTCAACAGTATATTCGAAGTTAGATCTGAAGTCCGGCTACTACCAGTTGAGGATAAGGTAGAGCGACATCCCAAAGACAGCATTCAATACACGGTTTGGGCATTAGGAGTTCACGGTCATGCCGTTTGGTTTGACTAATGTGCCATCTGTGTTTATGGATCTGATGAACAGGATGTTCAAAGAGTACCTGGATCATTTCGTGATAGTATTTATCGATGATATCCTGGTGTACTCGCAGTGCGAGGAGGATCACTACAATCATCTACACATGGTGTTCGAGACGTTGAGGAGGAATCAGTTGTATGCTAAGATCTACAAGTGTGAATTCTGGTTATCCTTGATAGCGTTCCTTGGTCATGTTGTTAGTGGAGAAGGGATAGCTGTGGATCCGACGAAGATAGTGGTGATACGGGAGTGGCCTGCTTAGACTACAATGACAGAGGTCCGGAGTTTTCTGGGGCTTTCTGGCTACTACAGGCACTTCGTAGAGAACTTCTCACGGATAGTGCTACCACTCACGACGTTGACTATGAAGGTTTAGAAGTTTGTGTGGTCTCCGGAGTGCGAAAAGGCTTTTGAAGAGTTGAAGATGCGGTTGACCACGACGCCTATTTTATTTTCGCCAAGTGGAACCGAAGGATTCGAAATCTATAGTGATGCTTCGGGTAGAGGTTTGGGTTGTGTTTTGCTACAGCATGGGAGTGTGATATCCTACGGTTCACGATAATTGAAGGGTCACGAGAGAAATTATCCGGTTCACGACTTAGAATTAGCGGCCGTGATATTTGCTCTAAAGCTGTGGAGGCACTATCTGTACGGTGTGAAGGTCGATATTTACACCGATCTTAAGAGCTTGAAGTACCTGTTTGATCAAAAGGATCTAAACATGAGGCGGCGGAGGTGGATGGAGGTCTTAGGGGACTACACCTTCAAGATTCATTATGTGCCTGGGAAAGAAAATGCAGTGGCGGATGTGTTGAGTCGCAGGACTCCTGCGAAGGCCCACAGGTTTTCGGTACATGGTGAGTGATTGGTCCAGTGAGTTGGAGGCTTTGGAGATATCTTGCATCGACAAGCAGTCTAGTGCTGAGGCGAAACTGTTTTGGACAGAGGTGCAGTATGACCTAGCTGATAGAGTTCGGCGGGGCTTTGGTTCAGGACAACAGCATGAAGCGGATCTTGGATGAATCTTTGGACGGGTCAAATTCCCAGTTTGCTGTTGAGGATGGGTTGCTAAGGAAGGACGGTCGCCTATGCGTTCCTAGTGCGGATAATCTTCGGGAGAAGTTATTCTGGTGGCCAGGATTGAAGAAAGATGTAGCACTTTATGTGGCCAAGTGCCGAACTTGTGCATTGGTGAAGGCGGAATGCCAGAAGCCCGGAGGTTTCTTTAAGTCCCTACCTATCCCGGAATGGAAATTCGACGACATATCTATGGATTTTGTGCAAGGTTTGCCGAAGTCGCAGAAGGGAAACGACGCCATTTGGGTGGTCATAGATAGGTTGACAAAGGTGTCGCACGTTATCCCAAACAAAAAGGAAGATCCCGTTGAAAAGTTAGCCAAACTCTATGTGGAGAATATTGTACGATTGCATGGTGTGCCCCGCACTATTGTTAGTGATCGAGATGGACGCTTCACGTCGAATGACTGGACGTTGGTGCATAGTCTGTTGGGTACTAAGCTAAAGTTCAGCACAGCCTTTCATCCGCACACGGATGGCCAAACCGAGAGGGTCAACCGGACGATGGAGGACATGCTTCGCATGTGCGTCCTAGATTTTGGAAAGAAGTGGGAAGATCACCTGTACATGGTGGAGTTTGCGTATAACAACAGCTTTCAGGCGAGTATTGGAATGGCGCCTTTTGAGGCCTTATATGGGAGAAAGTGTCGCACGCCGTTGTCTTGGTTGGAGAAGGGTGAGTCGAAGCTTTACAAACGTCAAGCGGTGGAAGATGCCACTTCAGTGATACAGACAATTCAAGAACGGTCGAAGATCGCTCAGGACAGATAGTCAAAGTACTATAACGCCAAACATAGGAATGTGGAGTTCAATGTTGGTGACTGGGTGTACTTAAAAATTAAGCCGTTCAAGGGTGTCTCGCGGGTTCGACGCTTGAAGAAGCTGAGTCTGAGATACCTTGGACCATTTGAAATCCTGGAGTGTGTTGGCGAGACAGCGTATAGATTGAAGCTGTCGGCGGAATTGAGTGGGCTACATGATGTGTTCCACGTGTCGGTGTTGTGTAAGGCGGTGTAAGAGCCTTCACAGATCATTGCGGACAATCAAGTACCGGTTGATTATTAGTTGACAACAAGGGTCAAGCTAGTATGTTTTGAAGAAGTTGCAGTCAAACGACTCCGCAACAAGGAGGTTCGAAAGGTTAAAGTCCGTTGGGATAATTGCGGACGTGAGGAGCTTTCATGGGAGCGAGAGCAAGCTGTGTTGGAGTAATACCCAGAGTTATTCCACTCAGGTATTATTTAGATTCGTGTACCTTTACTTAATTTCGGGACGAAATTCCTTAAGTGGGGGTGATTTGTAACGCCCCAAAAATTTTATTTGAGTTGGTCGCGTAAAAAGGGATTTTTGGTACGGTATAGGGGTACATGACCTAGGACATGGGCGTGTCCAAGGTCGTGTCTCGCTGGTATTTTGGCCGTTTTCATCCCGAGAAGGACATGGCTAGAAACACGGCTGAAAGACACGGGCGTGTCATTTGACACGGGCGTGTGCCTAACCGTGTATGTGCCCGTGTTCTGGTTCGACGATCATGCAAGCTGATTGAGTTCGACGAATAGTGTTCGGGAGGAACACGCCAGGCGATACGGGCGTGTCGGGAGGGCGTGTCCCCCTGCGTTCGGCGATCGTCGAACGACGCTCGACGATGGTCGAGTGACCCTCTGCGTTCGACGATCGACGATAGTTGGTCGACGATTTTCGGGTGACACAGGCATGTTCGTACCCGTGTCCGTACCCGTATTCAGTTGGGTCGTGTCCGTTACCATGGAGGTTATATGTGACACGCCCCTATTCACGGGCGTGTCGATGATCTGACACAGGCGTGTCAAGTTGAGACACGGGCGTGTATTAGCCCATGTGGTTTTCTGTGTTCGACAATCGTGCCTGGATCAAGGCACAAGGCCTGGGACATGGCCGTGTGCGAGGCCGTGTTTGACCCAGGTTTCGGGAATTTTGTGCTGTTCTGAGTCGTTCATTTCCTTTAAGTAGGATCCAATGGCTCAGACGGTTTCCTGCTCTATTAAGGCCGGGAATGGGAGAGTTAACTCTTCATTTTCTCCAAGCCATTCTCTTTCCAAGGAGTTAGAGAAAGGAGGAAGAAGGAGAAGGATTCCGGCCGCCGGCGGAGCATCAGAGCACCGTTTTGAGATCTGAGAGCAGATCTGTGGAAGAAATTCCATTGCGAAGATTTCTATCCGTGTAGTTTTTCCATGGCGCAAAAGCGGACTACAAGGGTAACGATTCCCTACTTGAGCATGTGAAGCTCTCTTCCTTTTTGCATAGGGAAACCCGCTCTCGTGAGTGTGCGGTGAGTGCGTGGTGTTCCTTGGGGTTGATGTGAATAGTCCCCCTTGTGTTGCATATAGAGTACGGAATCGAAGTACGGACGTAGGCATTGTGTGTGAAGCCTACCCGGACGTGTATTGTCTGGATCAGTGATGTTGAATTTGTTATGTTATGCCGGAAAAGACTCCGTGCTTTGGGGTTTTCGGGTTTCTACGCGGTAGATTACAGTAGGGATCCTTGGAGGTTAGCTCCAAGGAGCACCCAGAAAACTGAGCGGAATCGTTGTTCTGCTAACTTGGTGATCAGGGAACTGGACTTGAACTTAACTAGGTTATGTGATTGTTTGGAAAAGTTTTGGGATCCGAGAGAAGCTTGGCTCGTGCGTACGTCTTAAAGTTACTACGTGGTGTGAGCAACGGGCAAGTGGAATTGGACGTAAGCTATGTGGTTCGGTGCGAGAGACCGAAAAGGGGACTGGACGTTGGCATAGTCGGGAGCCTTAGACGGTGGTCAGAAAAGCTAAATGCTCACGTGGTTGCCATCTTTGGGATGGTGGTGAAGACGCTGAAGTGTCAGTATTCACCGTTAATGTGCCCTGAGTGCACGGGGTGTTTGGCCGTGCGAGCATACACCTGTGGCGTAGTATAATTGCATTTTATTGTTTTACTGGGATAATGATATGCAGGGAAAGAGCACCACCGTCTCGATTAAGGGGCGGGGTCGTTATAATTTGGTCGGCTTTGGCTGACCGTTGCTTTGTTTGCCACCGTGAGGTGGAATGTTGCTTGCAGGTGCTGCGGAGCCGAGTGCTAGATAGCGGGCTTGAGCCCATGTTGCTGTGCTAGCCCTCGAAGGCCGTAAAGAATAGTTGTTTTTATTTTGTCATGTGTTGCCGGCCTGCGAGCCGATGTATGTAAGACACTATCTTGTTTAGTGAACATTTGTAAGGCCATAAGGCCATGTACCCCCCTTTCAGTGGATTTGGTTTTCATTCCAGTGGTGTAGTTGTGGACATTCATGATTATTGGGTTTAAGTTTTGGGTTCTTTCAACTTTTAAAAGCTTCTGCTAGAATGCTCTGTGTAGGACGAGTAGTCTTAATTGGATAGTTTGAATATTCTTATGTAACCGTTCCGATTACTGTGGCATATGGCGTCGGGTTGCAGCTGGGCCTTCTGTTATATGCCATACGATGGATGGGGGTGTTACACACGCGCTCATGTGGTTACAGTGGTGTGTGATGCAATGAACTAATCATAATAAATCTATAAAAGCTTCTAGTATGCACAAGAAATGTGCGCGTGCAATAGGTAACAAATAATGGCTCTCCCTCAGACTTAAACTAAGCAACACAGTATACGATATAGAAATTAAGATCAGATAGAAATAAGGGGAGAGGTTACCCAATGCTCAGCTAGTGAGCATACCAGAAGACGTGTGAAAAATCGAAGCAGGCACGCCATACGAAAAATCACAACCCCGCCAATGCGATTTACCATGAATACCTGCAGGGGTGAGCTCCGCAAAAACAAAAGAAAAATATACAAAAAGAAATTCTAAAACTAAAATAGACATGAAAATAAAAGCACAGAAAATGAAAGATAAGTACTGTGGTTATTGTCATCCCAGCACATCTTATTAAATTCTATACAATAGCTAATGGGTCTATGAAAATAAAAATGCACATGCAACTGTTCCATTATCCGTTGAGGTAACAGGTACCGATACGCTGATAAAACAGTTACCCCTCTACCTAAATATTCATACCTGCTCCTCGCAGGCAGAGGAAATTGGATGTAGGATTTGGAGGAGGCCTGGTCCTCACTCATCTCACCACAAAACAAATCCTTGTCTAGCAAGGTTTCGTCCACCAAAAGTTTGCTAGGGGCAAAGGTGACGGCAGAGGATTCCACAGTGAATGAGGTAGGAACCTCCTCACACAAGAGGATGCACTCGTCGACAGCCTGAGCGCAAGGCTCAACGTCAACCCAACTTACCCGTGGAGATTCAACCTGCACAGGCTCAGATAAGGAAGGGGGTTCAAGAAATAAAAGAGACGAAGAACATACAGAAATAATCGCGGGAGTGATCCCGGTTTCACTCCCCAAAGGCTGAGGTAGAAAAATATCATCAGCAATGTTGATAATTCTACAAGGCTCGGTCGGATCCATAGAGGCCTCCACCAAGACTTGGACTTCCTCCTTTGGTATCGAGGGAGAATCCTCGACATCAGGAAGGTTGTCCTCCTCCATGGGAGTGGAAACAATCCATGTATCACAAGCGTCAACTAGTGTTGCATCGTCGAAAATGTCGTCAGAGACGACTGAGGTAGAATGCACAAAAGGCGGAAGAACTTTGCTTGGATAAAAGTCAAGCGCAGGTTCCTCACAAAGAATCGGCTCCACGCTTGGAGATGTATGCACAGGAGAGATGGGCTCAGCCACGTAGAAGCCTAGATCAGCCACACATCTGGTGGTTGTGTCCACCTCATTCCCTTCAACAAATGAAGGTGACAGGGACACATAACTAGATGATGAAGGTGTGCCACCTAGAGTAGGAGTCGGGATGATCCGGATGTCCGGCTCATCATCCTCTTCCATAACACGGAGGTACTCGGCACACTCCTTCAGGACATGATCTGTTCTACGACAATACAAACACTTTCTCCCATTACTCTGCGATCCTTGTGGGGCCGGAGAGGAATAAGAGAATGGTGTATGTGGAGAGGACGATTAACCATAAGCTCGGGGCATAGTGTTTGAAGGGTTGTACGAATACAACATCTCATGCATTGTGCGATGAGGCTTATGCTTAGTATCTCTCGTAGGGCATTCATGACTAGCGTGGGAAGGCTTTCCACACCAATGACATTGGGCATACGAATATCCCCACATGGTGTCGAAATAGCATAATCAAAATAAATTGTGCAAATTACTAAATCCAACAATATATTACTACAATTGCCTAAACAAAAAAAGGCAGGCAAAATAGAAATAGAACAAAACAAAAGCGATTTACAAAGGAAAAGGAAAGCAATCTCACATCTCCCTCTCCAGAAACTCACACGACTGTGTTCCCCAGCAATGGCGCAAAAAACTTGATGCTAAAGATCACGGCAGTGAACCGGTCGCACAAGTAATATAAAAGGGGCGAGTTTTCCCAAGTATTGATCTCTCAAGGAACACATTAAGGTGGAGTTAATTTTGAGTAGGACTTGTGATTGAAGTCCTTAGGTCGGAGTTAACTAAGGGGGGTTTTGATATTTCCGGAAAAAGAAAGTAAAAATCTAACAACTACTCCTACGCAATGCCGCTATACGACGCTTCGCCAGGCGGGATGGAAGACTAGTCGGGCACTATGCACCGAATCGCTGGGAGGATGGACGAGTATGCTTCCAGATGAGGTGGTTAGAATGGAGGAATGAGGGTCGTGAGCACCTCTTCGCTACGCACGCCACTAGCAATTGCTAGTGCGGCAAGGGTCGATGGTGGTGGATGGAATATGGCGCACCTCAAGCAAATATAACGAAAATACAAATCACAAAGACATGATTTAATATAAGCGTTTTACAACTAAGCGCACATCATCTATAAATAAAGTTTACAACAACACATAAACAACAATAAAGGAAGAACAAGACAAGAGATCGGCCGAATCCGAAGTCTTGCTGAGGATTCATGGTTGTAATCGTCGGGTTGTCAATTCGCGTCCAAGCTCGGTCCTTAACTGCATCCGGGGTAGATAAGGGTTGTTACCACCTTCCAATGACCTGTCTTCTTTGTGTCATGATAGCGGACAAAAGTTGCAAGCTTCCCTTTACTTGATGGCTATGGCGTTGAAGCTTGAAATGAGCCCAAGAGATGATGGAGGAGGCCGAGAGGAAGCTCTGGCTTGGATTTGGTGGTGAAAGCTTTCCCGGAGCACCTCCCTAGGGTGGAGATTGAAGGTGGACGGCGTAATCCCTCCTCGGAGACGAAAATGTCGGAGGAAAAATAAGCGATCCCGGAATTAGGGAGGCACCTCCATATTTATAGAAAGCAGAATTGAACAATGCGCACGATCACGGGCGCACGACCAGTGGTCGTGCGCACTATGTCCAGTGATCATGCGCATTGACATGGAAGATTAGGAAGAAGAACTGGGGTACTGCGCATGAGTAATGGTGCACGACCGGTGGTCGTGTGCACTATGTCCAATGGTCGTGCGATTACCCTAGATGAAACTCCAGGAAAAGAGGAATCAATGCACACGATCATTGGCGCACGACCGTTGGTCGTGCGCACTGTGTCCAGTGGTCGTGTGTTTGACCAGGCAGAACTTGGAAAAGGAAGGCAAGTGCGCACGATCATCGATGCACGACCAGTGGTCGTGCGCTGTAGATCCGATGATCGTGTGCAGTATTCCTGTTTCCAAACACTCCCGGAACACATACACGAACCATGTACCAATAGGAAAAACAAATCACAGATATGTGCAAACATTCCAGGCAATCACAAAAAGGAGTACAAACAATAAAAGTACAAAAATACACAACACGGGCCAAAGTGTGCACTTCCTATGGAAATATAGATAAGAAGAAATATGAACGATATAGAACTAAAAGCGAAGTGCAAATGCGTGAAAACTAGCCCAGATGAGTACGAAAAACCCTATATAAATCGGACACATCAGGTTAATATCAGCTGCGAATTCAGAAGGAGGACAATCCAAAGACTGCCTTCAGTAGCAGATATAGTTTGTTCGAGTTTACCGTGATGCCCTTCGGGCTCACGATTGCACCGTCGACATTCATGAGCCTCATGAACCGGGTGTTCAAGGCTTATATGGATGTGTTTGTCATCGTGTTTATTGACGATATCCTCATTTAGTCGAGGATAGAGGAGGAGCACACACGACATCTGGCACTGACTCTAGAGAGACTGCCGGAGCACCGCCTTTATGCGAAGTTCAGCAAGTGCCAGTTTTGGCTGAAGGAGGTGGCCTTCCTATGCCATATTGTAAGTGGAGCCAGATTGGCAATGGACCCAACTAAGATTCAGGTAGTTCGGGATTGGCCGCCACTGAAGACGGCCACAGGCGTGTGGAGTTTCCTAGGACTTGCCGGTTATTACCGGAAGTTCGTGAAGGGATTCTCTCGAATTTACCTCCCACTCACATCCCTGACGAAGAAGGACGTGCCCTTTGTCTCGACCCCGCAGTACGAGATTGATCTCTAGGAGATGAAGGATCAACTCACCTCGGCTCCTGTCCTTTCCCTTCTATCAGGAAAGGAAGGATTTTTGGTCTACACCGACGCTTCCGACCACGGCATGGGTGCAGTGCTGATGCAGAATGGCCATGTGGTTGCTTATGCTTCCCGCCAGTTGAATAAGCATGAAGAGAACTACTCGGTGCATGACCTGGATATGGGAGTAGTCGTGTTTGCTCTGAAGGTCTGGCGACACTACCTCTACGGTGTCCACTGTGACATATACTCTGATCACAAAAATTTGAAGAACGTGCACACACAGAAGGAGCTTAATATCAGGCAGAGGCGATGGATTTGAGTTTCTAGCAGATTACCAGTACGAGATGCACTATCACCAAAGGAAGGTGAATGTGGTAGCCGATGCGCTTAGTCGGAGAGCCGCCACCTCCGGAGCTGAGCCCCAGATTATGTCCATGGAGCTGGTGTAGAGATTAGAAGATATGAACATCACGCTGGTGTCATCTGATGACACCGAGATCTATGTGGAGTACCTAGCCGCGATGAGCACCACAGATGACATTCGATACCAAGTTAGAGATGGGCAGAGGCAGGATCCTAAGCGGGAGCCAATATTCTGGGCCTTGGAGGCAAGCACTACTGCAGATTACATGCTGAGGGATGGCCTGGTGTGCTTTAGAGGATGGTTTTATATAGCAGAGGGAAGCTAGGTCTGGGAGGATATCATGATGGAGGCCCACTGCAGCCGGTATTCGATACACCCGAGAGTTACGAAGATGACTGTAGATCTGAATAAGACCATGTACTGGCCAGGTATGAAGAAGGATATCAGCTAATTCGTGACCCACTGCGAGACATGCCAGTTGGTGAAGGTGGAGTGCAGGAACCCCACAGGATTGTTGCAACCACTCTCGGTGCCGGAGTAGAAGTTCGATGATATCACAATGGATTTCATACATGGGCTTCTCCGATCTCGGACGGGGAATGATTCGATCTGGGTGATCGTCGACCGGCTAACGAAGGTAGCCAGATTTATTCTGATCAGGAAGGACGACTCGGTTGGTGTGTTGGTACGGAAGTTTGTGGATCAATTCATCCATTATCACGGCGTGCCTAGGACGAACGTGTCAGATCAGAATGGACGGTTTACATTCAGGGAGTGGCGATCAGTGCAGACCTACTTGGGCACACGGCTGAATTTAGTACAACCTTCCACCCTCAGATAGATGGGCAGATAGAGCGCACCAATCTGACTTTGGAGGATCTACTTTGCCTATCCATTTTGGACTGCGGAGAGCCTTGGGAGAAGCTATTTCCACTGGTTGAGTCCTCTTACAACAATAGATACCATTCCAGCATAGGGATGGCCCCTTATGAGGCTCTATACGGATGAAGGTGTAGGACTACGTTGTCATGGATACATGATGAGGACCCGAAGGTGCTGCGCTGGGAGTTTGTTAAGGACACTGAGGCTTAGGTGATACTAATACGGGATCAGATGCTGGAGGTGCAGAGCAGGCAGGCCAAGTATTACGACGCGAGACACTATCAGGTAGAGTTCCAGGTTCAACAACAGCTACCATTCCAGCATAGGGATGGCCCCTTATGAGGCTCTATACGGACGAAGGTGTAGGACTATGTTGTCATGGATATAGGATGAGGACCTGAATGTGCTGGGCTGGGAGTTTGTTGAGGACACCGAGGCTCAGGTGAGGCTGATACGGGATCAGATGCTGGAGGCGCAGAGCAGACAGGACAAGTATTGGGATGCGAGACACTGTCAGGTAGAGTTCCAAGATGGAGACCAGGTATTTTGGAAGATACGACCGATACACAGAGTCTCACGAGTTCACAGACGGAAGAAGAAGCTCAGCTTGAGATATATGGGGACTTACAGGATCTTGGAGCGGACCGGTCCCTTGGCAAACAGGATGGAGCTGTCGCCGAAACTGGAGGGCATGTATGATATTTTCCACATATCCTCCCTTAGGAGATCTCCACAATGGCCGGGGCAGCAGATAGATACCATAGATAGGCCGGTAGCATTTGATTGGTCAGTTCACATAGATCCGGTCCTGATTGACGACACGAGGATGGGAGTCTTGTGCCGCAAGAAGGTTCTGCTGGTCAAGGTCCTGTGGATAAATCATGGTCAGGAGGAGCATACCTGGGAGTCACGGGATATGATGCAGCAAAGATACCCGAAGCTTTTCACATCAGGTATTTCCTATAACCTCTCGGTACGTTATATTTTACTTCTCATGCATGAAACCCTGTAGGCTTAACATGAATTTTGAGGATGAAATTTTTATTTTTATGTATTGGGATTTGTAACTTCTCTCAGACTTCTAGACCCCTAGGATAGTTTTGTCATGACTGGGTCATGACAAAACCCTGAGAAGTTTAAAAAGGTTGGGGTGAACTGAGGAGTTAGTGGGTGAACCACCTTGGTCTGCAAATAGTAGAATTCCAAGTACTAGGTTAGGGATGACCATAGGGCTTCACTATGACACCATGACCCCACCACAACATCACAATCCAATTAGAGGGTCCATTAGAGGCTTAGGGACCCACTATGGTCAACTAAAAAGGTCAAGTTGAACAAGTCAACCCAAACCCTAATTAGGTCAAACTAAGCTCATACATGGTCAACTGACCTCTCCTTGGCCAACGGCACCCACCTATACCTTCCCAATCCCTAAGGGAGGCCAATGGGTCACCCAAGGACCCATTGGGATCAACCAAAGAGGCTAAGTTGACCCAAGTCAACCATAGCCCCAAGAAGGTCAAAGTGACTTAATTAGGGGTCGAGTGACAACCAAGATGCCCAACCAACCCTACCAAAGTCTTTCTAGACCTTAGGGGAGCCCAATGGGTCACCAAGGACCCATTGGGGTCAACCCAAGTGGTCATTTTGATGATGGTCAACTCTACACCAGTGTTAAGTCAAATTAGCCCAAATGGGCTAACCCAAGCTCAAACTCATTTCACCCACTTGTACTAACCTCATTTTTATTATTAATATGAGTTAGTGGGGTGCCAATAGGCTGGAAGAGAGTTCAAAATCAGCCTTGATGGGCAGGAGAGAGAAAGCTCCATTTTCCCCTTTAATGGAGGAGAGAGAAAGAGGGGAATAAAGGCCATTCATGGCATAGGGAGGCCAAGAGATCCTCTCTTCATTCTGGGTTCATTCCCGCTTCAGTTTTGAGAATATCAACAGCTTTAACCAGCTACCTAGGGGCTGTATTCATTGGAACAATGCCTTGGCCGAAATTAAAGCTTTCAACGCCATTAATGGCTTTGAAGCTATAGCCCCTCAAGTCCCCCATTAATGGCTGGATTCAACTTCCCTAGGGGAGAGAAGGAGTTTCCAGCAATTTCCCGGCCCAGTTAAGCCTAGGTTCACACCCCCCACCATGACTGAAATGTACACTTTAAGGCCATTAATGGTGGAGCGAAGTTAGGCCCTTCCCCTCCCCCAACTGATGATCTTAAAAGCATCCATGGACTCAGAGGAGGCGTTTCCACACTTTACTTGAAAGAGCCGAGCAAGTTGACTGCACAGTTGCATAGCACGGAAAAGCTCCACCACTGGCCATGGCAACTCGAAGATCGACCCGCCTCCAGGCCTCCAATAAGGTCCTCCTCTACTCCTCTCTTCGTGGGCTAGATCCTTAGATATTTTTGGAGAGAAATCGGGCTCAATTGAGCCCGATTGGAGAGGAGATTTTCGGAAATTTTCATGGATTTTCAACCTTGTGTGATCGCCAGAAACCACCCATCTGGCGGTCGTGCCGCCGCCCGGCGATAGCCGCCACCTCAACGAAGGTGGTGGCGGTGGTGGCCAGCCGGGGAGGTGGCCGGGTGGTTGGGAAAAGGGCTGGAATAGGCTACAGGTCGGGTGAATCCCAGCCCTTGGCTGGAGGAAGAAGATGGCTAGGAGGCGTTGGATCTGCTTCGGGCTTCGTGCTGGATCATATATATTTATTTTGATTTTTTTGTATTTCTGTTTTGTTTACAGGGCTGTCTTAAATTAAATTTACAAAATATCTAGGTACTGTTTCAGAGAGAATGATCAACAGGAAAATTGTAGCTCTATGTGTATATTTAATTTAAAATTTGTTTCAACCCATTTGGGTAAGTGGTTTGACCGGAGCACTCATTTTGGTGAGGACTATACCTTGGCTAGACCATAGACTATTTTGAGTGCCCCCATCAATTCAACAATCCAAATGACTTGAAATTTGGATGGGTGTCACTATTATATATACCTAGGATATATCCAAAAATGAGAATTTTTGGAAAAAAGTTTCCTAACGTTGTTGTAGAAATTTAATAATCCATGTATGAATAATTTAAAGGGTCTAATGACCTCCAAACAATCCCAAATTTTGGTGAGTGGTCCTTGGGCTTATTATAAGGCTCTATAAATATTTTCATCCCATTTTGAGATAATTTAGTTTGGAAAAAAGAAAACACTAAGTTGGACCAATAAGTGGTAATTAGGTCAAAGTGTCCCTTGTGGGTTTTAGGTGGCCAAATCACCTCAACAGAGGTTGAAACTTGGGTCAATGATTTGTTATGATATTTAACTCCCACACCTAGAGGGTGGGATAGATTAAGGTACATTTGCTCTAGTAACCAAGTTCAAATCCTAAGGTTGAACTTTGGGTATTTGTGAAGGACATAGGGTGTTATGTCCTTGGATGGACTTGTTGATTAGTCCATGTGATTCAAGAGAGGTGAAATGCCCTAGGAAGGGATTTGTTGGACTTTGGACACATGCACCACTTAGAGCACATAGTAGATATCTAGGTCTTTACACCTTAGGGAATATTCAATGAGTCATATGACCTTGGATTTTGGTGGTATCATGGTAGGAGTATTGTCATAGTGATATATACCTCTTTAATTTATTATATGGTGTCTAGATAACAATAACTCACCCTTGTAGTTATAAACTTCATCTTGTCATTTTAATGATATTGTTGTAATTATGGTTTTTATGTCTTAGAATGATTTCAAACTCTGGAAAAGTTGATCAAATAACATGTAGATGCACTAGTGAATTATTTGGTATAGATGAACATTTCTTTTTAGTACATCATGTGTAAAGTAAACTAGTGCACCTTACTTTGATAAATAGAAAATAAATACCATAGCTTGCTGGAAAATTATGTTACTTATCCAGAGCACTCTTTAGGGCATAAAGAAGCTTGGAAAAAATATTTACATGTTGTTTAGTTGAGGTTACAAGGATGTTCCTTCAGAAAGTGCCCCATGATGGATTTGGTTGAGATATTTTTATATATAGTTTACTAATCCTGGAATTGCATGAAACTTTGTCAGTAAGGTTTTATGATCATAATAAAGCTCTGTTAATTTTTGTATAATTTTTGGACAAGTATTTATGGTACTACCTTCATTACCCCTATTTGTTTGAATTATCTTGGATTATTTATTTGGAGGACAATTCCTTTATAAAAACTTATAAAATTTGGAATTCAATGATATCTTGCTATCCTATAGTGTTCACAATTTTTGTATTGTCATATCATAAGTAAAACTAGTACTTCGTGTTTAAATCATCCATGGACCAATTTTTGGGAAAATTAATTAAATTACAATTTATTTAGGAATATTCCAAGTTTCTGGATTTAGGCTAAATTTATCATGATAGGCCCCCAATAAATACTTTAGTGATTTTGAATAAAAATTTGGAGTACCTCCTATCGTATCATCATATAGATTATATTGGTCTGCATATAGTAAAACTGCAGAAATCGTGATACAATGTGAAATGGACATAGGGAGTTGGGGTTATTAGCTTAATGGTTATGGTGAAGTGAAAAGGAGTTCATTGTTATGAATCATCATGGGGAGAAGTGACGAGCTGTCTAGTGTAAGCGGTGCTCGGGATCGACGAAAGATCGTCTTTCCTATGGAGAGAGAGAGCGAGAGAGTCAAAATACACTACGGTTAGATCCAGAGAAATATTAAAAGGGGATCGGGAATCATGTAATAACCAATAATAGTAAGTGCCTTGTGAAAGGAAATGATGAGCTTCAGCTACCATCAAAGTTCGTACTGTCCTTTGAGAACCCTTCACCGGGTCTGCCGGGGGCAGTCCTGCGCTAACCTAAACCGTAAGAAAACTCAATGTCTAAGAGTAACTAGTATAACTAGGATAACACTTACACTCACACTCCACGGTGTTATTGGAGTTAGGTTAGGTCTCACGAGCGGTAGGCTCGGTTGTTTTGGTGATGGGCAGGTTAGCCCGGTGAGCCGATGGCTCGGATGGTTTTGAGACAACCAGATTAGTCCGAGGAGCTTTAGCTCGGTGAAAATTCATTAATGTTTCATGTGCATAATATATAAGGTGGTGGGTCATCGGTATTGGAGAGTCATCACACCGACACCGATACGTTGGCTCAGTAGGTGTGGTTTTGCACTTGGCCAAATAAATTCCGGCGATCCAGTCGACAAGAGTACGTAGGAGCTCCGCTTAGTGCACCAGAGTTGAGGAGTATGAGAGGTCTGACTGGTAGTGTGATACTAGTTTAGAGGTGGGCGAGGCCCAACCCACCACTTCTGTTTGCCACTACGGAGGTATCTTGGGAGGTTAGACTCTAGAAAGGGGGAGCTAAAAGTTGGTGTGCACAAAGTCGAGTGGGTGTGTTGCACTTGCATGTTCACATCATGGTATACTTGGATGACATAACATCATCATTGTATATAAACCCTGTCACCTATTGTATAAAGTGGTATGGGATGCTTTATACAATAGTCCTTGCAAAACGACCCCTTAGCTTATAATTTTGTGTAGCATGCTTATAAGTTATGGTTATTTTCCTATGGATATTTATCCCTTGCTTATAACCGACACCCCATCGTATAAATTTGTATGAGACTCTTTATACGATGGGATCCTTGCAGAAGAACTCTTAACTTATAAGTTTGTATGGACATTCATATAAGTTAAGGTAACATGTTTCTTTGTATACCTTTCTCATACTTACAGCTTTACTCTACCTATTTATATAGAACTGTTAGACTAGTTCCGCCATCACCCGCTACTTTCTTACCCTCCACATTCATTACCTTCCCTTTCCTTCTCCCCGATCGGTGCCTAGGAGCCATTGGGGGAGGTGTTGGGGATGATCGTACTTAGTCTTTTTAGACTAATGGTCGTTGACCAAATCATTTTAGGGGATCATGGAGCCGTACCAGGAGACACAGCCCCAGAGGTCCGTGCGTATGGAGATGGGGCAGTCTAGCACTGGAGTCCATCCAGCAGGGACTGTGACTCCCGATCCATAGCAGTTATTATAGATTTGCTTCCGCGTTGAGTGACTTGTAGTAAGGATATTGATGTATCGGCAGGAACCCAATTTAGTACCTTGTTAATTTTTTATGTGGACTCTCCCTTCGTGGAGATTTATATTATATATGTGATTCTGGTGGACTAGTTTGATTGTACTCTTTATACTTTTTCTACTTTCCTGCGATCGGTATGGCTGACAGGATCGACATTTTATATTGACGTCCTTCCCGGGTGTATTGGTGTCACCGTAAAGCGGCGGTTCTAGGAATAAGACCCCAGTGGTTTAAAAGAAAAAAAGGGTCTTACAAATAGCATGAATCACGGCATGTCCCAAAATAAAAGAGTATCGAAAAAGACGAACAGAAAGGTAAACTCGCGGAAACTAACAAAACTGAACACTCATTGAGACAGAAGCGGGTGCTCCCGAGCTAGATTAGCCCACCTCCATGTCCACCGACCGTTAGTTAAAAGACTATGCGAACAATCATCCCCTCCTCCGACCGCAACTCCTAGGCACTGTGCAGGAAGGAGGATAGGGAAGATATTGAGGGGGAGAAGTGTCAAAGCAGTTGACGGCGGACCTAAGTTAGCAGTGATATAACAAAACTATAAAGGTGTATAACAGTAATATGATAATATCAAAAGTAAGGTAGTAAAGAAAGAAAGTAAGGGAGCAGAGTATAATGGAGAATAACCTTAACTTATATGAATATCATACAAACTTATAAGTTAAGGGGTCTTATGCAATGCTCCCATCATATAAAAAGTCCCATATTATTTTATGCGATGGGGTGTCAGGTTTATATTCAAGAATGAGTGTAGTGCTTTGTTATGCATGAGATGCTATGTTCACACAAGTGCAACTCACACACACGACTCTATGCGCACATACCTTAAGTTCCCCCATTTTGGAGTTAGCTTAACTCTCAGGTAGCTCGCGCTGTGGCAAACGAAGGAAGTGGTTCGGGCCACACCACTACTAGGCCGACATTCACACCACCCAACCTAGACCCTTGTACGCCTCAATGTGAAGAACACACCACGGTGCCTCTACGTACCATGCTGGCAAATCCACCAGTCTTTCCTTGGCTATATATGAACCACACTCTCCAAGTCATCGTAACAACGTCAGCATGAATGACCGTCAAGTAACAAAGACCCACCACCTTATGTTATGTACATGCAAACCAGAACTTCCGAGCCATAGGCTCCCCGGACTAACCCGTCCGTCAAACCACCTACCGAGCCATCGCCTCGCCGGGCTAACCTGCACATCACTAAAACAACCGAGCCTACCGCTCGAGAGACCTAATCTGACTCCCAAAACACCGGGGAGTGTTAATGTAAGTGTAACCCTAAAGTATTTCTAATTACGCTTCCATTCCATTTATTCCTACGACTTACGTTAACCTTGGACTGCCCAAGGTATTCTCCGTGAAGGGCTCTCGAGGGCACTAGGAACTACGATGGGCTGAATCCCAAAGCTCCCTTTCGTAAGGTATATATTTATTATTGGTTAATACACAATTCTCGATCCCTTTTAATATTATACTGTATCTAACTCTAGTGTATTTTGACTCTCTTTCTCTCTACAGGAAAGACGACCATTTGTCGATTCAGAGCACCACCTAACACTAGCCAACCCATCATTCCCCTCATCATGACTCTTAATGAAACTCACTTTTTCATCTTACCAAATCAGCATGCAATACTCCCTACTTCCTATGACCATTCCCCATGTTATCACAATCCCCACAACTTTACTAAATGCAGACAAACCTAAGCTATATGATGTAGATGACAGGAGGTACTCCAAATTTACATCTAAATGCCCTAAGATAATTATTGTGGGGCTACCATGACATATTTAACCTAAATCTAGAGACTTGTAATTTTCCTAATTAATTTAGCATTTATTAGATTTTCATAAAAGTTAGGCCATGTGTAATTTGGAACATGAGGTACTAGATTTCCTTAAGTTATGACCACCCAAAAATTAGGAAAACATATGATAGCAAAATATCAGTGAATTCTAAATTTCACAGACTTTTATCAAGGTAATAACCTCTAAATAATTAATTCAAGTTAATTCGTATAATTTTAGATAATGAAGGAAGTACCATAAATTATAGTCCAGAAATTATATAAAAATTACCAGATCCTTATAATGATCATAAAATACAAATGACTAATTTTCATGTAATTCCAAGGTCAGTAAGACATGTATAAAAATACTTCAAATAATTCCATTAAAGTGCACTTGTGAAGAAACATTCTTATAAACTCATCCAAATGATGTGTGATAATTTTCTAGACTTCATTATGCCATAAAAGGTTCTCTGGCCAAGTAACACAATTTTACAGCAGGGTATACTATTTGTTATCTATTTATCAAAATATGGTGCACTAGTTTACTTTACACATGAAGTACTAAGAGGACATGCCCAAATGATCGAAATAATTTACTAGTGCCTCTGAATGGTATTTAAATAACCTTGCCAGAGTTTAATATCATTCTAAGTTAATCTAACCATGGTTAGTTCAAAATCATCAAAAAGGGCAAGGTGGAGATTATACCTACAAATATGAGCTATTGTTTTCTAAACATCCTATAATAAATCTCAGAGCTCAGTAGCACTATAAAATTACTAATACCAAAATTTCATAAGGTTCTAATGTCATAAGGCCCTTTATTTATTCCTTAAGGTGTATAGACATAAATAATTTCCAAGTGATTTAATTGGAGTACATATGTCCAAATACTATCAAACTCCTTCCTAGGGCATTACTCCACCCTAGAAACCCATGGGGTAAACCCCAAGCCCAAACAAAGCCTAAACACCCTAAGTCCTTCACAAACCCTAACAAGCTCAATCCAAGGCTTGAACTAGGGCACTAGGTCTCAACCACCCTAACCCATCCCAAACTCTAAGGGAGGGTGTCCATACTAACATTGGGACTTTGGCCAGAGCCCCAAACCATTTGGGTGAGGATTGGCCCCTCCATACACCAAGAATCCTAAACCTTAAACTCACCCTAAAGGGCCCAAACCTTAGTCACATCAAAACCTAGTCAAATCATACTCAAATGGGTTGAAATTTTAACTAGTGACTCATGGTGACCCTTAAGACCATCCACCAAAGTTTTGGGGGTTGGTGAATGTCATTCGGCCCCTTATTTAAACTACACAAGGATTATTAAATTTTTACCAAAACTATAGTAAAGTTTTCTCCAAAAATTCTCATTTTTTGATATTTCATAGTATATATAAGATTGACTCCATGCCAAAATTTTAGGTCATTTGGACATGTGGTTAAGTGGGGGCACCCATTTTAATCTATAACTAGCCCTAAGCACTACACTATTTTGGGTGCTAAGGTCAACCACTAAGCCAAAATGGTTGTAACAAATTTTAAATTAAAGTAGACCTCAGGGGCTACAACTTTGGTGTTGCCAAATTTTTCTTTTGAAGCCTCTAAGTAGTTTTAATAAATAGAAACATTTACTATAATATGTGTGACAAAACCAAATGAATGAAATTAATTAATCCTAAGATTAAAATCAAAGACGGCACGAATCTTGGCGCAAATCGTACGACATCTGGTCATCTTCAACCTCCAGCCGACGACAGAGATTGCCCCGTCCTGGAGTCTTTTCCAAGCCCTGTCGAAAGCCACCCGGCCACCTCCCGGGCCGACCACCGCCGCCACCACCTTCGTTGAGGTGGTGGCTAGCGCCAGGCGGCGGCACAACCGCCATAGAGGCTATTTCCGGTGAACCCGAGAGGTGAGAAAAGCCCGAAAACTTTAGGAAAAAGCTCACTTGATCGGGCTCAATTGAGCCTGATATGTCTCCTATTTGATCTAGGATCCTAGCATCGAGGGAGAGGGGGAGAAATCGACCTTCAATCATGCTTGCCGACGGGTTTGGTGTTGGTGTTCCATGTCCGGTAGTGGAGGCAGTCGGGATTCTGCAACAACACAGCCAAGTAGCTTGAAACTGCCAGATAAAGGGTGGAAATGTCCCCTTGGTCTATAGTGAAGCTTTTAAAGGAAACAGAAAGGGGAGGTGAGGGGTCTTTCTTCTTGGCTCCCTAAATGTCCACTAATGGCATTTTCAGCTATTGGTGAATACACTATTTCGGCCATTGAACATCCACCAAAACGACCCCTGGCCTTCTCTACACTGAATGGGGATTTGGGACAATGCTTTGGAAAAAGAGAGAGGGTCCCTTGGACTCCCTAGGCCGTGAATGCTCTCCTCCTAAAATGCCATTGGCCTGCGCGATGATTTTCGTCGAGCTGCACTATGATTTCGTCGAGCTCTGCTCGACGATTTTTCGACGAGCTCTGCTGGACAATTTTTCATCGAGCTCTGCTCGACTCTTAGCCAGTACTATTGGGGTGTTACACTGGGTGTCACTAGACCCTTTAGTGCTTCCCAGGGTTTTGTCGTGACCTAGTCATGATAAAAACATCCTAGGGGTCTAGAAGTTTGAGAGATGTTACAAATCCTAATACATAAAAATAAAAATTTCATTCTCGAAATTCAAGTTAGGCCTATGGGGTTTCAGGTATAAATAAGAAAAAGAATGTGATATCCCGAGAGGTTAGTGAGATTACCTGACGTGAAAAGCTCCGGGTACCTTTGCTGCATCATGTCCTGCGGCTCCCACGTGTGCTCCTCTTGTCCATGATTCTTCCAAAAGATCTTGACCAGCGAAACCCTCTTACGCCTCAGGGTCCATACCACTGTATCGTCAATCCTGACCGGCTCCATGCAGACTGACCGATTCGACGCCGCATGGCCATCTGTAGTAGAAATAAGAAGTTCAGGCCATAGCAAAGCTCTCCGAAGGAAAGAGATGTGGAAGATGTCATGTAGTCCTGCTAACTCTGGCGGAAGCTCCAGCCTGTAGGACATGGGGCCGACCCGCTCTAGGATCCTGTAGGGCCACATGTATCTAGGACCGAGCTTCTTCTGCCTTCAAACCTGAGAAACTCCAAGCATCAGCCGAATATTCAGGAACACCCAGTCTCCTACAAAGAACTCCACCTACCAATACCGCGCATCATAGTACTTTGCCTGCTTTCTCTAAGCCTCCAGCATCCTATCCCGTATTAGCCTCACCTGACTATTAGTGTCCTCCACAAACTCCGATCCAAGAGCCTTGTGGTACTCATCCTGGACCCAAGATAGAGGTGTCTGACACCTCCATCCATACAGAGCCTCATAAGGGGCCATGCGTATACTGGCCTGATGACTGTTATTGAAGGAGAACTCAATCAGTGCAAACAGTCTCTCCGAAGGCTCGCCGTGATCCAGAATGCAGAAGCGTAGAAGATCCTCCAAAGTCCGGTTTGTGCGCTCTATATGTCCATCTATCTGAGGGTGGAAGGATGTGCTAAACGTCAACCGAGAGACCAGGTAATACTGAACTGACATCCATTCCTTCGACGTCAAATGCCCATCCCGATCCGACACGATCATGTTGGGCACTCCATGATAGCGTACAAACTGCTCCACAAACTTCCGCACCAGATCAACTACCGAAGCATCCTTCCAGACTGGGATAAACCTGGCCACCTTTGTGAGCCTGTCGACGATCACCCTAATCGAATCGTTCCCTTCATGCGACCGAGGTAGACCGTGTATGAAGTCAATGGCTATATCATCAAACTTCCACTCTGGCACTGGGAGTGGTTGCAGTAACCCGGTCGAACTCCTACACTCTGCCTTTACTAGCTGGCAAGCCTCGCAATGCTTCAGAAAATATACGATGTCCTTCTTCATGCCCGACCAAAACATGGTCTTCTTCAGATCTGTTGTCATCTACTTGATACCGGGGTCCACGGAGTATCTATTGCAGTGAGCCTCTGCCATGATGTACTCCTGAATACGACCTCCTGCTGGTATATAAACTCTACCCATAAAATAAAGCAGCCCACCTCTCAGTGAATAAACCCCAGCCGTGTCTTCCTTCAAGGTTCTGAAAATGGGCTCCATCCTTGCATCCAGCCTCTTCCCATCCCTGATGCGATCTCGGATATCGTCTGTGGTATTCATCGACCCGAGGTACTCCCTGTACAACTCTGGAGCATCCCTGGATACCATGGATATCTGCTTCTCCTCCAACATATGCACCAGCTCCAAAACCATCAATTGGGGAACTGCCCTGACATGGTGGTTCTCCGGCTCAGAGATTCTGCCACCACGTTTGCCTTTCCGGGATGGTAATGCATGGTATACTGATAGTCTGAAAGGTACTCTACTCAACGCCTCTGTCAGATATTCAGCTCCTTCAGAGTGTCCACATATTTCAAGTTATTGTGATCTGAAAAGATATCACAGTGAACCCTGTAGAGGTAGTTTCTCCAAATTTTCAGAGCGAAAATCACCGCTCCCATCTACATATCATGCACTAGATAGTTTAGCTCGTGCTTCTTCAACTGTCTGCAAGCATAAGCGATCACATGACCATTCTGCATCAGAACGGCACCCATCCCCTGATATGAGGCATCGGTGCATACCTGAAATCCCTCCCACCGGATGGAAAGGCAAGAATATGAGCCGAGGTGATCCGGCCCTTCAGTTCCTGGAAAGCAGCCTCACACGGCAACGTCCAAATGAATGGGGTCTTCTTCTTTATCATTGATGTGAGGGGGAGAGAAATCCGAGAGAACCCCTCTACGAACTTCCGATAATAGCCGGCAAGTCCTAGAAAACTCCTCACATCAATTGCTATCTTTAGAGGTGGCCAATCTCAAACTTCCTGAACCTTCGCCGAATCTACTGCCAAACCTGCTCTACTGATAATATGTCCCAGAAAGGCCACCTCCTTCAACCAAAACTAGCACTTGCTGAACTTCGCACACAACCCGTGCTCCCAGAGCTTCTCCAAGGTCAGTTCCAGGTGGCAAGCATGCTCCTCCTTAGTCCTTGAATAGATGAGGATGTCATCAATAAAATATATGAAAAAAATGTATAAGTAAGCCTGGAATACCCGGTTCATCATGCTCAAGAACGTGGATGGGGCATTCTTAAGGTCGAAGGGCATCACTATGAACTCAAATAACCCATACCTGCTGCTAAAGGCTGTCTTCGGAATGTCCTCCTCCTGTATACGCAGCTGATAATATACTGATCGCAGATCAAACTTCAAAAACAAATGAGATCCCTCCAACTAGTCAAATAACTCGTCAATCCTGGGTATGGGATATGTGTTTCCGACCGTGAGCCTGTTTAGGGCACTGTAATCAATACATAAGCGGAGCATGCCGTCCTTCTTCTTCATGAATAAAACTGGAGTTCCCCAAGGCGAGGAGCTCGTCCTGACAAATCCTGTTTCTACCAGCTCCTGTAACTGGCTCTAAAACTCTTCCAGCTCCTTCGGGGCCATACGATAGGGTGGTCTCGATACCGGCTTAGCCTCCAACATGAGCTGAATTTGGAAGTCCTTCTCCCGATACTGTGGTAACCCTGGTAGCTTCTCTGGGAATACGTCAGAAAAGTCTAGAACCACTAGAATATCAGCAACGGAGCCCTTGACCTCAGCCATCTCAAACAACACATGGTAAACCTCGTCTCCATACAGGTGGGCCTTGACGGCCTGAATAGAAGAGAGAAAGAGGCAGGAAACAGGAGCAGTACCTTCAAACATCGCATATACATTGCCACATCTGAGTACAACCCTCCTCGCCAGGCAGTTAATCTGAGCGTGGTTCTGGGCGAGCCATGCCATACCCAGAACGAGATGGAAGTACGGCAAGCTCAGTGTCATTGCTGGGGCTTCGAGGGTCAACCCATTGATGGTCACCCTCAGGATGCAACTTGCAGTAGATAAGAACACCATCCCATTAGGGAGACGCACGCTACTAGTAACTCCCTCCTAAAATCTGACACCTTCTAGCTTCTCGACGAAGTCCTCTGAGATGAAATTATGTAATGCCCCCGTGTCGAAGAGAGTTAGGGTAGGCTTGCCACACAACAACACTACTCCTGAGTTTATTAGAGTATTCTTAGTTATCTAGTTCAACATTCTTCCTTAGCATTTAAACTGTTTCAAATCTACACAGTCTCATCCTAGAAAGAAAAGAACTTTAAAAATAAAAATTTGATGTACCTCCTATTACCCTCTCCGGGTCCCAGGGCTGTGCCAGATCCAAAGCATAAACCTGCCCCCTGTCCTGCCTACACTCTCTCCCATGAAATCCACGGCCCCGGAAACGTCCCTGCCCACCAAACTGCCGAGCAGGTGGGGCCTCCTGGAGTGCTGGTAATGGTGCTCCTCTCATAGGGTAATTCTTCCAAATGTGCCCAGGCTGGTTAAACCGATAACATGTCTTTTCCCCAATAACTTGACCTCTCGGCGGGTCTCTCCTACCGCCGATCATAGCGTCCTTGGCCGATATCTTCCGTACCCGAACTGCAAGCTGGTCTGCCTCCAGTTTCTTTGCCATCTCCAAGTTCCTGGATAAACTCCCATCAGAGATGAAGAGGATGGCCTACCTCGTATCTTCGTGAAGTCCGTTGTAGAACCTCTTCGCATAGCCCACATCATCCAGCTAGTATGAATCCCCAAAGTGGGCTAAATGAGTGAACTCCCAATCGTACTCCAAAACTATCCTGCTTCCCAGCCTCAATTGCATGAACCTGTCCTCCAACTCATCTCTCACTGACTGAGGCACAAAATGCTCCAGTAGGGTTACCCTGAACTCCTCCCAGGAAATGTCCGCACTATCCACTCCAGCAAAGGTGGTGTCCAGCAGTGACTTCCACCACCTCTTCGCATGTGACTCCAGACATGACACTGCCAAAGTCACAGCCTCCTCTAACGGGCATCTAATATCGGCCAGCATCTCGTATATGATGTCCAGCCATTCCTCTGTACGAACTGCAGTTTCCATCCCGAGATAGGATGGGGTAGAAAGCCCCCGGAAAACACTCAGCCAGTTTGCCCCGGGATTTGGCTGAGGAGCCAGACCCTGCTGAGCCCTGAAGGCCTCCATAATAACAGTCAAAGTCTGGCCTATTTCTATCTGTTGGAATAGAGTCAGAGGGGTCAGGGGTGGAATCACGTTCTGAGCCTGAAATGCCCACTACTGGGGAGTAGGGTTCATCGTAGGCTACAATGGAGAATACCAATTGTTAGACGTTAAGGGAAAGGAAGGAAAGAATTGGGACTTTTGCATGTGATTTCCCTTTATGGGAACACCATTGCTTCCGCTGCTAGTTTGTCCCCAAACTAAGCTCGCATGGGGTTGCCCAGGGTTTGTGGACTTTTTATCCTTCGGATCGAGGTTACTCTGATACCAGTTTGTAAGAGCCCCTTTATTTTGCTACGCCACCGGGCCTTACGCCCAAAATCACCGTTTCGCGGTGACACCTTCGCTCGGAAGGTCGTCAATATGAAACGGCAACCCTGCCGGCACACAAAATCACCAAAGATGCGGAAGCTTTTGAAAGAAGACAGTAAATGTCAAGTCCACAAAACATATCACATATAAGTAAATAGCATGAAACACAGCATGTCCCAGAATAAAATAATATCGAAAAAGACGAACAGAAAGGTAAACGGGCTTATGCCCAGTACATTAGAATCCTCACTACAAGGTCACTTGCAGAAACTAACAAAACTAAACACTCACGGTGATAGAAGCGGGTGCTCTTGAGCTAGACTGGCCAACCTCCATGTGCACCGTGCCCTGCTGGTGCTGTCTCTCTGACTGCTGCCTGTCTGCCATTCGGAGCCCCTGAAAAATAATGGTCCACCAACCGTTAGTCAAAAGAATAAGCCAACTATCATCCCCGCCTCCCCCCGCGACTCTTAGGCACTGTGCGGGAAAGTGGATAGGGAAGATATTGAGGTGGAGAAGTGTCAAAGCAGATGGAGGCAGACCTAAGATAGCAGTGATATAACAGAACTATAAAGGTGTACATCAGAAATATGACAATATCAAAAGTAAGGCAGTAAAGAAAGAAAGTAAGAGAGCAGAGTATAATGGAGAATAATCTTAACTTATATGAATTCCCATACAAACCTATAAGTTAAGGGGTCTTTTGCATGGCTCCCATCGTATAAAAAGTCCCATATCATTTTATGCGATAGGGTGTCAGGTTTATATGCAAGTATGAGTGTAATGCTTTGTTATGCATGAAATGCTATGTTCACACAAGTGCAACTCACGCACATGACTATATGGGCAAAATCTTTAGTTCCCCCATTTTGGAGTTTGCTAAACTCTCAGGTAAATTGCACTCTGGCAAATGTAGGCAATGGGTCGGGCCACCCCACTACTAGGTCGCCATTCACGCCACCCAACCTAGACCCTTGTTTGCCTCAATATGAAGAACACACCACGGAGCCTCTGCATACCATGCTGGCAAATCCATCGGTCTTTCCTTGGCTATGTGTGAACAACACTCGCTGAGTCATAGTACCGACGTTGGCGTGAACGACTGTTAAGTAACAAAGACCCACCAGCTTATGTTATGCACATGCAAACCAAAACTTCTGAGCCATAGGCTCCCCGGACTAACCAGTCCGTCAAACCACCTATCGAGCCATCGACTCGCCGGGCTAACCTGTCCATCACTAAAACCACCGAGCCTACCACTCGAGAGACCTAACCTAAATCCCACAACACCGGGGAGTGTGAGTGTAAGTGTAACCCTAAAGTATTTCTAATTACTCTTCCATTCCATTTATTCCTACGGCTTACGTTAACCTTGGACTGCCCAAGGCATTCCCGTGAAGGGCTCTCGGGGGCACTAGGAACTACGATGTGCTAAAGCCCAAAGCTTCATTTCGCAAGGTACTTATTTTATATTGGTTAATACCCAATTCACAGTCCCTTTTAATATTATACTGGATCTAAGTCTAGTGTATTTGACTCTCTATCTCTCTATAGGAAAGACGACCTTTCGTCGATCTCGAGCATCACCTAATGCTAGCCATCCCATCATTCCCCTCATCATGTCTCTTAATGAAACACACTTTTTCATCTTACCAAATCAGCATGCAATACTCCCTATTCCTATGACCATACCCCATGTTATCACAATCCCCGCAGCTTTACTTAATGCAGACCAACCTAAGCTATATGATGTACATGAGAGGCGGTACTCCAAATTTTCATCCAAATACCCTAAGATAATTATTGTGGGCTATAATGACACATATAACCTAAATCCAGAGACTTGTAATTTTCCAAATTAATTTAGCATTTATTAGATTTTCCCAAAAGTTAGGCCATGGGTAATTTTGAACATGAGGTAATAGATTTCCTTAAGTTATGCCACACAAAAATTAGGAACAGTATATGATAGAAAAATATCCGTGAATTCCATATTTTACAGACTTTTATAAAGTTAATAACCTCTAAATAATTAATTCAAGTTAATTTGTATAATTTTAGATAATGAAGGGAGTACCATAAATTATAGTCTAGAAATTATATAAAAATTACAGAGCCTTATAATGATCATAAAACACTACTGACTAAGTTTCATGCAATTCCAAGGTAAGTGAGCCATGTATAAAAATACTTCCAATAATTCCATTAAAGTGCACTTGTGAAGAAACATTCTTATAAACTCATCTGAATGATATGTGATAATTTTCTAGACTTCATTATGCCATAAAAAGTCCTCTGGCCAAGTAACACAATTTTATGGTAATGTATACTATTTATTATCTATTTATCAAAATATGGTGCACTAGTTTACTTTACACATGAAGTACTAAGAGGAAATGCCCAAATGATCCAAATAATTTACAAGTGCATCTAAATGATATTTAATTAACCTTTCCAGAGTTTTATATCATTCTAATTTAATCTAACCATGGTTACCTCAAAATCATCAAAATGGACAAGGTGGAGATTATACCTACAAGTATGAACTACTCTTTTCTAAACAACCTACAATAAATTTCAGATGTCAATAGTACTATAAAATTTCTTCTACCAAAATTTCATAAGAATCCAAGGTCATAAGACCGTTTATTTATTCCTTAAGGTGTATAGACCTAAATAATTTCAAAGAGATTTAAGTGGAGTGCATGTGTTCAAATACAACCAAATTCCTTCCTAGGGCATTACTCCACCCTAGAAACCCATGGGGTAATCCCTAATCCCAAACAAAGCCTAAGCACCATAGGTCCTTCACAAACCATAACAGGCTCAATCCAAGGCTTGAACTAGGGCACTAGGTGTCAACCACCCTAACCCATCCCAAACTCTAAGAGAGGGAGTCCCTACAAACCTTGGGACTATGTCCAGAGCCCCAACCCATTTGGGTGAGGATTGGCCCTCCATGCCTCAAGAATCCTAAACCCTAAACTCAACCTTAAGGGCCCAAATATTAGTCACATCAAAACCCAGTCAAATCATACTCAAATGGGTTCATAATCTATCCAATGACTCATGGTGACCTTATGACCATCCACCAATGTCTTGGGGGTTGGTGAATGTAATTAGGCCCCGTATTTAAAATACACAAGGATTATTAAATTTTTACCAAAACAATAGTAAAGTTTTCTCCAAAAATTATTATTTTTGGATATGTCCTGGTTATACATTAGATTGACGCCCTGCCCAAATTTCAGGTCATTTGGAACTGTGGTTAAGTGGGGGCACCCATTTTAATCTCGACTAGCCCTAAGTATAGACGACATCATTTTGGGTGCTGAGGTCAGACCACTAAGCCAAAATGGTCGAAATAAATTTTAAATTAAATAGACCTCAAGGGATACATCTTTGGTGTTGCCAACTTTTTCTATTGAAGCCTCTATGTATTTCTAATAAATAGAAACATTTACTATAATATGTGTGACAAAAACAAAATGAATGAAATTAATTAATCCTACGATTAAAATCGAAGGCGACACGAATCTTGGCACAAATCGTGCGACATATGGTCATCTTCAACCTCCAGCCGACGGCTGAGATTTCCCTATCCTGGATTCTTTTCCAAGCGCTTCCGCCGGCCACCCGGCCATCTCCCTGGCTGGCCACCACCACAACCACCTTCCTTGAGGATGTGGCTATCACCATGCGGCAGCACGGTTGCCGGAGTGGCTATTTCTGGCGAACCCGAGATGTGAGAAAAGCCCGAAAAGTTTAGGAAAAAGCTTACCGAATCGGGCTCAATTGAGCCCGATATCTCTCCTATTTGATCTAGGATGCTAGCACAGAGGGAGAGGGGAGAAATCGACCATTAATCATGCTTGCCGACGGGTTTGGTGTTGGTGTTAAATGGCCAGTGGTGGATGCTGTTGTGATTCTGTAACAACACAGCCAAGTAGCTTGAAACCGCCAGGGAAAGGGTGGAAACGACCCCTAGTGTCCAGTGAAGCTTTTAGAGGAAATAAAAAGGGGATGGGAGGTGTCTTTCTTCATGGCTCCATTAATGGCCACTAATGGCATTTTCGTCTATGGGTGAATACACTATTCCTCCCATTGAACAACCACCAAGATGACCCCTGGCCTTCTCTACACTGATTTTTGAGTTGGAACAATGCTTTGGAAAAGGAAAGAAGCGCCCTTGGTCTCCCTAGACCGTTAATGCACTCCTCCCAAAATGCCAATGGCTTGCTCGATGATTTTAGTTGAGCTCTGTACAATGATTTCGTCGAACACTGCTCGACGATTTCGTCGAGCTCTCCTCGACGATTTTCGTCGAGCTCTGCTCGATGATTTCCTCGAAGATTTCATCAAGCTCTACTCGACAATTTCATCAAGCTCTGCTCGACAATTTCGTCGAGCTCTGCTTGACTCTTAGCCCGTACTTTTGGGGAGTTACATTGGGTGTCACTAGATCCTTTAGTGCTTCCCCGAGTTTTGTCATGACCTAGTCAGGACAAAACCATCCTATGGGTCTAGAAGTCTGAGGGAAGTTATAGCCACAAGTGTATGCTGACTCTGTAAATAAAACTTTAGCAAGTGGAACTATGTGTGCAGCAAGCTCAAATGCTGTAGTGTTATGTTGTATCAATGTATCAACACAAAGGAATGACTCCTAATCAAGTAGTTTGTTCACTAAGAAAATTTCCTTAGTGTTATAAACATAGGACTTTGACTAGGATCAAGATATGATCTCTCCTATGATCTTTTCTCCTCCCTCAATAGATATAGATATTGAAGAAGATAGAAGGTGGAGATGTGTGGCAATACATAAGGAGGAGATATATAAGCTATATTTGACATGATCAGGTCATGTTGAGTCAATGCTTCTAGTGGTGCTCCATTTAAATATTAAGTGGTATAAAGGAGAGTTCATATTACTTGAGCAATTGCTCAAGTAGTATGAGGATGCATTGACTTAACTTATTAAGTCAATATAATTAATTAGAGCACATTATGTTAATATAACATAAGATAGTATTGATGCATGAAATTATTCTGCCTATCATGATACTGCGTCTTAGTATTGATGGGTATTCTGCCTTTTCAAATAAGGGGAGGTTGTTGGGTCCATTGCCCACAATGTTCCCTAGAGTGGATTTGAAGAGGCATCACCATCAAGACTAAGAACATGGCTGTATTTGATGTTGTTTAAGCTTATCATATGCAGGATGTTACATGGAACAAGTCTAGTGATATGTTAGGTGATCATAAGATGCAAAGGTGGACACCAAGAGAGATGCTGGAAAGGCAGGAAGTAGCATAAGTGGCCAAGTCAGGATGTTACATGGAACAAGTCTAGATAGGTTGTCTAAGTGATGTGATAGGTGGTCACAAAGTGAAGATGCTGGAAAGGCAGGAAGTAGCGTAAGTGGCCAAGTCAGGTAAAATCATACCTATGTTGTGGGCTGACAGAAATCTATCTAAGTTTATAGGAGTTGAGTGATGAAGACACACTCAACGCCATACAACAAAAGGTTGTGAGTAGAACTCAGTTCAAAAAATCATCGAACTGAGTTCAGAGTTCGTCGTGCTCAGCCCACCATTCGCCGAGCTAAGATCACAGAAAAAGGTTGTGTGTTGAACTTAGTCGAACTTCAAAATTCATCGATCTAAGTTCAGAGTTTGTCGAGCTCATCTCGTAATTTGTCGAGCTCAGCTCACCATTCATCGAGCTGAGCTCACCAGTCGCGGAGCTAAATTCAGAAGCTTGGGATTTAGAGTTCGTCGAGCTTAGTTTGCGATTCGTCGAACTAAGTTTAGAAATTGGGATAAGGCAAAAAGCATTGAGTGATGAAGGCACACTCAATGCTCTCAATGCCAGAGAAGTAGGAAGATTTTTCCTGAGGCAAAAGCATCGAGACAACTGAGACAGTTGAGAAGCTAAATGCAAAAGAGCTGAGAGAAATGTTGGTCTACACAAAACTTCTAAGATAGGAGTTTGTCTCAGTACAACCATTGAGATAAGTGTTGGTCTCAGCAAACTACTGAGATAGGAGTTTGTCTCAGCACAACCACTGAGACAAGTTTTGATTTCAACACAACCACTGAGACAGGAGTTAGTCTCAGTACAACCGCTAAGACAAGTGTTTGTATCAGCTGAGAACAAGAAAGTGCTGGGACAGTTAAGCAGAAAATGGTTAATGTAAAAAGCATTGAGTGTAGGTTGCTCACTCAACACTGTCAACGCCTAGTGAAAATAAAATTTTGTAGAAGGAGTTTGGCTTTGAGTGAAGCTCACACACTCAACGGCAAGCAAAAGATAACTGATAAAGCAAGTTGGCGTTGAGTGAAGCTGAATCACTCAATGACTAGAAATGGATTTCAATTCTAAGTAATTAGGCATCGAGTGAAGGTTACTCACTAAATGCCATGAGACAGTAAATTTGTCAAAGTGTTTTGGCATTGAGTGATGCATACTCACTCAAATCCTATGGCAATGTTGTTTGATTTTTTGTTAAGTCCACATCTGATGATGTCAGCAAGTCAACAAGTCAACATATTCCAAATTAGTGGCGGGATGGCTACAGTACACAACAAATGTTGTCGCAGACCTACTGTACAATAGTTGGCGTTAAAGTAAATTGTTGTTGGACATTAAATATGTGGGTCCCACTGCTCAAACTTGTTGTTGGACATTAAACATGTGGCAGCCACTGCTCAAGAGCCGTTGGGTAAAAATCAATAAAAGGAAAAAGGCATAAAGAGGATGATAGCCTTCAGAGAAAAGAAAAGATATAGTTCTTCTTCTCCGACATTATTGCTGTGGTGAAGAACATGAAGCTCAAGTCAGCTAGACGAAGAGCAAAGTTAGTTGTTAATATCAACATCATCAACAACAAGATAGCAGGTGTGATCTTCATTTGCACCAGCAAGCAAGTCCAAAGTATTTCTCTGAGGAAATAGGTAGCAGCTTGGGCCGACCATTGCTGTAGGTGCTTCATAGACTCCGCCAACAAATCCTAAAGACTATTCTCTTGGGTAGTTGTGAATAAGGAGATAGGGCTGAGCAGTTGGCTAAGTTTAGAAAGGGGCAGAGAAGCTGATCTGCAAGTTACTTCCAGCACATGCCAAAGAGATTTTCTTCCTTGTTGTCGTGAATAAAGGAGTTTGGTTGGGATTCTCCCAGCTCAGGTTGAAGTAAGATTTACTGCAGTTACTTCTATAGTTCCAGCTGGATAAAATCCCTGGTGCCGAGAAGAGGAAGTTAGGTCAAAGTATTCTCTCAGACAAGATAAGTATAGTCAGGAAATATATTTCCTGGAGTCAAGGTTGGATAGGGTTTATCTCAGACCAGGTAGATTGGCACAGTGAAATTTCACCTATGGCTAATCATCACACCAACCCATATTCAGCCTATAGGATCCAAGTGTGGATATGAGCTGTAGGGCTTAATTTCCTAAGGTAGGAGAGTGCTGCTCACTGAGGTTGATCCAAGTGCAGATCAGAGCTGTAGGGCTTAATTTCCTGAGGTAGAAGAGTGCTGCTCTATGAGGTAGAATCCATGTGTGGATCTAAGTATAGGGCCTTTGTGCCTGAGGTAGTGACATGCTTGTCACTGAGCTATAGGTGCCTAGAGGGGCACTGAGGTAGGTACCTGGAAGGGCACTGAGCTGTAGGAGTGCAACAAGTGTCTGAGAGTAGGGCCTTTGTTCCTGAAGTTGTAGGGCTGAAAATCCTGAGCTGTAGGCCTTACTGATAAGGCTGAGGTAGGTGGCTTGCGGGTCACTGAGTGTAGGAGCACTGCAGAGCTCTAAGGTAGGATCCTTTATGGATCTGAGGTAGGGCTGTCCTCCCAGCCTGAGTGTAGGGCTTAACAGCCTGAGGTAGGTGGTCTGCTGACCACTGCATTGTAGGCCTTTGTGGCTGAGAAGTATGTCTTGGAGGAGACTTAGATATCCTGAGGGATCTGAGGTTTAAGCTCTTAGTAGTAGTTTGGAGGAGTTTGTGCCTAGTCCAACAAGATAGTTAGATAGGTGGGAGGGAAAGTGGATGTACCCAATTGGGGAACCACTATAAATAACTATGTGCTTTGCTGTGCTGTTTGTTCTTCATTTATATTACAGGTACTAAGGACAACTCTAGATAACTTAGTAAGGAAACAACAAAAGAAGTTAAAGGAGACCAATAACCTATTCACCCCCCCCCCCTTCGAGGTTATTTAGCTATCCTTGAAACATTGACTTTCAATAGGAAAGCTATGTTAGTGGTATCAACTCAAGAGATTTGATCTCTAGTCAAGTCATATGATCACTATGGGAGTGGTAATTGGCCATGATTAAGCATGAAGGCAATCATCAAGGGGGATAATGATGTTTGGGCTGCCAATGCAAGAAGTTCATTGAGGCTTGAACAATATGCAGATTACATTCCTCCTATTCAAGAAGTATTGTATGGTTGCCAGTGTGGTGGTCAAGAGGGCAGATCATTGTGATGATCAAGATGGCGCTCAATGGGCTGAACACTCTTGTGATGTTGATCAAAAAGATGAAGCCAGAAGCAAGTCTATTACTAAAGGAAAGGAAAAGACCTGGCTCCACAAGAAGAGACCTAGCATGGTGCAAGGGAGTTGTTGGGCTAAACTGGTGTGCATCCAGCTTCAACTCCAGGTCCATAACCTCCTGATAAGTAGAATTCGTTCATATTATGGTTTTACTAGTACAATCTCAATTGATAGGTATCCAATCCCTCTTATAAGGACTATGCTTATTGAGCTTAAGTATCAATCAATTAGGTAGCATAAGGAAGAACTCAATCCTGAGTTTGTCCTCACTGATAGGTGGCTGACATGTTTGTCATGCCACTAGATGAAGTCAAGTTCAACACCCTCTAAGTTGAGTTGGGTGTGTGGAACTTGAGACAGCTTTAATTGCTCCAAATTTTAGTTTTTGTTGTAGGTTGTATTCCATCTTGCAAGTGGATAAGTACTTCAGTGATTTGAAGATGTTTCAAGTTGTATATCTTGAATGGTATCATGCTTGTGGAAGTACTATCAAGATGGTGTAGACTAAAGTGTCCAATGGGATGCATGATAGATGATGCTTTAGTTGAGGGAGAGCAACTCCAGCACTGCTCCAACACTCTCAAGTGGTTCAACTACTGCTTGTCCATACTCAAAAATGGTGAGCAGATAATCAATACCTCCCTGACTATTTACAGAAGTCAAAATGGGGGAGGAGAAAGGATATGAATCTGGAATCCGATCATAACTAGAAGAGAAGGATATAAGTGGTATCATATCTATGAGATGGTTATGATCAAATTGATCAAGACCAGGTAGTAGCAATTAAGGGGGATCAGGATCAGGTGTGCCCTACAAGTAAGAAAGTATGGTAACTATAACTTCTCTTAGTATATCTTTTCCAAGTTGATATATTGCTGCACAAGTTAGTGTATGTCATTGACTCATTTGATTAAGGGTTTTGAATTCTACAAATAGGGGGAGATTGTTGTGTCTATTGCCCACAATGTCCTAGATTTGAAGAAGACAATCATATCAATGACATACACAAAGTTGTATTTGATGTATGCTTAAGTTTATGCATGTAGGTTAGTCCTTATAACATTGACAGGATGTGTACTCCAAGTTTGAGATAGGTGGTCACATCGCAGAAAGGTGGACACAAAGATAGTTGCTGGACAGGCAGGAATTTGCCAAAGTGCACATGAGTTGAGTGAATCTTACTCACTCAATATCAGGTGAACGAATTCGGTTAAGTCCACTGGCTTTGAGTTAAGTCTACTCAGTCAATTCCAGATGCAAGGGAAGACGTTTGATAGGATAAAAATCACCTAAGTCCACAGGCATTAAGTTAAGTCTATTCACTCAATTCTAGGTAAATAAAAGCATTGAGTATAGCTTGGTTAGTCTAAGCTTAACTATTGGCTCGACATAAAAGTCGCCAAGTTCACAGGCATTGAGTATAGTCTACTCACTCAATGCCATACAATAAAAATAAATGTGAGATAGCTTGAGGCAGTCAAAGCCTAAGAAGAAACTGGCTGAAAAATGACTGAGTCCATAGGCATTGAGTGGAGTAAGCTCACTCAATGCTAGAGGTTAAGAAAGATGTTGTCTCGCAAAAAATGTGGCTAAGTCCACAAGCATTGAGTGAAGTATACTCACTCAACACCATATAGCTAAAAACTTTGGGATATGCAAAACCTAAGAATAAACATCAAGAATGTGACCAAGTCCACATGCGTTGATTGAAGTCCACTCACTCAATGCCATAACATCAAAATCGTTGAGTATTGCTTACTCAGTCAAAGGTACAAAAAATCTGTGTAAATATTTGAATAAGTCCACAAGCATTGAGTGAAGCTTACTCACTCAACGCCATGTGATAAAAAATGTTGACTGAACCTTTTTCAGTCAGAGACTGTGATTTCACAGAAATTTGGCTAAGTCGAAATGTGTTGAGTGTAGCATACTGACTCAATGCCATATAATAGAAGAATATATGTTAAGTCATTTGGCATTGAGTGAAGCTTACTCACTCAATGCCAAGTGATGAATTCTGTCGAAGTATAATAGCATTGGGTGATGAAGGATCACTCAACGCCTAGTAATAGAAAGTTTGGCTAAGGCAAAAAGGGTTGAGTGATGAAGACACACCAACGCTCTCAACACCTAGTAAAAGAAAGTTTGGCTGAGGTAAAATGCATTGAGTGATGAAGACACACTCAACATTCTCAACGCCAGAGAAGCATGAATATTTTCTAATGCAAAAGGCATTGAGTGGACTCAATGCTCTCAATGCCTAGATACAGAAAACTTTTATAAGTGTTTTGGCATTGAGTGAAGTTTGCTCACTCAATGCCTAATGGCAGAGAACGTTTTTTTAAGTGTTTTGGCGTTGAGTGAAGGTTGCTCACTCAACGCCTAGTGACAAATTCTGTCTAAGTGTTTAGGCATTGAGTGATGCTTACTCACTCAATGCCCATACTACTGATGCTTGATTTTGGCAAAAGCCCACAGATGGTGACATCAGCAAAGTCAACAATTCAACAAAATTCAATTTTTTTGCAGGAAAGCTATAATACACGACAAATGTAGCCGCGTGCCTTTAGTACTGAAATTAATGAAAAAATAAAGTTCCAGCTCTCAATCTCAGTGGGGACCACGGGTCAAAAGAGCCGTTGATGGGCTAATAATAAAATTCGAAGATCAAGGAATAGAAAATAGATTTTTGGAAAAGACAACTAGCCCTCATCTTCTTCCTTGCCATTGTTGTAGAGGTTGAAAAACAAAGTTCAAATTAGCGGGTCTAAAAGCTCAACAAAAGTTAGCGATTGTCTTCTTAATCGACATCAACAAGTTCAGAGTTAATCTCAGAGAAAAAGGAAGCAGCCAAGGTATAAACCTAGTTGCAGGATCTGGCATAAAAAGAAAGTATGTTGGTGCCATTTTCAACTGCACCAGCAAGGTAAGAAAGCTTAATTTCTAAGGAAGAAGGAGAAGTAGAAGCAACTGATTTCTGTAGTCAAGAGGCAGTAAGGGCAAACCCTTGCTGCAAGTACTTAAAAGATTCATCAAATTAATTCTTAATAACCTTTTATGGAAGCTGTGAAGAAGAAAGCTTCAAGTAGTGGTGATCTGATAGAAGGCACAGGGGACTATTCCTTTGGCGTAAAAGGTGGCTGAATCTCCTCAGCATAGAAAAGAAAGGAGAAGCGGAGCAGTTGTCTTCAAGTTACTTCCAGCACAAGCCAAAGCATCATGAGGATCTGCATCCTTGTTGCTGAGAAGAAGTTAGGGCTAGGATTCTCTCGACTCAGGTAGCAACAACTAGCTGCAGTTACTTCTCAGATCCAACAGGAACACCATCTGTTGCTGATAAGAATTAGATATGGCTGAGTATATCTCTGTTTTGGTAGAAGTAGGCTCTGGGATTATTTCCCTAGAGTCAAGGTTGAGCTAAGTATTTCTCTGTCCAGGAATATTAGCACAGATAAATATATCTTATGTCAAGACCAACTCACCATCCCACTTCCACCTTGTAAGATCCTTTTGGATCTGTGTGGTAGGAGCAAATTTGCTCTAAGGTAGGATCAAAGTTTGGATCTGAGTTGTAGGGCTGTTTAGCCTGAGTTAGGATTCTATTGAGAATATAAGGTAGGTGATCATTTGATCACGGAGAGTAGGATCTAATTTGGATTAGAGGTAGAACATTTGGGTCGGAGGTAGGAGAGTGATTCTCTCTAAGTATAGGGCACTTGTGCCTATGTTATAGGATCCTTTGGACTGAGGTAGGGCCTTTGTGCCGAAGCTGTAGGAGAGTCATTATCTTTGAGGTAGGATCCATTGTTAATCTGAGGTAGGGCTCTCCTCCCATCATGAGTTCTAGGGCCTTTGGGCCTGAGGTTGGTGATCTTTAGATCACTAAATTGTAGGGCCTTGTGTCAGAGCTATAGGTCTTGGAGGAGACCGAGTGGTCCTGCGGAATTGTGTTGTAAGCTCTTAGGAGTAGAGATTGGAGAAGTGTCTTGTCTAACTATAAGTTAGAAAGGTGGGAGGGAAAGTGGGCGTACCCATAATATAGGGAATCACTATATATCTTGGGTGTGCTTGTTGTGTTGTTTCTTTGATTCCAGGTTGTGTGTGTCTTGAAAGCAAATAAGTACTCACTCATGTAACTCTTAAAGAAAGTAAATTAAAGATAGTCACAAGAGACTAAGAATCATATTCACCCACTCCTCTAGGTGATTTACCTATTCTTGAAACTAAAGACTTTAAATGAACATCTATATAAGAAGCTAAATAATGTTATAGTTGAAAAGAAGTCCATTCGAAATGAAAACAAGAGAATTAAAAGGCACTTAGAAAATATTAAAAATGAAATAATAAAATGTGGCAAAGAGAAGATCGAGTGCCTAGAGTTCCTCACTTGACAGCAATGATCGAAGAGCGAAAACCAAGTCTCTCCAAGTCATCGTTAAAAACAAACAATCTCATCAATGAAAAGATTGTCTTAGAGAAAAAACTTCAATTGTCTCTTGCCAAAATAGCGGTAGGCAAAATACAGTTTGCTAAACGGTGTATTATGCTAGTTACTGAGAACACCACCCCAAAGGCAAGGATCCATGATCTCAACTGTGCTGTCCAGAAATCTGGAATAGGGCAAAAATCACTAAACATGTTGTTTGATGCACAATTTCATGGATTTGGAAAATTTGGACTTGGGTATGTAAGACCGACGCTACCACCGAGCGACAATCATAGTAAAGCTAAGATGAAAACAAATCATAAGAAATAACACAACAAGATCAATAGTTTTGAAGGGTTATCCAATACTCAATCATGAGCTTTAAGAACACGATAAATGCAGAATCCACTACCAATGCTTTGTGTGCAAACTTTCAGAGGTTTGGTCACACATCTGGGTCATGTCTGAGGAAAGGTAAATGGAAAGCTACACAAGTCTGGCTACCAAAGTCTTCTACCTATCGTATGGGTGGAACAACTTGGGTAACCAAATCTTTACCCTGATCTTGTTTTTAGGTGCGTTGGCAGGCTAAAGACATTGAAAACATTTGTTATTTGGACTCTGGGTGTTCCAAGAACATGATAGGAGATAAAGACAAGTTCCTTAGCCTAAAGAAGAAGAAGGGAGATATGGTGAAATTTAGGAACAATAAGAAAGGATGCATACTAGGAATCGACACCATAGGTAACAAAGCATTTTCAATTTGTAATGTACTGTTTATTGATGGACTTAAGTGTAATTTAATTTTATTAGCCAACTATGCGATAGGGGCCTAAATATTATATTTGAATCCTCTACAAACACCTGCAAAATTATAGGTGCAAAAACTATTATTGTTTTACTTGTCGCTCATAAAACACATAAAGTTTATACTCTTTGCTTTCATGATATATCTGCTACTGATTTAAAATGCTTAGTTACCAAGAATGAGGAGTTAGATCTTTGGCAGAGGAGACTAGGACACTCAGGAAGTAAGCTTATTATAAAATTATCAAAAAATAAACATGTTCATGGAGTTACAAAACTAAGCAGAAGTTTAAACTCTTTAAGCACTCCATGTCAAAAATGGAAATTCATTAAGACCTCATTCAAAATTAAAAATGATATTTCTACGACTAGACCGCTTAAACTCATTCAATGGATCTATTTGATCCTCTTAGTACATATAGCGTAGGTGAAAAACGATATACCTTTGTTCTAATTGATGACTATTTCCGTTATTGTTTGACGATCTTCCATATGAACAAATCTGACATGCTCCTTGAGTTCACAAATTTATGCACTAGACTCCAAAATGATAAGGAACTAAAAATAAAATCCATAAGGTCAGATCATGGTGGGGAATTTGAGAATGAAAATTTTACAAACTATTGTAATAATTTAGGAATTAAACAAGAATTCTCAGCTCTACGCACTCCTCAACAAAACGAGGTAGTGGAAAGAAAGAACCGCACGGTTTAAGAGTTAGAACGCACAATGCTCACCGAGTTCAGCTTGCCCAATTCTTAAGCTAACTCTGCATGAGCTCTATTTCAACAGGAAGCCGTCAGTTTCATATTATAGAGACTTCAGTTGTACGTGTTTTATTCTAAACACTATGGATAAGTTGGGAAAACTTAACGAAACATCCGACCATGGCAGCATGTTTGGACATTAAAGTACGAGTCAAGCTTATAGTGTCTATTATAACAAATGAACCTTAGTTGTTGAAGAATCGGCTCATGTCCACTTTAAAGAAAATTCACCAACTGTATTCCCTAGGTAAAACAAAGAGGAAAATGATGACGATGCATAGTTAAAAGCTAAGAGTCTGGAGAAAGAAGTGTTGGATGAATTTCTAATTCATGGAGATGATTATAGGCCTCCAAATACTCTAAATTTCTTAAAGAGCATCCACGAGAACTAGAAATATGAGAGCCCAAACATGGGAATAGAACTCGATCAGCATTAAATGAATCCTTTTTGAACTTGTGTTTACTATCTAAAATTGAACCCAAGAATATCTCAGCAGCCTTAAAGGATGATCCGTGGTTCTTGGCTATGACTGAAGAGTTAAACCAATTCGGGAGAAGTAGTGTCTGGGTGTTAGTGGAGCATCCGGATAGTCATCCAGTTATTGGTTTGAAATGGATTCACAAGAATAAAATTGATAGTTACTCTAGGATAAATAGAAACAAAGCTAGGTTGGTGGCACAAGGTTACTCGCAGATAGAAGGAGTGTATTTTGAGGAATCATTTGCACCGGTTGTACGTCTTGAATCCATTCGTATGTTCTTTGCATTTGAATGTTTTAAACAAATTAAATTATATCAAATGGATGTGAAGAGTGCATTCTTGAACGGATATATAAAGGAAGAGGTGTATTTCGAGCAACCAACTGGATTCTAGAACGCTGACTACCAGAATCACGTATACAATTTGGTGGAAGCCTTTTATTGATTGAAGCAAGCACACCTTGCTTAATAGATAGTCTCACAACTTTTCTACTAGGACATGGGTTTAGGATGGGTAGGTGGACACCACTCTTTTTGTGAAGCACGAGAATCTTGATTTAATTCTTTTACAAATTTACATGGATGATAATATTTTTGGGGAAACAAAAGATCAATTATTCAATGAAATTGTCACTTTAATGCTGTCTAAATTTGAAATGAGTCTAGTTGGAGAGTTATCTTATTTCTTAGGTTTTCAGATTTCTCAACGTTGCGATGAAATTTTTATAAGTCATTCGAAATACATAAAAGATATGCTTGTGCGATTTGTTTTTGAGAATCTGAAACAAGTCAAGACTCCAACGAGTGCCTGTCTAAAAATAGGAAAGGATGAATGTGGCATTTTGGTGGATAAAATTATCTTTATAGGAATGATCTGATCACTACTCTACTAAAGTGTGTATAGGTACGATATTACATTCGCGGTGTGTCTATGTGCGAGATATCAATCTGGTCTAAAAGAATGACACTTGAAAGTGGTTAAACATATTTTTAGGTATCTTATAGGCAGCAAAAATCTTGGCATTTGGTACCCACACACCACTTATTTCACACTCCACGGGTACTCCGACTCCGATTATGCTGGATGTTCCCTCGATTGCAAGAGCACGAGTGGTACCTATCACTTCCTTGGTCCAGCAATAGTCTCACGGTCAAGTAGAAAACAAAACTTTGTTTCCCTCACTACTGCTGAAGTCGAGTATATTGCCTTAGGGAGTTGTTGTACACACGCACTTTGGATATCTCAAACGTTCGAAGACTTTGGCCTAATTTGTAGAAATGTTACTCTTATGTGCAACAACAAGACTGTCATATACTTGACCAATAATCCAGTGCATCACTCACAGTCAAAACATATTGACATTCGACATCATTTCATACGGGATCACATTAAGAAAGATAACGTGAGAGTAAGCTTCACTGACACCGACGACCAGCTAGCTGACATATTCACAAAACCCCTCCTAGTTGTGCATTTCTCATTACATTGACTCGAGCTCGGTGTTTTGTATCTTTCTTCCTAGTCATGGTGCATTTGTTTGTTTTTTGGTTGTTTCTTCTTCCATTTTCAGTTTTTCAAAAAATTCCAAAAAACATGTCTTTGCCTATTTACTTTCTGCTTTTTTGTTGTTTTTTTTCTTGATTTGTTGTTTATTTTATTTATTTTGGTCGAATATTTAAACAAAAAACAAAATATAATAAAACCAAAAAATAAATAAACAAAACTGTGGATTGATCATTCTTAGACATTCATAGCTAGAACTTAGAGCACAACGATTATGTACGATGTTGGAATTATACATGTTAATCCTTGTGAAATTGTCTACAAATGTCAAGATGTGTCAAATCTTTAGGTGCTTAACTATTGAATGCGAGTATATATGTTAGTGTTCATCGAATCTGCCTCTAGGTATGTGTGAGGATTTAGATAGTGGAATGACGTTACACTATTCACACATCCCTAGATAGAGCACTCTTGTAGGAAGTATATGCTTACATGCTATAATTCGTAATATTGTGTCTACCACATTAGAAATATCTTGAATAATCAATGTTACGATACATATGCGTTTCTATAAAGGACAGAACTTTGGGCAAACTCTATTATGGTCAAGTCATGTGTACACAAGTTAAAGTGTATCTATCTTTGTGATTAGATTTTGATTGATTTGGGGACCTTGAACTGTAGAATGTAAAATTTGATTTCTCAACACTTATAAAGAACAAACAATGCATGTTATCAGGCCCTGACTCAGGGATACCCCGAATCACTAATCACACCTCCTGTTAAGTCTTTATGAACATTGTGAGAATTAGCACCTTGGATCAAAAAATTATTTCGATCTTTTGCACTAACAAGAACCTTAAGCTTAGTGTCCCTAGATTAGCCATGGTATAACATGGATAACAACGTGACAAGATTTTTCAATTAATTCCTCTTGCGATAACATATTTAATTACTGAGATAAATATGTAATGAATGTTAATTTTACTTGATGTTTGTCTTCTGATGCTACCTGTGCATATGTTATTGCTCTATCTAACGCTTCCATGCATAAGAAATGGACTGAAACGACACTTTCTGTCCATAGCACGTACGTTCTAGCGCGCGATTTCTATTCATGACTTGTACAATGTTCCTCTGCATTAATTTTATAACACTTGTAGCATTGTACTCTACATCGTTATGTGGTTACTCTACTTATGTTTTCCAATCTTTTGTAACGCTGAACGGTTATTTAAAATTATTTATACGTACTGCATACATCTGTTTGACCTTTATGCAAAATATTCTCTGATTTCATGTTTGGTCACCACTATTATTTTTTCCTTTCATTTCACCTTCTATAACATGCATTGTTTACTATCTTTCTCATGCTCATTATATACTACATTCCATTTCTCTAGTGTATTGGTTGGTTTGTTTATGGTCTACCCCATCTCCTTTTGATAATATCTTAGGGGGAGAATAGATGGTTCATGATTCATGGGAAAGTGTAGTTCACATGCAGGGAGCTTAGTTCACTATGTGCACATAGATTGGGTGAGCATGTAGAACATATATATAGGGGGAGCGTGTGTTTATGGGAGCTCTATAGAACCTGAAACCTAAGCTTTCAAGACAATCTCTTACATATGTATGCTATACCATGCACTTCATTATTATATCTCATGAACAGGACTTGATATTATCAAAAGGGGAGATTGTTGGAGCCGACAATTCATATATCCTTAGTTTGATAATATCAAATCCTATGTTGAATTTGATTACATCTTGTGTTTGGTAGAGTGTGCAGGTTTACATATCCAATAAATTCAAGGAGCCATCCTCAGGAAGCTACCGCTGAGAGGTAGTAGTTAACATCGGGTGGTAGCATTAACTAAATTACAAGGCGCTCGGGAATGTACCATGATGTTCTAGTCCATCCGCCTGTGCTAGCTCGAGGAATTAATTAATCCACACTCTCAGGAACCTATCGCGTAGGCACTAGCTTGGTACCGCTCTGCAATAACACACTCAACGCTAATTGAGATAGAGACATTGAGAGCATCCAGACAGAGGCATCAAGAGCATCGAGATAGAACTATTGCAGGCGCTAGCTTGGTATTAGGTAATGGTAACACACTCAACGCTCGTTGAGATAGAGGCATTGAGACCGTTGAGACTGAGGCGTCAAGGGAATTGAGAAAAAACTTCCGTCGGGCACTGTCTACCTACCGCACTGCGCTATCTTTGCAAAAAGAAAAATATTTGTTTTGAATATTTTTACAAATTTGGAGGGCAGCTGTCAACATCAAATTCATAAACCTATCATCGAGTGCTAGCCTTACCGCCATCGGTAGCCTATTTTCATAAAGATGTATATAAAGGAGCCTCATTTTCTCTGTTCCTTAACAAGATGAAAAGAGACTCAGATCTACGACTCCTAGGGTTCGGTCGCCTATCTGTGGTTTGTTCCGCCCTCTCTGTCGAAGAAAAGAAGACCGCCTCCCTCCCATTCGCATACAAAGAACTTTGGCAAACCAAGAACTATATCAACTACGAAGAGATGACCGGTTACAAGCACACGAAGATCTCAAGCACCAGCCATAGATTGCTCAACGGAGGAATCGTCAAGAGGGAGATTTTAATCTCTTTAAATCTTTTAAAATTTTATTGTATTCTGGTCTCTCTCTATTTTTCTTGTGGTGAAGGAAATCGACCGGGGAAGGTCGTCGGAATCTGGGGTAGGATTCCATGAGAAATCATCCCAGGGAAGGGACGTCTAGATCGGGTGATCTAGCGAGGCTCTAAGATCCTTCCTTCCGTGGAGGTGAAGAGCCGACTTAAAGATCTTTCTTGGAATGAATGGGGGTGGGGCAACCTGTCCGTTGAGCGGTTTGGTATAGAATACCAAAAGTTATTTTGATTCAACGTCATCGATCTCCGGCGTCACGGAGTTCAAATTTTGTAATCTTTAAAATAATTGTTGATTTTACTTTGGAATGAAATTCATTTTCTGCGTATCCTCCTAGATATTACGTTGTGTTTGTTAGCATGTACTTTTCTGAAAGGTGCATAGATTTCCAAGTGAGATTCTTCCAGGAATATAAGTTCTATAACATACCACGGCGCGTTAACTACCTAACGCCCCGCTGTATCTTTCTGAACTTATTTTTCAGATTATAAATACTTCAAACTTCTAGTTATCGTCGTTAATCCTTATTTACCCTCCCACTCTAAGGTTGGACACACGATCCAACAAGTAGGTCCCTCAAGGGGCTTCAGGGCTACAGAGGCATATTCTGAACCTAGTGAGACGATTAGGCGAGTGGGGTGGTATATCCTGGCTCGCGGGTGGTAACTTCTGAGTGTAAGTAGTGGGAGAGTGCGCAATATTAGCATGCACTTTCCTAGGGCCTAGGGTAAGTGGTGGCTTCCAAGAGGGAGGTGGGGTGCCTCTAACTCGCCCACAGGCTAAGGAGAGTTGCAAGTGTTAGCCTCATCAGGCACTCGCCCTCTCTAGTGAGTGGTCGGCTTGCCCAGAAGGAACTGAATATAAAACACATTTTAGGCCTGCAGATAGCCCCTTAAATTAGCAGAGTTTCATAGTTGGCATACCAACTTAGGTTGTGTATAGTATAACAAAACGGTGGGATTCCACTATATGCAGACAAGGCTCGGAAAAACTATAAATAGACCCTTAAGTGCACCTTTGGAGAGGATCCTTTCTTTCACTTTCTCCTCCTATAGTTAATTTGGTTGGCTTCCTATGCCCTCCAATGGTGCCCAACTCAATATTGGCTTAGGAGGGGAAGCTCTCTTTGATCTTTCGGGTGTGTGGAGGGACCTGCTCGTTGTAGCTCAAGGTCTATTCTATAGTCCTAAATCACCAATAAGGTCTCCTAGCTAAGGAGAAGTTTTTGTTGGTTACTCCCTTTGGGTCTAAATTCTTCTAGAACCTATTTTGGTTCCAACAAGCAGTGTAATAAGCAACAAGGTAAAATAACTGAATTGAACTAAACTTATAAAATGCCCAAACAGATTAATAGGTATCTGGTAATCTAGAAAGTAACCCATCATATAAAAGGGTACAAAATAATTTATATGACGAGGTTCTTATGTAGTACGATGAAATATAATGAATGTATGATGACTCCCTGATGTTACTCATACCATCTGTCATGGTATGTCAACATAGACTTTAGTTCCCAATTTTTGAGGGTAGCAAACCGCTGAGGCTCCTACCATCATGGCTAAATAGAGATAGTAAAGCATGCAACTCCACTACGAGGTGGGTATGCATACTACCAAACCTAGGCCTTATGTATGCCTCAATGCTAAGAACCAAATAGTGGAGCCCCTGCATCCTTGCTCAGTCATATTAGTCCTAATAAGAAACAAAGGGGTCTTTGGGATGTGAGCACCAAAGAGCCTAGTCCAACCATCTCGAGTCTATTAGTCAGCTTCTGTCGGTGTGATGATGAGCAAGCCCATAGACCAACCACTTGTAATCCTCACACTAGAATCAATATACAACTGTTTATCAACCATAAACACACATGTAATTCTCATGGTCAAGCCGTGCTAACAAGCACTCAAGGACTTCAACCAAGTCCTTACCTAATTCATTATTTTATAAATTTAACCAGTGATAATTAGCCCCCAAGGATCTACCAATTGGGTTCACAACATAGTACCACAAGGTATAATCATATCATATAATCTACACAAAACCATCACTACTACCCATAGTAGGTTGTCGTAACTCGAAGCTGAACAAAATTCTAGATGAGTCTCTTCCTATGAAACTCCATGGAACTCGCCAAATCAAGCTCTCTTGAGCTCATTGTATCTCCTAATTTTCAAATCTAAAGATCTAGAACCAAGGAAAGGGGGAGGAAGTCACCAGATTTAAGGTCATTGATCGGGTTTGTATCCTTGAAGCCATATGGGTAGTGGCCTACTATGATCTTGATCCAAACATGCTTATTCTAAGAAAATGACTCTTTTCTTAACAAAAATAAGGGGGAAAGCTTAGCTCTCAGATGAGGAAATGAAACTTAATGTCAAGGGGCTGGGGCGATGGAAAATTGTAGCTTAATGACTAGGAATTAATGGCAAATAATTGTCTCTCATACTTTGGAATGACAACCCGCCACGTGTCCTCCTCTAATTAGACCAACATATTATCTAGATTTGAAATAAGGAAGATAAGGCATGGGTGCAGGTATGAGAATGGGCACGGTTTATGAGCACAGGTATGAGCATAAATGAGCAATTCCGCCTAAAGCAAAAATTGGAACCCACACTTGTCACTGCCCAACAGAACAAAAATATGCTAAGTTAAATATCAGCAGCATGAAAATCGGCTTAATCTACTGTATGAAAGTTGAATGCATTGTATTTCACACAGTCAATGCAATCAATATTTCATGCAGTCAATGTAGTCAATATTTCATGCAACCGATGTAGTTGATATTTTATGCAGTTTCTCTTTGTCCAGTCATTTTGGTCTTGTACAAAATTAACCACATCAAAGTCCTATGGCTCCTCCTTAGTCTGTGTCAACCCTTAGTGACACAAGTCCCTCGATGGGACTAGCTTAAATTGGGACATTACACATTCTATGCATACTTTGGTTCTCAACTTGTATTCTGCATCACATTCCATTCATAGACTATTCGACACATGGAGCACACTGACGGGACCAATGAGGATCTGTTATACTTGTGTAATTGAGTACATGGAATCCTTGGTAGCGTTGTTGTATTTGATCTAGTTCTCATACAACAACAAAAATTAGTCAAGTATTGGTATGGCTCCTTATGAGGATCTGTATGGGAGAAAGTGTTATACGCAGCTATCTTAGGTCCTAGACAAGGATCAAAGTGTACTTTGATCATATTATATTGAGGACACGAATTCGGTTGTTTGGATGACCCATGATCAAATGCTAGATTCTCAGAGTAGATAATCCAAATACTATTATGCTATTCAATCAGAAGGTGGAGTTTTAGGTTGGAGACCATGTTTTCTTGAAGATACGACATGTACATGGTGTCTCACGGGTGTGGGGATAAAAGAAGCTTACCCCTCATTTTTTGGGGCCCTATACGATCCTAGAGCACATAGGCCCCTTGCCATACAGGCTATAGCTGTCACAGGAGTTGGTAAACTTGTATGACTTCTTCCATATCTCCTCACTCCAGAGGGCCTTATAATGGCCAGAATTACACGTTACTTCTGCATCAGGTCTAATTGTATCTAATAGATCAGTATGTTTGGAGCCAGTCTAGATCGATGATACATCCGTCTGAGTCCTGCGGAGGAAGAAAGTCCCAATGGTCATTATATTATTGATGTAGGCTAGGCCTTTGGGATCCTATACGGAGTGCGTGACTACAGCCTTGGCAACGTTATCGCTCCCTAACCAGCACACAAACGCAACACAGCGACCACAATGATTGTTTTTTATCGTTCGTGCTAACATACGGATAGTCGATCCGCAAGTGGAACGGAGAATGGCTATATGCCAAAATCCTTTCCGGCTAAATGGAATAATATTAATTCCGATCGAGCTTTGGAGTTGTACCAAAATAGATCCACCAAAAAAATTCACGATTCGAAAAAATAGTAGGATCTATCCCAACAAAACAAAAGCGAGGAGCGCCAATCCTCTCGCGAGATCTTTTCGGAAAACCAACGGAAAATCTCAAATATATTTTTAGGAACACCGCGAAAATTTAGCAATTCGAGAAATCACGCAAAATCCGTCCACCACAAGAATTAATCAAAGAAGAGAATCTCTTAGTTACGAATTTCGTTACCCCACTCGGAAACGTAGATCCGAGATGTTGGATCCACAAAGTACGATCGCTCTTCCTTTTTGTAATCCACGAGAAACATGCCACGGATGAAGATCTTGTTCGCATCCTTCGCTTCTCGCCGTGGTTGATTACCCCAACCTTGATTCTTCCTTGCACGAGATCTTCCTCCTCCAAGGTTGGCCGACCACCTTTGAAAGAAAGGGATGGACTCGTAGATGAGAGGATGTAGTAGGAAGAGGGATGAGGGAGGAAATGAGAAGAAGAAGAGAGAGAGAAGGGGGGGGGGTGCGGCCAAGAAGAAGAGGAAGAAGAAGGGGGCCGGCGGCTAGAAGAGAGGGAGGGGAGATAGAAAATTTAGGGTTGGAGGAATTCTTAATTGATTTCAATATTAGTCTCCATAACAAATGATAATGTGGCCTTATATAAGGCTTACAACCATGTGGCTATTAGCAGCCCAAAATAAAAATGTTGCAGAAAATGAAATGACAAAATAACATAGTGTCAAATACCACAAATAACTAGATAAAGGCAGACCAAATAATAAAATAAATTCAAATCTTATTTTTGTTGCGTGGGCGAAGATTGTAGCCGTGCCCGCTACAGCGCCGCAAGTCTCTTGATGGTGGAGCATTGTCATCATCTTCTGTCAAGGGTCACACCGACATGGTCGTCGTCTTCATCACCCAATTGGCCGTCGTGGTGGCCGTCGCCATCAATCGTAACACCGCCATGATCATCGTCTTCATCACCCAATTGGCCGTCGTGGTGGCCGTCGCCATCAATCCTCCCGCTCTCAAAAGGACTCATCACCGATTAGTGGGCTGGACGGTAACGGTGGAGGAGATCTGCATTGAGAAGAGCCAGGTCTGCCGAAGAAATCCAAGAGTCGTCCGAAGCTGGACGACCACACCATCTGACAAAAAACCTGTGAATGTCGCCATCGAGAGTAGAAAACACCGCATCCTGCAAAATCTTGTCAGCCAAGAAATCTGTTCGGGGGAACCTTGGAAAAGCGTTAGGCGAAGAAGAAAAAGAAGTTGCATCATCAATAGACAACGTACCTCACGAAGAATCCGAAAGGGAGAGCGGTCCAGAAATATTCGCACCCCCACCCCTTTAGACGGTATAGTGGAAATATGAAACGGAGAGACTGACAATTCAGGTGGTGGAGCGACATAAAACGTTAAATCCGAAATGTTAAAAACAGGGGAGATTCCCCACTCAGCGTGTAACTGTAATAAATATGCATTTTCACCTAGCTTCTTCAAAACCCGAAAAGGACCGGCTCTCTTATTCCCTAATTTTTTTATGGTGCCCGAGGGAAACCGTTCAGGGATAAGACATACCATTACCAAACCACCAATCTTTAAGGGGACTGCTCGCTTATGTATGTTAGCATTCGATTGATAAATAGCATATTGTTTAGCTAACGTCTTGCCAATGTGCTCATGGAGAGTGTGAACGTGCGAGGCGAAGTCCTGTGCAAATTGACTTTATTTAAATGATGGTGGTAACGGAATCAAATCAAGAGGCACGGGCGCCTTATATCCATGCACTATCTCATTTGGCGATAACCCGGTGGAACTATTCTTAGAATTATTATAGGCTAACTGAGCGTGGGGGAGAATAAGATCCCATGTACCCTTATGATCGCCCACCAAGCGACGAAGTAATCCTCCCAAACTACGGTTAACAACTTCCGTTTGCCCATCCGTTTGGGGGTGGTAGGCAGACGAAAACATAAGCCTCGTGCCCAACAACGTCCACAATGTCTTCCAAAAGTAGCTAGTAAACTTAACATCTCTATCGGTCACGATGGTTTTGGGGACACCTCGATGAGCTACGACCTCCTTAAAATACAACTTAGCGACATGGGAAGCATCGTTGGTACTATGACAAGCGATAAAATAAGCCATCTTAGAGAATCGGTCCACTACGACCAAAGTGGAATCGTGATGCTGAAATGTCAGTGGGAGGCCCAATATGAAGTCCATGCTAACATCCACCCATGGGGCAGAGGGAATCGGAAGGGGTGTGTAAAGGCTCGTATTGGTCTTGTTACCCTCAGTTAATTGACATACGCGGCAGCTCCCTATGATTTTGTTGACCATTGGCTTGAGACCCGACCAAAAGAATTTATCCTCCACAAGCGTGATCGTTTTATCGCGACCGAAGTGTCCACCTAAACCTCCACTATGTAACTCCAATATAATAAAATGGCGTAGGGACGAGCGGGGAATACACAATTGCGTGTGCTTGAATAAATAACCGTCACGAATGTAGTAGGCTGAAATAGTAGAGGGGGCCTGTTCCTGAGCTGCTAAATAAATATCCTTAAAATCCGGGCATAGGACATACTCGTCCTTAATGCGTTCAAATCCTATTACCGTCACCTCCATTTTAGATAACAATAGGGTGACACGACTAAGGGCGTCCGCCACTCAATTTAACGTACCCTTAAGGTGCTTAATAATGAATGTGTACTCCTGAAGATAGGAGACCCATTTGGCGTGCCGAGGGCTGATTTTACCTTGAGAGTTTACAAATTTTAGCGCCTCATGATCCGAGAGGATTACAAATTCTTTCGATATGAGATAGTGTCGCCAATGTTGGAGACAACGTATCACGGCATAAAACTCACGATCATAATTAGAGTAATTTAATTTTGGGCCCGCAAGTTTCTCACTGAAGTATCCGACCGGATGTCCCTCTTGACTTAACACTCCACCAATTCCTATCCCCGAAGCGTCGCATGATAATTCAAACACTTTACGAAAATCCGGCAACCGTAGTAGGGGGGCTTCAGACATCCGATCCTTAATCATTTGAAATGCGCTAGCGACCGATTTGGTCCATATAAAATCACCCTTCTTCATACACTCAGTGATGGGTGCCATGATACTACTAAAATTGTGAATGAATCGTCGATAAAACGTGGCCAATCCATGAAAACTCCTAACTTCCCGAATATTTTGCGGCTTCGGCCACTCTCTAATTACTTGGACCTTCTTAGGGTCAACATGTATACCCTCAGCGTTCACTATGTATCCTAAGAATTCCACGGAAGTCACACTGAATGCGCACTTCTTAAAATAAATATATAATTTCTCTTGGCGCAATGTAGTAAGGATTGTCCGCAAATGAGTTTCATGGTCGATCGGCGAGGTACTAAACACCAAAATATCATCGAAATAGACTACGACAAATTTTTCCATGTATGGCTTAAATACTTGAGTCATTAATCGTGAGAAAGTACTTGGTCCGTTGGTGAGTCCCTCTCCTAGCACTAACCACTCGTAAAGCCCATCCTTAGATTTAAAGGCCGTTTTCCATTCGACTCCCTCCCGAATCCTTATTTGGTGGTAACCACTCTTTAAATCCAATTTTGAGAACAGGGTGGCACCGGACAACATATCCAATATATCGTCCAAACGGGGGATGGGAAACCTATACTTGACAGTTATTTTATTGATGCCCAGTAGTCTACACACAACCTCCAAGACTTATCTTTCTTCGGGACCAACAAGACAGGGACGTCACAAAGGCTTTACTATGGCGGATAAATCCTTTAGCTAATAAATCCGAAATTAACATTTGTAGTTCATTATGTGCGGAGGGATTAAGTCGGTAATGGGGTAGGTTTGGCAAGGACGAGCCCGGGACAAAGTCAATTTCATGTTGAATATCCCTGATTGGTGGCAACTTGGAAGGTAAATCTACCGGATAGACGTCCTTATATTCTTCCAATAATGTGCGCAAAGATAACGGTATGTTCTCTAAAGATGGTGAATCTTCCTGTACTTGTAGACATACTAACGCATATATGACGCCATCGAGAAAGGTCTCACGTTCTAACTCCTTCCTACTTATAAGACTTATCGTTTTCCTTTCCGCAGGGACCACTATGTCCTTGGACGCAATCGATGGGTCTTTAGGTTGTGTGGGTTTCAAAACAATGGTCTTACCATTGAACTTGAACTCGTAGGTGTTGGCTTTGCCAAAATATGGGTCACGTCATAATCATAAAGCCATGGACGTCCTAGTAGAACGTGACAGACATCCATAGGGATGACATCACACCACACCTTATCGACGTAGTTCTTCACCGTAAGCGGTACCAAACATCGCTTAGAAACTGCGATGGACGTTTTGTTCACCCATGCTATCTTATACGGATGTGGATGCGGCTCAGTGACTAAGTGCATTCAAGTGATGGCATTCTTCGAAACGACGTTCATACAACTACCGCTATCGATTATTAACTTACAACACTTGTCACCGTTCTTAAAATTTACCGCGAAGATATTCGTCCGATTGTAATCGTCCGTCGCTCGCGGTGTATTCAGAATACATCTCATAACCATCATAAACGAGTCGTCGTCAATATCACTCGGCTCGGCGTCAGACTCAGTACCGGCTTCATAAACGATCTCAGCGGGGTCAGACGTGGTATCTAATAGTTCCAGTGGTTTACTCTTAGTGGGACACTCACTAGCGTAGTGTCCTTGAATTCCGCACAAATAACAGGTAGCGTTAGTCTTATTAATTCGTCCTACTGGGACTCTCTTACCATTGGGAATTTTATTGTTCCTAGCTGTAATTACTATGGAACTTGAGTCCGTCGATCGAAACTTTCCTTTGTCTCGCATGGATGACGAAGGTGGGGGTCCTAAGATGGATTTTCCTTTCTGGAATGCCCGGCCCTTGGACTTGTTGGCATTGTGATTTTCTATATCTAGAGCTGCATTGAATGTTGTGTTAAGGTCCGTGTGACCATAACGCAAAAGCTTGCCTTGGATGTCCGTGTTAAGTCCCTTATAGAAACGAGATAGTGTGACCTCGGGCATTTCTCGTATATCAAAATGCACCATCATATCCTTGAGTCGTCCCATGTACTCCGCTACCGATTGGCCCCCTTGACGAAGGCTGGCAAGCTCGTCGAACATTTGGGTTCGGTGATATGCCGGGACATATTGGTCATGCAGGAGTGCCTTCATAGCGGCCCACCCAATTGGGGGTGCTCCATTTATGGTGCCTAGATGCCTCTCTTCGTTCAACCAGAACGTTTTGGCTCTACCCAGAAGTTTCATTCGTGCTACTCGTACCTTCTCAACGTCCGTCAGGTTGTGCCACTCAAAATAGCACTCAATATCCATGATCCAGTTTAGAAAAAGTTGGGGTTCACCCATGCCATCGTAGGATGGTGATTCCATTTTAACATCCCTAGTTAAGTCGAACTCATAAGGGGCTCGGGGTGCGTACTCATAATCCGGATCACGAGGTAGATTTTATCGCTCTTCTCGTTGGTTGGCGGGATGGGGTGGCTGCCCCGGTCGATTTATCCCAAAGCTGGGATTTCGAGGCGCCGCCTGATTTACAGTCAACCCTTGTATTAACTGAGTGAGTGCATCGAACCTAGTGTTAAACTCTTCCCTAAGCGCCGCAATTGTTGCAGGAGCGGGCTCACCATCATCATGATGGTCGGCCATGTGTGATGTGGATGGAGAATACTCCGTGCCAAGCCTCGTGCGCATGAACAACACAGATACAGGGTGCCTCATCTAGATAAGAGACTGTTTGGATAAGAATTTTATAAATCAGGATTTTTATATGCTTAATGACTTGGAGAACGAAAATATTTTTTTGACTTATATGCTTAGAAAAATAGGTAGAAAATTCAGATTTTTTATACTTCTTTTTTTTGCAAAATTTTTTTTTGTTATATGCAGACCAAATAGAGAAATTCAGATTTGGTGATTACGAAAACGTGCACGACCAAGTGTGGGTCGACGTCCTAAGAAAGGGGAGCGTAAGGACGGTGTCGATTGAGAAATCAACACAACCTGGCTCTGATACCAAATTGATGTAGGCTAGGCCTTTGGGATCCTACACGGAGGGCGTGACTACAGCCTTGGCAACGTTATCGCTCCCTAACCGGCACACAAACGCAACGCAGCGACCACAATGATTGTTTTTTATCACTCGTGCTAACATACGGATAGCCGATCCGCAAGTGGAACGGAGAATGGCTATAGGCCAAAATCCTTTCCGGCTAAATGGAATAATATTAATTCTGATCGAGCTTTGGAGTTGTACCAAAATAGATCCACCAAACAAAATTCACGATTCGAAAAAACGGTAGGATCTATCCCAACAAAACAAAAGCGAGGAGAGCCAATCCTCTCGCGAGATCTTTTCGGAAAACCAACTGAAAATCTCAAATCTATTTTTAGGAACACCGCGAAAATTTAGCAATTCGAGAAATCACGCAAAATCCGTTCACCACAAGAATTAATCAAAGAAGAGAATCTCTTAGGTAGGAATTTCATTACCCCACTCGGAAACGTAGATCCGAGATGTTGGATCCACAAAGTACGATCATTCTTTCTTTTTGGAATCCACGAGAAACGCGCCACGGATGAAGATCTTGTTCGCCTCCTTCGCTTCTCGCCATGGTTGATTACCCCAACCTTGATTCTTCCTTGCACGAGATCTTCCTCCTCCAAGGTTGGCCGACCACCTTTGAAATAAAGGGATGGACACGTAGATGAGAGGATGTAGTAGAAAGAGGGATGCGGGAGGAAATGAGAAGAAGAAGAGAGAGAGAAGGGGGGTGCGGCCAAGAAGAAGAGGAAGAAGAAGGGGGGCCGGCGACTAGAAGAGAGGGAGGGGAGATAGAAAATTTAGGGTTGGAGGAATTCTTAATTGATTTCAATATTTGTCTCCATAACAAATGATAATGTGGCCTTATATAAGGCTTACAACCATGTGGCTATTAGCAGCCCAAAATAAAATTGTTGCAGATAAAGGCAGACCAAATAATAAAATAAATTCAAAGCTTATTTTTGTTGCGTGGGCGAAGATTGTAGTCGTGCCCGCTACGGCGCCGCAAGTCTCTTGATGGTGGAGCATCGTCGTCATCTTCTGTCACGGTCACACCGCCATGGTCATCGTCTTCATCACCCAATTGGCCGTCGTGGTGGCCGTCGCCATCAATCATAACACCGCCATGGTCATCGTCTTCATCACCCAATTGGCCGTCGTGGTGGCCGTCGCCATCAATTATGGTCCAATCATGGACAAGAGGAGCACACATGGGAACCGTTGTATCTCATGCAACAAAAATACCCCAGACTCTTATCCTATGATACAATCTAAACCTTTTGAAAATTCTTCTTATTTCATAGTGCATATAACCTCGTAGACTGGAACTTAAATTTCAGGGATGATATTTATTTTTTGTTTGTTTGTTGGGATTTGTAGCATCTCTATTCCTACTAGACCCCCTTGTTGGATCTAGTGACAAACTTTAGCGGGAGGGGGGTGAATAAGTTTATCAAATTATTTTAAGAATTAAAAATGATTTTCACCAAGGTAAACGGGTTCTGGAAGCTACCACGGGGCGCTAGCTTGCCAGCACATGGAGGTAAGTCATAGAACTCATTTTCTACGTAAAAATCCACCTTTTAGAGGCTCACACACCCTTCAGAGATCTATCTGCATACAACCACGAAATAACAACTGGAAAAAAGAATGAACAATTATTTTATTCAAAAGTAATGAAAGTGGCTTACACTTATGAATAACTAGATCTCCAGGATGACGGAGATCGGAGGCAGTGAAATACAAACTCCTTTTCATTTTCTATATTGACCGACTACCCAGACTAGTTGGATCTCTCCCTTTCCCTTACCGGATGTAATACCTCCCCTATAATGTACATATAATATGGGTCCGGCCTGGGCCCCACAACTTATAAACATCCAGCTTTAACATTATAAGTGATATAAAAGAACAACGCATATCAAAAATCAGAACACAAACAGCGGAAACCCACAAACACTAGAAGTTATCCACTATCATAGGAGTATCAAAACGCCCTTAAGGCCTTACAACAATCATGAGTACAAAAAGTGAAACAACAACAAACACAACAACATTCTTTAGAACTACTAGGATAACTCGACATGCATGCCAGATTACATTTCATGGAGCAAAGCATTCCACAAAACATACGTAAATAAAATAGAATCCACTTTATGCGGCTTATGCCTTTTTGGTCGGCGAGTTTGCTCCTGCTTACGATCCTTGCCCAGTAAAAATTTGTTGTAACATGTGTCAGCAAAGGCTGACCTCGACTGTGTAACCAACACATCTCATCCCAGCCGTCCCTAGCGGACCCCGGGGAAATCCATCACCCTGCAGGTCTGCACTTCGTATGCAAATGTATATAAACATATAGAGTAAAGAAACAGGTTATGATGCCACACATAACAAACACGTTTCTAGGTTTAACAATTAATAAAAAGGGCCTACAATACACCACGTTTGCAAACCTGGGTTTCACCCATGGCACCCTATATCACATGAATCTAACACATCATCACGCATCATGACATCACATCACATGGGTACTTTCATTTCCCTTAACGACATTCAAGACGCCTCCCGGAACTCTTTCCAAGGCCCCGCCGGCTCATGGGTCTCATGACCCGAGCTTGCCTGCAACCCTTACTTCTCATGTCAGGATTTCATCTCAGAAACAACAAACCAATGGTAAAATACCTTGCTTGACCCCACCCGCTCATAGGCTTCATCGCCCGAGCTTGTCAAAAGCTTGGCGTTCTCGTCAGTTTCTTAGAAAGGGACTTGTTTCGCCAGGACACTCTCCATATATGACTTGCACATTACGGGCAAGCCAGCCGACCACACAGACAAAGTGGTACATCAAGCAACGAACATAGCCTTTCCAACCCTAATCCACCATTCGCACTCGCATGAAATAAAGGGGGGCAAACATCACAAATGCATTCTTGCCGGAAACGGACTTCCAGCAAAATTCTTAAGGATTGTTATGAAATATCCCCTAGTCGTACTAACAGTCACAAATACGGCTTCACCCACAATGACTAATCCACTAGTAGAGTGGATTACTAATGCAACATCATGCCAAGGATGGACACAATCGACCCGTTGGCTCCTCATGAACCATGGCAACCCGAACCACTCTCATTGGAGAGATCCGGTGCCTAAATTCTTGAGAGAAAACAAGATAAAACTTATGTTATGCTTAGAACTCCTCTTCCTGCATGCTTTACACTGATGAAAATGTGAGCCTTCAAGTCCTCTGCATGGATCTGGCCCCGATTTGACGTTTGGAGCCTCAGAGCTTCGCTAATGGGTGAGAAAGTCCATCTTCTTCCTCTTCCAAATCCTCTCTCCCAAACCCTAACTCCCACTCAAAATGAGAAGAATGAGGGAAAATAACCCTTCAGCCCTACTTAAGTCTCTTGGACGGAGTGTCCTGGGCCATATGATTACAACCTAAGAAGGATGGGATGGCCTAAACTCAACTGTTTTGAAACTGCTCCCGCATGCTATCGTCGGGCGATACCAACCTACCGCGCCACATTAAATTCCTGAGCCATCAGTCAAAAAATAATGCAGCGTTACCGCCGGTGGTAGTAATATTGTTGCACGGAAGTTCACTCAATTCTTCCGTCTCAACACATTGGGCTATTAAGAAAGGTCGTTACCCTTAAAGAATGCTTCGGATCCTTGGATTCCTAGTCGGCTGGAAAGCACCGCGGCGGCTTCGCCTTCCGAACGCTAGCCTCGGATTGTGAACAGAAACTCCGCAGCTCCACCGGTGGCCGGCTCCTTCCCCTCCTCCTCCTTCTTCCTCTCTCTCTAACTTTGTAGAAAGAGGATAGTCAAAATTAAAATGAGAATTCCCATCTCATTTCCGGCCTTAAGGACACAGGGAGGACTCTCAGCCATAGGATCTCAGCTGAGGAAATGGACGGCCATGATTTGCCACAAAAGGATAAATCTTGCCTGATAGGGCCTGTGACACGCTCGTGTCACAGGCCTTGTACCTTAAGCGATACACAACTGACGTAGTCAGACCAGTACCCGGCCATGTGACACGACCGTGTCACGGGCCGTATCACCTAACACACCTTCAGACACGCCCGTATCAGCGGTCGTGTACATCAGGCTGAACAAAATCAACTTCAACCCGATCGAGACACGGCCAGTGACACGCCCGTGTCACAGGCCGCGTATCCTAAGACACACCCGTGTCGTGCCCGTGTTCACAAGGACTCAGTGCCTTGGGTACATCCCGCAAAGGACACGACCTGTGACACGCCCGTGTCCCACGCCGTATGCCCATACACAGCAGACACACCCCTAGCTCAACTTCGTCGAATGAAGTTTGCCGAGAAGAGGGAGACACGGCCCCTGACACGCCCGTGTCAGAGGGCGTGTTCCCTCATTGTTCGCAGAATAGAATTTCGTCGAACACTTGCCGCCTGCTCACCCGAGCAGGACACGCCTTGGGACACGCCCATGTCCCAGGCCATGTCACCCAACTTTTCCCAATCCTAAGATTTGGGGTGTTACACGGATGGACAAACTGAGAGGACCAACATAATGATGGAGGAGAAGCTCCGAATGTGCGCCTTGGATTTCGGAAAGAGATGGGAAGATCATCTCTATATGGTGGAGTTCGCCTAAAATAATAGCTATCAAGCTAGTTTAAATATGGCACCGTTTGAAGCTTTATATGATAGGAAATGTCGTACACCCTTAGCTTGGGCGGAAATAGGCGAGTCAAAGCTCCACAAGCCTAAGGAAGCCGAAGAGGCTAATTTGACTATACGCTCTATTCGAGATAGGCTGGTAATGGCCCAAGATAGGAAAGCCAAATACTACAACTCCAAGTACCAGAATTTGGAATTTGTTGTTGGCGATTGAGTATATTTGAAAATCAAACCCTTCAAGGGCGTGTCCAGGATTCAGCGCCTGAAAAAGTTAAGCTCGAGCTATCTTGTCCCGTTTGAAGTTATTGAACGAGTTGGAGAACCTACCTATCGGCTAGATCTTTCGGCAGAACTGAGTGGATTGCATGATGTGTTCCACATATCAGTGCTTCAAAAAGCCGTGAAAGATCCAGCTCAAGTAATTGCGAATGATCGCTAACCGGTCGAATCAGGGATAACGACGAAGGTTAGACCCATTCAAATCGAGGATAAAGAGGTTAAGCAGCTGTGGAACAAGACAATTGGGATGGTCAAAATAAGGTAGGACAAGTATGGTCGTGAAGAACTAACATGGGAGCGTGAGCATACCATGCGTGATGAATATCATGAATTGTTTGTATAAGTTGTTATAACATTGTTTGCATGAATAAAAAGTTATTATAACCCTTAAGTTGCAGTTTTCCTTATAGCTGTAAGCAAATTTCGGGACAAAATTTCTATTAGGAGGGGAGGGTTGTTGTAACACCCCCATCCGTCTTATGACATATAACAGAATGTCTAGCAGGAACCCTATGACAGATACCATGAATAGTCGGAAGGGTTACGTATGAATAACCAAACTATCCAATTAAGACAACTCATCCTATCACAGACCATTCTAGTGGAAGCTTTTAAACAGTTGAAAGAACCCATAACGGTAATCCAATAATCATGAATGTCCACAACCACTACAACTGGAATGAAAAACAAATACACTGAAAGGTACACGACCTTATGGCCTTACAGAAGTTCACTTAATAAAATAATGTTTTTCATACATCGGCTCGCAGGTCGGTCACACATGACAAACTAAAGTACAACTATTCGCTTGGGCCTTCGAGGGCCAGCTCAGCAACATGGGCTCCAGCCCGCTATTTGGTACCTGGCTCCGCAGCACTTGCAAGCAACATTCCACAGCACGGTGGCAAACAAGCAACGGTCAGCCAAAGCCTACCAAATTATAACGACCCCGCAACTTTCTCGGGACTGCGGTGCTCCTTCATTGCATTTCATTAGCCCAGCTAAACAATTAAGTATAAATATATTTCGCCACAGGTGTAGGCTCGCATAGCCAAACACCCCATGCACTCAGGGCACATTAACGGTGAATCCGGTCAATTTCGTGGCTTCACCACCATCCCCAAGAGGGCAATAACATTAGCATTTTAGCCTTTCTGACCACTATCTAAGGCTCCCGACTATGCCAATGGCCAGTCCCCATCAATGGGTCTCTCGCACTGAAACACATAGCCCAAGTCCGATTCCACTTGCCCGTTGCTCACACCGCCTAGTCACCTTAAGACCTACGCGCGGGCCAAGCTTCTCTCGGATCCTAACATTTCCAAACAATCACATAACCCAGTTATGTTCAAGGCCGGTTCCCTGACCGTCAAGTTAGCAGAACAACGATTTCGCTCAGTTTTCCGAGTGCGCTTTGGAGTTAATACCCAAGTATCCCTGCTGCAATCTACCCCGTAGAAACCAAAAAACCCAAAGCATGGAGTCTCCTCCGGCAAACCGTAACAAATGCAACATCACCGATCCATACCAACATGTCCGGGTAGGCTTCACACACAATGCCTATGTCCGTACTTCGATTCCGCACTCTATATGCAACACAAGGAGGACTATTCACGTCAACCCCGGGGAACACCGTATACTCGCCGCACACTCGCGGGAGCGGGTCTCCCTATGCAAAAGGAAGAGAGCTTCACATGCTCAAGTAGAGAATCTTACGCTTGTAGTACGCTTTTGTGCCATGGAAAACTATCCGGATAGAAGTCTTCGCAACGGAATTTCCTCCACGGATCCGCTCTAGGTTCTCTAAACGGTGCTCCAATTATCCGCCGGCAGCCGGAATCCTCCTCCTTCTTCCTCCTCTCTCTAACTCCTTGAAAGAGTGTCCTTAAGAGAGAAATGAGAAATTGATCCTCTATTTCCGACCTTAACAGAGAAGGGACTCATCTGGGCCGTCAGATCTTAATTAAAGAAATCGAATGGCTCAGATCCGCTTAAAAATCCTCAAACATGGGCCGAACACGGCCTTGCATACGGCCGTCTCCCAGGCCGTGTTCCTCGATCCAGGCACGATCGTCGAACACAGAAACTCACACGGGCTAAGACACGCCCCTGTCTCAATTTGACACGCCCGTGTCGGGTCCTCAACACGCCCTTGATCGGGGGCATGTCACATATAACCGCCACGCCAACCGACACGACCCTCCTGAACATGGGTGGGGACACGGGTATGAACATGCCCGTGTCACCCCTGACATGCCCGTGTCAAAACTATGTACAACCCGTGTTTCCTGTCGTGTCCTTCTCTGGATACATCCGACCAACACATAAGGAAAGACATGGCCTTGGACATGCCCGTGTCCTAGGCCCTGTACCCCTATACAGGCACCAAAATTTCTTTTGGACGCGGTCAGCTCAAAAATGATTTTCGGGGCATTACAAATCTCCCCCCCTAAGGAATTTCATCCTGAAATTAAGTAAAGGTACACAAAATTAAATGTTACCTGAGTGGAATAACTCAAGGAATTCCTAGAACATAGTTTGCTCTCGCTCCCATGAAAGCTCCTCACGTCCGCAGTTATCCCAACGGACCTTAACCATTCTGATTTCTTTGTTGCGGAGTCGTTTGACTTCAACATCTTCTATACAGATAGGCTTGACCTTTATCGTCAACTCGTAATCAACCAGCACTTGATCGACCGCAACTATCTGCGAAGGTTCTTACACTGCCTTACGCAACATCGATACGTGGAACACATCGTGTAGCCCACTCAATTCCACCCACAGCTTCAATCTATACGCTGCTTCACCAACACGCTCCATGATTTCAAATGGTGCACGGTATCTCGGACTCAGCTTCTTCAAGCGTCGAACCCGCGAAACTCCCTTGAACGGCTTGATTTTTAAATACACCCAGTCGCCAGCACCAAACTCCATGTTCCTATACTTGGCGTTATAGTACTTTGCTTGCATGTCCTGAGCGATCTTCAACCTTTCCTGAATTGTACGGACCATTGAAGTGGCGTCATCCACCGCTTGATGTTTATACAACTTCGACTCGCCTGTCTCCAACCAAGACAATGACGTATGACACTTCCTCCCATACAAGGCCTCGAAAGGTGCCATTCCAATACTCGCTTGGAAGCTGTTGTTATACACAAACTCCACCATGTACAGGTGATCCTCCCAATGCTTTCTGAAATCTAGGACGCATATGTGAAGCATGTCCTCCATCGTCCTGTTGACCCTCTCAGTCTGAGCATCCGTCTGTGTATGGAAGGATGTGTTGAAACTCAGCTTAGTTCCTAACAAACTATGCACCAGCCTCCACGCCTTCAATGTGAAGCGTCTATCTCGGTCACTAACAATGTTGCGGGGCACACCATACAACTGCACGATATTATCCACATAGAGTTTGGCTAACTTTTCCACTGGATGTTCCTTCCTATTCGGGATGAAATGCGACACTTTTGTCAACCTATCTACGACCACCCAGATGGCTTCATTACCCCACTGCGACTTTGGCAAACCATGCACAAAATTCATAGAAATGTCGTCGAATTTCCATTCCGGGATAGGCAAGAACTTTAGGAAACCTCTGAGCTTCTGGCACTCCGCCTTCACCAAGGTACAAGTTTGGCACTTGGCCACATAAAGTGCTACATCCTTCTTTAACCCTATCCACCAGAATAACTTCTTCATATCTCTATACATTTTCGTGCTTCCCGGGTGGATTGAGTACTTGGTATGATGAGCCTCGTACATCAACTCCTCCCGAAGATTATCAGCACTAGGGACGCATAGACGACCGTCCTTCCTTAGCAGTCCATCCTCAACCGCAAACTGGGAATTTGACCCATCCGAAGATACATCTAAGATCCGCTTCATGCTGCTATCATGAACCAAAGCCCGTCGAACCCTATCAGCCAGGTCATACTGCACTTCTGTCCAACACAATATTTCCTCGGCACTAGACCGTTTATCAACGCAAGAGATCTCTAATGCCTCCAAATCACGAACCAAGCTCTCATTATGTACCGATAACCAACTGGCCTGTGCAGGAGCCCTGCGGCTCAATGCATCCGCCACTGCATTTCCATTCCCAGGTACATAATGTATCTCGAAGGTGTAGTCCCCCAAGCACTCCATCCACCTCCACTGCCTCATGTTCAGATCCTTCTCATCTAAGAAGAACTTCAGGCTCTTATGGTTGGTGTAGATATCACCTTTCACACCGTATAGGTAGTGCCTCCACAGCTTTAGAGCGAATATCACGGGCGCTAACTCTAGGTCATGAACCGGATAATTTCTCTCATGAACCTTCAATTATCGTGAACTGTAGGCTATCACGCTCCCATGCTGTAGCAGAACACAACCCAAACCACTGCCCGAAGCGTCACTATAAATTTCAAATCCTTTGGTTCCACTCGGCGAACATAAAATAGGCGCTGTGGTCAACCGCCTCTTCAACTCTTCAAAAGCCTGCTCACACTCTAGCGACCACACAAACTTCTGGTCTTTCCTTATCAACGTCGTGAGTGGTAATGCTATCCACAAGAAGTTCTCTACGAAGCGCCTGTAGTAGCCGGCAAGCCCCAGAAAGCTCCGGATTTCCGCCACTGTAGTCAAAATAGGCCACTCCCGTATCGCCACTATCTTCGCCGGATCCACCGCTATTCCTTCTCCACTAACGACATGACAAAGGAAATCTACTGAGGATAACCAGAACTCACACTTGTAGAACTTAGCGTACAACTAATTTCTCCTCAATGTCTCCAACACCATGTGTAGATGCTTGTAATGGTCCTCCTCACACTGCGAGTATACCAAGATATCATCGATAAATATCATCAAGAAATGATCAAGGTATTCTCGGAACGTCCTATTCATCAGATCCATAAACACACGGATGGCGCAATGGTCAGCCCAAATGGCATGACCGTGAACTCATAATGCCCAAACAGCGGTCTGAACGGTGTCTTCGGGATGTCACTTTCCCTTATCCTCAATTGGTAGTTGCCGGACTTCAGATCTAACTTCAAATATATTGTTGACCCAACCAAATGATCAAATAGATCGTCAATCCTGGGAATCAGATACTTGTTCTTCTTCGTAGGCTTGTTCAACTCCCGATAGTCAATTTAGAGTCGCAAGCTCCCATCCTTCATCTTAACGAAAAGTGTTAAAATTCAACAAACCGCAGACGCCCCCTTGGATACCCTGTTGAACACTCAACAAACCGAAGGAGAATACGCCCACTTATATGTTGAAAGTTTTCCCGGATCGTGGAGTTAACAGTGGTTCTCTCAACAAAGCAGTAACAACCAGCAACACATGCAGCACAAGCTTCTTTATTGATCAAGAGCAAACTTCTTTACAAGGCGAGACATATATGGCGAGACATGCTTCACCAAAACCCAACACCGGGAGAGCAGAGACAGTTACAAAGACAAGAACAAAAAACAAGCCGCGCGGACTCAATCAACAAGCCGCCGACCTACTGCTGTGGAGTCCGCTCAGTCCGCCAGGTCGCCAGACCGCAACCCAAGCCGCGCGGACTCACCCTTACTCCAATGCTTAGCTCTTCACCGCCGGTCTGCACGCTGCCAGACCGCACAAGCTGCGTCACCGAATGGAACAGTCCGCCTGAAGCAGGCGACTTCCTGAACCCCGAACCAAGTCGCCAAAGAGAAGACCGCCTGGCCGCTATCCGCGACCTGCTGTTTACCGCCTGTTGCTTAACCGCAGAGTCCGCACTGTCCCTGACCGCAATCAGAGCCAAGTCCTGGCTTTCCAGCGCTATCCGCACAACCTGCACAGCACAACCGGGTCAACTCTCTATCCGCGCGGACACAAAGTCCAGACCGCAGCAACTTACGCGAGCTCAATTACTGTTCACTTACTTCGGTCCAGGTTTCTTTTTTATTTCCTGATGTGACGTGGGTCCTATTTATAGGCACGACGATGAGTATGGTCACCGCCCTTGCCGATAGGATCACCGCCACAACCCGCAGCTAGAACAAGTGTGTCCGCACAGCCCGCGGACACACATTCCAGTTCGCCGCTCCTGTGCAGATAGCCAGTCAGCCCCAGCTTCTCCAAGGCCGGACTCCAATATCCAGTCCGCCTTGCCGCCAGAGACCAAGCCAGGACAACAGCCGGACTCCACAACAGCCGTGTCCGCCATTCTGCGGACAAGGCATCAGCCCGCAAAACCCGAGCCCGCAGCCTCGCCATCAAGGCACCTGTCGGACTCAGCGGACACCCGGCTTCCGTCCGCATATCCCAAGTCCATTGCCTAATCACCAAGGCATTGCCGGACTCAGCGGACATGCCGATCCAGTCCGCGTACACAGCGAACTCCAGTCCGCTTCCCTGAGTCCATAACCTCATCACAAGGCTCAACCGGACTCAGCGGACTCTGGCTCCAGTCCGCACGCTCCTGCACAGGTAATCCTCCAGTCCGCGTATCCCCAAGCTAGCACACAAGGCAACAGCACTTCTACTAAGCTTGGCGGACTGAGAAATCAGCCCGCGCTCCACTGCGCGATCTCCCCGGACTGAGCCATACTGGACTTGGTTCAATTCCCACCAAGTCCAGTCCGCTGGCCACAAGGGCCAGTCCGCACTTACTGGCGGACACTGGATCTAGCCCGCCATACCGGGCGACCTCCAGTTCCTGTCCGCGCTGACCGGCGGTCTCCACTGGAGCAAGAACAAGGCAACTGCCAAACCGGTCTGTCGAGCTCCAGTTCTTCAGTCCGCTTCAAGCCGGACTCCGCGGATAACATTCCTATCCACCCGGTTACTTCCTGGGAGTAAACCGCCTGCTGAGCATACACTGGCCTGTCAGACCGCCGCTGCTGTCCGCGCAGTCCGCGCGAACAGACCGCCCAGGCCGCCACAGAGCAAACCGCCTGCAACATCCCTGCCGACCTAGCAGTCCGCCAACCCAGTCCGCGTAGTCCGCGCGGATAGGTTTCCCAAGCCTTCCATTCACCCACTTTCACTTCACAGAATTCAACACTCCCCCTTGAAGTGAGAAGTGGTGAATAACTCCAGCAGCTCCCGTAACCTTGCAACTGGTCCTTCCGATAGCATCTACGAAGAGATGTCCAAGACATAGTCCTCGCCCCGCATATCATGGACCATGAGGGAGCCCTCCAGCATCTCCAAAAAGGAGCCATGCTTCCCTCTGCCTTCTTCAGCTTCAACCTCCACTCATGCATCACAGGAGTATCACCAACTTCCTTGGACCCAGAAGCCCAAGCCTCGTTGCCTCTGAGAGAAGTCACCTCTTCAGACTTGGTGTCAACCACCTCCTTGATTCTAGTGGGGTCATCACAGCCAGAAGTTCCTTGCTCGACCTGAGGGCTAACAAGGAAACACGGGACCAAGTCCGCCGTGTTCCCTTGGCTATATCGAGCTGGTGGCTTACTGATCCTCTTCGATCTCCGAAGAACCTGATCATGGCTAACCACCTCCACTGCTTTTGAACCAGCTCCGTTCCCGGCAAACCCGGAACAATGCTCCCTTTGCTCCCTGAACAAGACGCCTCCTTACTGGAACCAAGAGCACCTGGAGCAACGCTCTCCCTACTACCTGAACCAGAAGACTCCCTCTTGAACAAGAACTGCCTGGAACATCGCTCCCCCTGCTTCCTGAACCGGAAGCCTCCGCCTTTGAGCCAGAAGGTCCTGGAGCATCGCTCCCCCTTTTTCCCGACTCTGACGCCTTTGCCCCGGAGCTAGAACAACCTGGAGCACCTGGTGACTCAGGCAACTCCACTTCCTTAGCAGCAGCCTCCTTCAGCCCACCATCTGACCTGCTTATCTCTAGCTCCACATAAGAGCTACCCCAATACGGCGTCAACTCATCAAAAACAATGTCCCTCGACACTATGAGTTTCTTCGTCGCAGGATCCATACACCTCCATCTTCTTCTCTGCTCATCATACCCAAAAAAGACTAGCTTTGTCATGAGAGCACCCGGAGAATGTATATAGCAGGTAGATCCAAACACCCGAAGGTGCTTCACTGAGGGCTTTACTCCGAACATTAGCTCATAAGGAGTCTTCATTATGATCGGACTAAGAGGCATCCGGTTGATGACATGAGCAGCACAGGCTATTCCCTCCGCCCAAAGAGCCTTCGGAACGCCTTTACTTCGAAGCCAACACTTGCAGGTCTCCGTTAACCAACGGATCATCCGAGCTGCAATACTACCCTGCTGTGAAGTATGTCCACAAGAAAGCTCCATCCGGATCCCTTGCTTCCTGCAAAAGCGTGAGAACTCGGTTGAGGCAAACTCACCACCGAAACTTGTCCTCAACACCTTGATCCTCCGGCCAAGCTGGCCTTCAACAAGCTTCTTGAACTCCACAAACAAGCGTACCATGTTGGACTTCTTCTTCATAAAGTATACCCAAGTATACCCAGAATAGTCATCAACCAATATCAGCATGAACCTGCTGCCTCCAAGACTGGCCGTGACGGTCGGTCCCACCAGAGCACAATGGACAACCGCCAATGGTGCATTACTACTGGATTGTGCTTTGTCGACCATGAAGCGATAGGCTCCACTTTCCTGACATTCCGCACACCCCCGACCATCCCCATAGGATGACAATCTAGGCAAGCCTCTTACGAGTCTTCTCTCCGCCATTGCTTTCAGCTTGTCCATCCCTACATGCCCCAATCTTTCATGCCAGATAGCTGCACTATCACTGGCATCCAGCCGATCAGATCCAGAACTAGTTGAAGTCCCAACTACGTTCTTCTCCTTCCTCCCTACCTGAGCAACGTTCGCCGAGAGCAAGGTAACCTTGCACTCCCTCCGAAGATGACCTTGCTGCTTGCATTTATAGCACCTTGGTCCTTCCTTCCTCTTCCTATCACGCCTAGGAGAATCACTCCTTTCTTCCTGATATGAAGTAGAGGGACCAACATCAGCAGCAACCTCCTTCACCTTCTTCCTGAACAACCCATCAAGGGAAGTCCAGACCTCCGCAGCTGACCGACATCCACTGATGTGGTCCAAGAGCTCCGATGAGATCACCTGCTTGAGAATAGACTCCGCTTTCGCATTTGCCTCCTTCCAAGCTCTCATCGCCTCAGCATTGCCAGCAGTATCCGCTTGTCTTCCTGCTCCGCATACAACCTCCCAAAGGTCCTCGCCAAGAAGAAAGCTCTTCATACAGGACTTCCACCGTTCACAGTTCGCCTCTGTAAGAAGATCAATACCAAGACAACTTGCATCCTCCACTGCCATGGTTCTACCACTGGTTTCCTCGACAGACGAGCAACTACTTCCATTGAGCACTGCTTGACCACTCCAACAACCTCGCTCTGATACCATGTTAAAATTCAACAAACCGCAGACGCCCCCTTGGATACCCTGTTGAACACTCAACAAACCGAAGGAGAATACGCCCACTTATATGTTGAAAGTTTTCCCGGATCGTGGAGTTAACAGTGGTTCTCTCAACAAAGCAGTAACAACCAGCAACACATGCAGCACAAGCTTCTTTATTGATCAAGAGCAAACTTCTTTACAAGGCGAGACATATATGGCGAGACATGCTTCACCAAAACCCAACACCGGGAGAGCAGAGACAGTTACAAAGACAAGAACAAAAAACAAGCCGCGCGGACTCAATCAACAAGCCGCCGACCTACTGCTGTGGAGTCCGCTCAGTCCGCCAGGTCGCCAGACCGCAACCCAAGCCGCGCGGACTCACCCTTACTCCAATGCTTAGCTCTTCACCGCCGGTCTGCACGCTGCCAGACCGCACAAAGCTGCGTCACCGAATGGAACAGTCCGCCTGAAGCAGGCGACTTCCTGAACCCCGAACCATGTCGCCAAAGAGAAGACCGCCTGGCCGCTATCCGCGACCTGCTGTTTACCGCCTGTTGCTTAACCGCAGAGTCCGCACTGTCCCTGACCGCAATCAGAGCCAAGTCCTGGCTTTCCAGCGCTATCCGCACAACCTGCACAGCACAACCGGGTCAACTCTCTATCCGCGCGGACACAAAGTCCAGACCGCAGCAACTTACGCGAGCTCAATTACTGTTCACTTACTTCGGTCCAGGTTTCTTTTTTATTTCCTGATGTGACGTGGGTCCTATTTATAGGCACGACGATGAGTATGGTCACCGCCCTTGCCGATAGGATCACCGCCACAACCCGCAGCTAGAACAAGTGTGTCCGCACAGCCCGCGGACACACATTCCAGTTCGCCGCTCCTGTGCAGATAGCCAGTCTGCCCCAGCTTCTCCAAGGCCGGACTCCAATATCCAGTCCGCCTTGCCGCCAGAGACCAAGCCAGGACAACAGCCGGACTCCACAACAGCCGTGTCTGCCATTCTGCGGACAAGGCATCAGCCCGCAAAACCCGAGCCCGCAGCCTCGCCATCAAGGCACCTGCCGGACTCAGCGGACACCCGGCTTCCGTCCGCATATCCCAAGTCCATTGCCTAATCACCAAGGCATTGCCGGACTCAGCGGACATGCCGATCCAGTCCGCGTACACAGCAAACTCCAGTCCGCTTCCCTGAGTCCATAACCTCATCACAAGGCTCAACCGGACTCAGCGGACTCTGGCTCCAGTCCGCACGCTCCTGCACAGGTAATCCTCCAGTCCGCGTATCCCCAAGTTAGCACACAAGGCAACAACACTTCTACTAAGCTTGGCGGACTGAGAAATCAGCCGCGCTCCACTGCGCGATCTCCCCGGACTGAGCCATACTGGACTTGGTTCAATTCCCACCAAGTCCAGTCCGCTGGCCACAAGGGCCAGTCCACACTTACTGGCGGACACTGGATCTAGCCCGCCATACCGGGCGACCTCCAGTTCCTGTCCACGCTGACCGGCGGTCTCCACTGGAGCAAGACCAAGGCAACTGCCAAACCGGTCTGCCGAGCTCCAGTTCTTCAGTCCGCTTCAAGCCGGACTCCGCGGATAACATTCCTATCCGCCCGGTTACTTCCTGGGAGTAAACCGCCTGCTGAGCATACACTGGCCTGTCAGACCGCCGCTGCTGTCCGCGCAGTCCGCGCGAACAGACCGCCCAGGCCGCCACAGAGCAAACCGCCTGCAACATCCCTGCCGACCTAGCAGTCCGCCAACCCAGTCCGCGTAGTCCGCGTGGATAGGTTTCCCAAGCCTTCCATTCACCCACTTTCACTTCACAGAATTCAACAAAAAGAACCGGTGAACTCCAAGGCGACGAAATTGGACGCACATACCCTTGCTCCAACAACTCCTGTAGCTGCACCTTCAACTCCGCCATCTCTCGCGGCGCTATTCGGTACGGAGAGCGTGATACCGGTTTGGCACCCGGTACCAGCTCAATAGTAAAATCAATCTCCCGCTGAGGAGGAGCTCCTAGGAGATCATCTGGGAACACATCAGGATACTCGGACACAACTGGGATACTGTCAAGACTTGGCCTAGGCATTGAAGCATGCACTAAGGTGACAAACAGCTCTATACCAGACCGAACTGCCTTGATCACTTGAAGGGCCAAAACCAAAACTTTACTCGACCACTTCATGCCCACAAACGTAGTCTCCCGTTCAGTACGTAGCCCTAACTTAATCTCCTTTTGGTTGCAATCGATGTAAGCTTGCTGGTCCGAGAGCCAGTCCATACCAAAGATTACGTCGAACTATACTAACGGTAGAATCAACGCTCACAAAACATACTCCTGGTCCCCAATTCGGATCTTTACCACACAGAATTTATCCGCGCGCATTGAGCACCCATTGGATAACGACACATCCAACTTGTCTTTTGTCATCGAGGAAGGGACCCCGATGCGTGACACGAATCTTTCAGACAAGAAGGAATGTGAAGCCCCGACGTACCTGACGAAGGGGCTGAGTTCGAAGTCCTCTGCTTCTTGTTCCATATGTGGAATCCTGACTTTGCATTTGGCACTTTGAACTCTGCCTGCTTTTCCCCTGGGTCGTTCTTCTCTTGTATTTTCTTCACAACCTTTTCCGATGACCGGGCCGAATTGACCAAGGCTAGGAAGCCCTGCGCCTTAGGCCCAACAAGGAGTAACTGTAGGTCGCCGCGTAGACCTCATAAAATCAGTTGGTCTTCCTCTCTTCTTCCGTAAGCATAGCACCAGCACACCGACTGAACCGTGTAAACTCGTGGAGATACTCATGCACGCTTCTGGCTCCCTGAGTCAACCCAAGATACTGGTTTTCCATCTCAAGCTTCTAAGCAGAGGGTAAATATCTGGCCAAGAACAATCTTGAGAATTCCTCCATAGGCACATTAGCAAGTTGCCTTCCCACTAGGAGATGAAACTCCAGCTCGTCCCACCACAGCCTCGTCTCACCAGCCAAAAGGAAGGTCGCTATGGTGGTCTTCTGCCACTCCTCAGTTAACGTGGCCATCAAGATTCTCATTAGCATAGAAAGCCAATCCTCAGCTTGAGCTGGCATTCCAATCCCATTAAACACCAGAGGATTAAAGCCCATTACATGCTTGAGCTGTCACTCCATAGCCCTCCTCGGCTCTACCTGACCCACTGCCATGCGCTCCACCACTCTCGGCTCTGCCGCCCTAACCGGTTCTTGCTCATTCACAGGAGGTTTGTGATGCATTTTCCCTGCAGGTTAGACATTTATCATCGCAAAGACTGCTTCAGCCACCAACTTGATGGTTTCCACTGAAGGAGGTGTTGTAGGCACATCCCTCGGTGCACTACTTTCCGCCAATTGCGGACGCTCTGATTGACCAGCATCGCTCCTAGCTGCATATAATAGCAAAGAACCTATATTAGACGACACACAAATTGCTAAAAGCAATCATTGGAACACTCAGGTTCCACAAAATAAGTGTATTTTTCCATTCCTAAGTGGGCATTCGTGGGTTCTTTTTGATGTTATAACGATGACGCACATATGTGCTCAGCACATCTTAAAAGAATTCGCCCCCGAATTCATTTAAGCCTGACCGTAACCAGAAGTCTGATACCAAATTGTAACACCCCCATCCGTCGTATGACATATAACAGAAGATCCAACTGGAACCCGACGCCATATACCACAGACAGTCGGAAGGGTTACGTATGAATAACCAAACTATCCAATTAAGACTACTCGTCCTATCACAAAGCATTCTAGCGGAAGCTTTTAAACAGTTTAAAGAACCCATAACGGTAATCCAATAATCATGAATGTCCACAACCACTACAACTGGAATGAAAAATAAATACACTGAAAGGTACACGGCCTTATGGCCTTACAGAATTTCATTTAATAAAATATGTTTTTCATACATCGGCTCGCAGGCCGGCCACACATGACAAACTAAAGTTCAACTATTCGCTTGGGCCTTCGAGGGCCAGCTCAACAACATGGGCTCCAGCTCGCTATTTGGTACCTGGCTCCGCAGCACCTGCAAGCAACATTCCACAGCACGGTGGCAAACAAGCAACGGTCAGCCAAAGCCGACCAAATTATAATGACCCCGCCCCTTTCTCCGGATGGCGGTGCTCCTTCCTTGCATTTCATTAGCCCAGCTAAACAATTAAGTATAAATATATTTCTCCACAGGTGTAGGCTCGCACATCCAAACACCCCGTGCACTCAGGGCACATTAACGGTGAATCCGGTCAATTTCGTGGCTTCACCACCATCCCCGGGATGGCAATAACATGAGCATTTTAGCCTTTCTGACAACTGTTTAAGGCTCCCGACTATGCCAATGGCCAGTCCCCATCAATGGGTCTCTCGCACCGAATCACATAGCCCAGGTCTGATTCCACTTGCCCGTTGCTCACAGCGCCTAGTCACCTTAAGACCAAATCGCGGGCCAAGCTTCTCTCGCATCCTAACATTTTCAAACAATCACATAACCCAGTGATGTTCAAGGCCGGTTCCTTGACCGCCAAGTTAGAAGAACAACGATTCCGCTCAGTTTTCCGGGTGCGCCTTGGAGTTAATCCGCAACGATCCCTGCTGCAATCTACAGCATAGAAACCCGAAAACCCAAAGAACGGATTCCTCTCCGGCAAACCAAAATAAATGGAACATCACTGATGCAGACTAACATGTCTAGGTAGGCTTCACACACAATGCCTATGTCCATACTTTGATTCCAGACTCTATATGCAACACAAGGGGGACTATTCACGTCAACCCTAGGGAACAACGCACACTCACGGGAGCGGGTCTCCCTATGCAAAAGGAAGAGAGCTTCACATGCTCAAGTAGAGAATCGTTACCCTTGTAGTACGCTTTTGCGCCATGGAAAACTATCCGGATAGAAGTCTTCGCAACGGAATTTCCTCCACGGATCCGCTCTAGGTTCTCTAAACGGTTCTCCGATGCTCCGCCGGCAGCTGAAATCCTCCTCCTTCTTCCTCCTCTCTTTAACTCCTTGAAAGAGAGTGCTTAAGAGAGAAATGAGGAATTGATCCTCTATTTCTGACCTTAACAGAGCAGGGACTCATCTGGGCCGTCGTATCTTAATTAAAGAAATCGAACGGCTTATATCCACTAAAAAATCCTCAAACCTGGGCCGAACACGGCCTTGCACACGGCCGTGTCCCAGGCCGTGTGCCTCGATCCAGGCGCGATCGTCGAGCATAGAAACTCACACGGGATAAGATATGCCTGTATCTCAATCGGACACGCCCGTGTCGGGTCCTCGACACACCCGTGACCGGGGGAGTGTTACATATAACCGCCACGCCAACCGACACGACCCTCCTGAACACCGGTGGGGACATGGGTATGAACACGCCCGTGTCACCCCTAACACGCCCGTGTCAAAACTATGCACAATACGTGTTTCCTGCCATATCCTTCTCCGGATACAGCCGGCCAACACACAAGGAAAGACACTACCTTGGACACGCCGGTGTCCTAGCCGTGTACCCCTATACAGGCACCAAATTTTCTTTTCGACGCAATCAGCTCAAAAACGATTTCTGGGGCGTTACAGTTGTAACACCTCAGATTTGATAGCAGAAATTATGTTACTATCGCCAGGCGATATTGGGTATTGCCTGATGGTAATTGCAATGCAGCGTTTGTCGAGCTACACTCGACACACTCAATGGTTTCGATGAATCGTCGAAAGGATATCGCCGAGTGGTAATAGTGGGTATCGCTGGATGGCAATAACAATAAGTGTTGAGTCGGCACTCGATAAACTCAATGCACTCGATGCCTGAAAGAATTGAGTGTCATGATATCACAGCGACAGTGGCTGTCGCTGGGCGTTAGTACCATGTGGCATATGATACGTGTCAGATTGGCTTTGAATCGACCAATAAGCGGTGGTTGAGCTGGGTCAAAGTGGTCAAAGTGGTGAATGATATCGCAAAATGGCGACAGTTGATATCTCCAAGCGATATCGCCAAAGTTGACAAGTCTACTCAAATCCTAGCATTTGCTTTGTTTTGAATGTGAGACAATGTGGTTGTGATTAATCCTGAATCTACTAACCAGAGAAGAATAAGAAGGAGGTTTCATTCTCTTTCTCTCCCTCTCTCTCTTCATTTCTTGATTTCCCTTGAGTGAAAAGGAAGAAGAAGCTAGGGAAGTGCTGGGCTGAGCTTTGTGAGTTCGCTGAAGGAGATCTTGTCGTCAGAGTCCAGATCTGAGGATAGATTCGGGAAGAGGAGAACGACGTGCTTCTCTCCATCAGCAAAGAAAAGCTTCGCCATGGCTCCGAAGAGTACTACAAGGGTAACGATCATCCTTCTTGGACAAGTGAAGTCCTAATTTTGCATGTGTATGGAATCCTCCACCAAAAGGTGGGCTGTTAAGTGGATTCTGTTGGGTTGATAGTTGTATCCCCAAGTAAGTTTTCTTATAGATCCGGAAATGTGTAGTACGAAATAGTCATGCTGTGTGAAGCCCATTTAGACAGGTTGGTCTGGATGGTTATGTTTTCTTTTGTGCACCAGAGAAGACTGTGCGTATAAATGAGTATTTTATAGAGTTTGTGGGTTATGCCTGCGAAGTGGAGTAACAGGAAGTACTGGAGAGGATCTCTAGAAAAATACCCGGGTGAAATCACAGTTTTGGTAACTATTGATATCGCCGGGAGACAGTGGGTGTTTCCGACAGCGATAGATCCCAGAGAGCTATTTGTGATGTGAAAGACTAGTTTTCTGGCACTGCAGGTTACTGCAAGGTTTGGGTTGAGTTTGGGCACAGAAAGTCAGTTCTGTGGATCTCTCCAAGCGATTGTGATGAATGCTGACATTAACTCCTTTTTTGTGAAGCTAGTCCATGGTGGACATTGTGGCTATTGGGAGCTATGAGCTCTTAAAAGTCTTCGTGTCAAATCGATAAGGGAGAAGCCGACTTGCGTCATTTGTGACGATTTGATCATCGTGTAAAGGCTGACTCGTCTCCGCATTATGGTTTTCAACTTGAGTTGCCCAGGTTATTGGGCATTCGTTGTAATACATAATGAGAGTCTTAAGCCTGCTTGCCATTAAAACTAAAGTCTCCGACTGTAGGCCGTGGAGCGCAATGCTCAAGGTTGCCATTGGAAACGGTGGTGGGGCCTAACACTTCGGCACATCGAATATGTTCCCAGAGTGCACAAAACATTTGACAACTGAGGCATTCATTTGTGATATGTTGAACTGTGCTTGAGTGCATGTTCTTGTAATATATCTGCTTGTGAAATGTTATGCGTGCATAGAAGGAATACCGCTGCCCCGGTTAAGGGGTAGGGTCGTTATAAATTTGTCAGCTGAATGCTGATCATTGCTTTGTTTGCCACCGTTGCGGCGGATTATCCCCATTCAGGTGCTAGAGAGCCGAGTGGAAAATAATGTGTTGAATCCCTTGCTGTTGTTTCTATGCTGGCCCTCGAAAGCTAAATAAAAAAATATTTTATGATTTTCCTGTGTGCTCGGCCTGTTTGCTGATGTATGTTATCCACACTTATTAAGAATATGTGTAAGGCCGTAAGACCAAACTCTTTGGTGTAAGTTGTATACATTCCTGTGAGATATATATAAATGTGGTGGTTTATATGTATAGTGTACATTCCTGGATAATGAGTTCAAGTTTAATCCCGAATACTTCTGCTAGAATGCTCTGAGTTAGGATCCGCATACTGGTTTTGATATTCATAAGTAATGTCCCCGACTGTCTATGGAATATGGCGTGAGGCCATGGTCGGACCTTCTGTTATATTTCATGTGACAGACGGAGGTGTTACATATAACACCTTCTTTCCAAAACCCATTTCATTCTCTGGATTATAATCATGCACATCCCTATCAGATTTCATAAGAATATCATTTGTACAACCAAACGTATCAATTCATTTGTTCACTGACTTACCCAAACTATTTATTTATCAAACTCCATTAAACTGTTTGTACATTTGTGTTTCACCAAACCATTTGTTTATCACAATTATGTATAGACTAAGTTTGACAAAATCTCAACATTATTTTGCTACAAAATCACTACCAAATCCAAACCCGTTCTACACAAACCCGAGAACAACATACACTTAAGACATGACTGTACAACAACTTCGACTGGACATTCCTGAGGATACAAGACTCGTATGAAATCATGTAACTATCTGTTGGAAAGGTCCTTCCAAGGGCTAAAACTTTCGTATTTAGTCAAAAACCCAGATCTGGCCGCATCATAATAGAAAATGGCCTTGAAGTTCACTACGCACAGAAAACAGATTTCTGCACGCATCTTAAAGCAAGATAAACGACATCAGTTCATCTTGTTCATTTAGATATTCCTTCCGAACCAAATACAACGCTTCCTCATCCCTTACTCACCATCAATAGAACATTTCTTCTTCGGAAACCAAGTCCATCATCTTCACAATGAAGATAGGAGAGGTTGAAGACATCAAATCCCTAGGACAAGGTACTAGCATGGTCTATTCCTAGGAGAACTTCATCTCACAAGTCAAACTCCTTTGAGTCGACATCACTCCTAGATAATAACTACAGATCTAACACCAAGGGAGAGGGTAGGAAGCTCACCTCATTTCCGACCATGGATCTCGTTATCCTCCTCAGTGGCATCTTCTTCTCGTATGTATCGTTCTTCACGAAAAGTAAAATTTGACGAATCCCGCCCGGGTCAAAAATATGCGAAGTCAAATTCGTTATGTATAGCATACACATTCGACGAATCATCAAGATTCATCGTGATCACTCGATGCCTATAAAGTACATCATACTTCCAATTTAAAATCGTCGAGTATGGATGACCATTTGTCAAATGGCGTCGAGTTTACTCAACGTACTCTACGCTTCGTCGTGCGACGTCGAGTTCACTCAACACCTGTGAAGTCCAGAATACTTTCATAAGTAAAAATCATCGAGTATACATATACTCACTCGACGAATCGTCGAGATTTGTCATGATCACTCGATGCCCTTGGAATCCCAAAGAATTCTAAGTTAAATTCGACGAGTGGCGTTGAGACCACTAATCGACGCTTGTCGTGTTCAGAAAAATTTCAAGTCAAAATCATCAGTATACATACTCACTCGACGAATCATCGAGATTCGTTGTGTTCACTCGATGCCAATAAGTCCAAAATATTTTCTAAGTATCACTCGTCAAGTATCAGTCGATGATTCATCGAATGACATCGAGACCACTCGACGCACTCGATGCCTCCAGAAAACAGAAATATTCTAAGTCCAATTCGTCTTATATACTCAACGAATTTGTCTGATATTCATGACAATATTCGACGAATAGTATTTGTTGGGTATTGTATCCATAATAACTCAGATTTGAAGAAGAGCCCAATTAAGCAAAAATGAATTGTGATTATATTTGATGGTACTTTTTAGTTATGTACTTGTAGGTCTACATTGCTATATACACATCAATGTTAGGTTTCAGTGTGTCAGTAAACACATGACTACACAATGTGATCACTCATTGTGTAGGACAATGTGTTGACTCACGTTTAATCTCTATCTTGGGGTGTAATTCTATCCCAAGTACGAGAGAAGACTCAAGGATGGTCAAGGTTTAGACCTAGGAAAATAGGAATTTTGCCTAAGTAAAATTCGGCGAGTATGGTTGAGCATACACGTCGAATTCGTCGAGTATCGTCATTGATACATGCCAAATTCGTCAAATATACTTACCAATACTCGTCAAATTCATCGTATATACTTAGGGTAAATTCATTGGAGTGTGAAAAATTTGTTAAGTAATATTCGTCGAGTATCATTGTGCGTACTTGTCGAATTCGTCGAATATATCTAACGATACTCGCAGAATTCGTCCAATATGCTAAGTGATACACGCCGAATTCGTCGAGTCAAGTTAACACTACTTCTCTAGATTTTTCCAAGTCTCATTCGTCGAATATAGTCATTGACTGTGTCGAGTCTGTTGACCTATACTCGATGAATTCGTCAAGTATGCCTGGTGATACTCGACGAATTCGTCGAGCATGACTTATCGCTATGGTGTCGAGCGACCAACCAACCTAAGATAATTTGACTAAGGAATATTTGTCGTATATCAAGATGTATTCGTTGAGTATCAATTTGATACTCGACGATACTTGATGAATTGAATTAGGTAATTTTTCCAAAATTTTTAGAAACCAGTTTATGGGTTCAGTCGGCCATGCATAATAACTTTTGGGGTTCCATTTTTGGAAATCTTTTATAGTCGTTGCTATGATTCTCTCTCTATATATGTTAGGATGATTTTAAAATCTTCCAATCTTGCTAATTGATAATTTCAAAATCACACAGCTTTCCAAAAACGTAACCGACAGCTCGACTTTTCCGATCTCGCAATTCCTTCCGTTCGGCCGTTGAAGAAGTGCCCGATTCATCGTCTTCGACTTTCATGACGGGATTACTTCTTCTCTCAAGATCTATTCTCCTCTAGATCTCATTGTTTAAAGATTGAAGGTTCATGATCAAAGTCTTCAAAGCTTTCCACTTTCCGAGTTCTCCAAATCTCAAGATCAGCTATTTCGAAGAACGTCGGAGCGAAGACTTGTCATCATTTTTGTATTGTAATATTCATATACTATTCTAGGTGATTGTTTCTCCGAGTTTGTAGATCCATTTGAGGATCGAATTTGTAGATCTGTTTGACGATCGAGTTTGTAGATCCATTTGTGGATCAAGTTTGTAGATCTGTGTGTAGATCGAGTTGTAGATCCGGTTGTGGATCAAATTGTAGGAGAGTTTGTTCTCTGAGGTGTAGGTGAGTTGCTCCGAGTTGTAAGATTGTTGATAATCTAAGAAAGGTGAAGTAGCCGAATCTAGCCCTTCGTGGTAGATATGCGAGGTAGGATAGTGGACGTACCCAATACGGGGAACCACTATAGATCACTGTGTTTGTGTGCTTGTTTATTTTTGAGTAATTTTTAGTCTGCAAGAAGACACAACATCACCTATTCACCCCCCTCTTGGTGTGTTAGGTAGACGCTAAATACTTTCAATTAGTATCAGAGAGATGTTCTGTTGGATAAGGCTAACACCTTGAAGAAGATCCCTGATCTAGCGTTTAGAGATTCCGCATATTCACCATGGATAGAAACAAGGACATGTCATCCATGAAGCTGTTTGTATGCATGAAAGAGAATTTTCCCATGTGGAAAGAAAAGTCAGGTTCTTCATGAAAGCTGCTGATTCAAGAATTTTTAAGATAGTGGAAGAAGGACCACACATACCTACTCAAGCTTCAACTCTGAATCTGGCGTTTATGATCCCTAAGAAAATGATGGACCTAATAAAGGATGAAATAGCTTTGGTCTCCTTGGATAATAAAGCGAAGAACATCATAGCAAGTGCAGTGGACGATTCAATTCTCCAAAATTAATTCCACTACAAGTCTACCAAGGAGATGTGGGACTGCTTAGTAGTTCTAATGGAAGCGATTGAGGAAGTTCTAAACGATTGAAGATCTTTACTAAATCAAGTGAACGAAGCATTTAAGAAAGGACCAAGTGACACTATTGCTGACAGCTTCGAAAATTTTTTCATGATCGTCAACGGCCTCAAGAACTATGGTCGTACATTCACTGATGGCGAGCTCAATGATAAATTTCTAAGATCCCTGACTAAGGACCGGGACACCAAAGTTGTTGCCATTAGGGAATTTGGGAAACTACCAAAGATAGACCCCCATAACCTGTTTGGCAAGTTGCTCTCCTACGAACTCCAGATGAATACTAGGAAGAAGGAGGAGCAAAGCAATAGAACTTCTAGCAGAGAAAAGTTTGTGGCCCTGAAGGCTGAAGGTTCAAAAAGGTCCAAAGTTGTGTCACCCCTAAGGACACGATCTTTGGATACTCCAGAAGACTCTGAGCCAAGCATGTCTTTCTCCGTGCTATTGGATGGAAAATTTTCTCTTATCTCCAAGCAGTTTAAGAAACTGGTAAGCAAGAGGAGACAAATGAAAAATCAGTCATCCTCTTCAGATTCTAGGAGATCACATCATGACGGTGATCGAATGACAAAAAGCTACAATAAAGAGGACATTATAAATCAAAACCGAATAAACATTTTTCCTCTGACATTATTTGTTATTGTTATAATAAGCCAGGACATGTGATTGCAGAGTGTCCCTATAAGAAGAAGGATGGTTCCAAGAAGGAAAAAAAGTGATCCTTCAAAGGAAAAAAGAAAAGAAGAAAAGAGCTTCATCACCAACAAGTCAAAGACTCTCAGTGAAAGTGACTCAAGTGATTCAAGCTCAAAAAATGAGGAAGCCTACTTTGGGCTTATGGCACATTCAGATGAGGAAGTTGGCGACTCCGAGTACGACGGGAAGGTAAATTCGCACACAATGCTCTCTGAGTCGAAAATGTCCACTAATGGTCATGAAGACTATTCTTCTGACGAGGATGAATCAGAATTGATGGCTTAACACGAGCACCTATTGAAGGCTTTCGACAAATGTTGTAAGGTAGTCCGAAAGCAATTAAAAGAGATTATCTTTCTTAAGGATGTAGAAACTAATATGAAGGAAGAAATTGCAAAATTACTTCCTCTTAGGGATGAGTCCACTCCTTGAAAGAGGAACTCAAGGGCTCCGCTGAGACACTAAGTATGAAAGAAAAGTATGTTGATGAGCTGGAAGAAAAGCTCGCGGTAGAGAGAAAACTCGTTGAGAGTTTCTCCAAGCCGAAGACTGTTCTTCCTATCATCGATGAGTTTGCATCTCAAAAGAAGGGTAGTGGTCTTGGCCACATAGATGGAAAGGGTAAGGGTGCAAGGAAGGCTAGAGCCAAGGAAAAGGGAAAGGCACCCATGGGTTAACCCTCGTTTAGGAAGGTAATCTTCCCGATGAATAAGTTTGACCTTGAGTCATATTATGGTCATCTTGCTAGGCCTACTTAAGTAGAGCCAATAAATAGATACCAGGGATGGACCCGTCCCCTTGACTTTGGTGCCAACTTCTTCAAAGCACCTTATGAAGAAATTGAGATAAAGATTTTTGGTCTGTATATACATGGTCATAACACTAAGAAGGAACCAAAAGCTAAGTCTGATGTTCCTAAGCCTAAAGAGATTGGGAGCTCCTGTGTATGGTGCAACCAGGAGGCCTCCACCTCAAAGAATGCTAACCCTACTAGACCTCATTTCCAAAAGGTAAAGCTAGAGTACAAAAGGAGGTACAATAGGTTTGATTGTTGGCGTTAAGGAAAAATTGGTCATTTTAGCGCAGATTGTTGGTGCAATACTGCTAATTATGTTACCCCACGAGTTAGCAATGCGAGACTGACCACACGCAAGGTTAATGTTGCTCATGGTGTAAGCTGACCAAGAACCAAGGACCCAAATATGTTTGGGTTCCTAAGGTAAAGTGAATTTTTTTGCAGGTATGTTCAAAGGCCACCAAAAATTCTATCTGGTATTTGGAGAGCGGATGCTCTCGGCACATGATCATGACAAAAGCCTTTTACTTGAGTATACTCAGTCGAAGACGGACCAAAAGTGATCTTTGGAGGGTCAGACAATGGAACAACAAAAGGTTATGGTATAATTTCCAACGGCATAGTCTCTTTCACAGACGTAGCTTACGTAGAAGGATTACACCATAATCTGATAAGCATAAATCAGCTATGTGATAAAGGTTACATTGTTGAGTTCTGCAAGGACAAGTGCATGATAAAGTCATCTGTAAATCTGGAGACGATATTAATAGGCACTCTGAGCAAAAATATTTTCTGTTTGAATTTTCTATGTCTAGATAATTCTACCCCAGTGTATTTTATGGCTAAAAGTAGTGCGTTTCTCTATGACCAATAACACAAGAGATTTGCACATATTAATTTCAAAACTATAAATATGTTATTTTCTTGCAACTTAGTGTGTGATGCCCCAACATTAAGTCCCTTAAAGAGAGTCCATGTCACTCCTGTCATATGGGTAAGCAGACATGGGTACCTTCAAGAGTATTGCTGAAAAGGATTCTTCAAGAAGCTTATACTTGCTTCATATAGACTTATTCACTCCTATGCCTATTCACAGCTTAGGAGGTTAGGTCTACACGTTAGTAATTATTGATGACTACTCGCATTTTACTTGGGTGTTCTTTCTGAAACATAAGTTAGACACCTTCGAGTCTTTCACGAATTTCGTCCAGCAAATCCAGAACGAATTGTACTGCTCAGTGCCCAAAATCAGAAGTGACCATGGAATAGAGTTTGAGTCTGATGGCATGAAAAGTTTTTGTGAAAGTCAAGATATCTTTCATGAGTTTTCCTCCCCGCGCACTCCACATCAAAATGGAGTTGCTGAGAGAATGAATAGAACCCTAATTAAAGCATGTACAACTTTGTTGAACGACGCTTCACTTCTGGAGTTCTTCTGGGATGAAGCAGTCAACACCGCTTGTCACGTGCAAAATAGAGCACTAATCAACAAAAGCTATCGTTAGACCCCCTATAAGTTGTTGAATGGTAGAAATCCAACTGTGACCTTCTTTAGTATATTTGGAAGCAAATGCTTCATGCTTAATAATGGGAAGTATTACCCCACAAAATTTAGTGAAAAATATTTTGAAGGTATTTTTGTAGCATATAGTAGCCATAGTAAGACATCTATGATTTTTAATTAGAAAACTTTGGTGGTAGAAGAGTCAACAAATGTTGTATTTGACAAGACTAGCATGCTCCATAGCAACCTGTCTAGCATTATTGGTGTAGATGTAGGTACCAAGTTCAAGGAGCTAAGTTTGGATGAAGCTATCAAGTAAGAAGCTCCAATTTCAGTCAAGGTAGTCGATCCAGGCTTGGTGGATGAAGAACCGCAAGAGGAAGAATTGCTACAACCTATAAAGTATACACCAGATGTTGTTGAGCTGTTGGAGGGAGAGCAAGGAATCTAGGGTTCAGACACCTAAGAGATCATCCATCTGTTCAAATAATAGGAAAGCCAGGCGACGACGTTAGAACCAGAAGTGGTACTATTAATGGGATTTTGCATCTATGTTTTCTGTCGCAGGTTGAGCCAAAGATATTCGAAGAGGTAAACAAGGATACTTCTTGGATATTTGCAATGTAAGAGGAACTCAATCAATTTGAACGACACAAAGTCTGGGAGCTAGTAAGCAGGCCTAAAGGACAGAACGTGATCAGCACCAAGTGGATATTCAGAAACAAGCTGGACGAACACGGAATGATCATCAAGAAGAAGGCCAGACTTATAGCACAAGGTTACAAACAAGAAGAGGGGATCGATTCGACTAAACCTTTGCTCCACTGGCTCGTCTAGAGTCAATCAGGTTGTTTCTTGCGTATGCTGCCCTCAAAGGCTTCACCATCTACCAAATGGACATGAAGTCAGCATTCCTCAACGGGAATCTGAAAGAGGAAGTATGCGTAGTGCAACTTTCAGTTTTTGTAAATTCTCAATTCTCTGATTCCGTTTACTTTTTGAATAAATCATTAAACGACTTAAAGCAAGCTCCCCGAGCTTGGAATGAGATGTTGTCTAGTTTTTTTTCTTATGAACAAGTTCACAAGATGAAAGATAGACAAAAAATTATTTTTTAGGAAAGTTAAAGGTAAGATCCTGCTAGTGCAAATTTATATTGACGACATCATATTTGGCTCTACGGAAGACAGCTTTTGCAAAAACTTTTCTAAACTTATGCAAGAGAAGTTTGAAATGAGCAGTATGGGAGAGCTAAAATATTTCTTAAGACTTTAGGTGAAGCAATCTGAAGATGGAATTTTCATCTCTCAGATGAAGTTCACTAAGGAGCTTCTTAAGAAATTCAGAATGGAGAATGCAACCTCTATAAGGACTCCAATGGATTCAACTGTGTTTCTGGACAAGGATGAGAAAGGGATACCTTTGATAAAACTAAGTACAAAAGCATAATTGGATCCTTGCTCTTCCTGACTGCCAGTAGACTAGATATAATGTTCTCAACATGTGTCTGCGCTAGATATCAGGTGAACACTAAAGAATCTCATTACGTCGCTGCAAAGCAGATTTTAAGATACTTTAAGGGTACACCAAATCTTGGCTTATGGTACCCAATAAATAATGATGTCTAGCTAATGCGTTTTTCAGTTGCCGACATTGCAGGAAGTAGGGATGATATGAAAAGCACTTCCGGGACGTGCCAATTCCTCGGAAGATGGCTTATTTCATAGAGCATTAAGAATGAGAATTATCTGGCAACATCTACTGCCGAGTCAGAGTATATCTCTGTGGGTAGTTGTTGCGCACAGCTTTTATGGATCCAGAATCAATTACAAGACAACAATTTAAAGTTCCTAGAGATTTCGATGTATTGTGATTCATCCAGCGCAATAACAATCGCAAAGTATCCAATCTCTCACAGCTGGACAAAGCACATCGAGGTGCGCTATCACTTCATCCGGGAACATGTGAAAAACAATGACATAGACCTTAGCTATGTCCCGACGGACAAACAGGTTGCAGATATTTTCACGAAGCCGCTGGACGAGTCCAAGTTTTCATTCTTCAAAACGGAACTAGGGATGCTAAAGATGGACTCGTGAAGAAGGCTAAGCAAGCAGAAATTCACTCGAGAATTAATTCCGGATGGCAAAATAAGTTTGTAAGGAAAACTCTGCGAATAACGGACGTGAATCTCACTAACTCGTCATATATCATGGATACTCGTCGAATCAACCTCTACATCTGGTGAATCACACCGAATTTAACTTGTAAGGAAATTTTCTTTCTTACTATATTGGATCTGAAGAACCCACGACAAATAAGGTACGCGCCTTCTAAATTAATTTGGAAATCATATATATATATATATATATATATATATATATATATATATATATATATATATATATATATATATATATATATATATATATATATACACACACACACACACACACACACACACACATACACACACACACAAGCATCTTCGAACGGACTCCGCCCGTTCTCGATGCATCGGTGCGGGCTTTGCCCCCCCCCCCCCCCCCGTTGGGCTTCACCCAAAATAGTTTTTAAAATATAAATAATTTTAAAATTTATTAAAATTTATTTGAGTTCTTATTAAATTAGATTTTTTAATAATTTAATTCATTATTTAAAACAAATAATAAAAAAAATAAATTAAAAATGCCCCTCCTCCGTTCGACGATCGTCAAACGGGCAACCCATTCGACAAACCGTTCGACGTTTTTCGAATGGGTCAACCCGTTCGACGAACCGTTCGACGATCGTCGAACCGGTTCCGTCCGTTTGAACTACGGCGGTGGACCTGCCCGCTCGCCGCCGGTCAACCCCAAGAGTGTTCGCCGGAGGCCGGCAAACCCGCCGGTCGGTGTCGGGCACGCCGCCGTTAGCGGCGGGGTGAGGCCGTGAGGCACGGAGGGGTATCAGGAATTCTGAAGTAGTGAACAATGTTTTTTTTGGAGATTTGGATATTGGCAGGCATGGTTTTTTAGATCCAATGACCAGATGCGATTTTCTGAAGATAGGACGGTCCAGATAAGTTTGATGGTGTGCTCCAAATATGGCTACTGTTTTAATAGTCAATATATATATATACATATATATAATATCATATGCGGGCATGCTTCCGTGCGGGCGTACGGGCAGACCATTTTGGCGGTAAATATTGTTTCAAATGGAAAAGTGATCAACATAAAAGTTCTAGATATCTGCGAGAAGAACAACTTTCATGGTGATCACGTTTTGATTTGGAGTTGTTTTGACTCTCAATTTGCGCCTCGAAATCTAGGGCGGCGAGAGTGCTACAGTATCAATCTCGCCGCCCCAGATTTCGAGGCCCAAAAAGAATGTCAAGACAGTACCAAATCAAAAGGTGATCAATATGAAGGTTGTTCATCTCGCCGAGATCTACAACTTTCATGTTGATCACTTTTTGTTTTGAGACAATCTTGACCTTTGACCGTACGCCTGCATTAGATACTTCCCATATATATATATATATATATATATATATATATATGGAGAATTTGTGTATCCGCGCAACACGGATATACATAGTTCCGCGCTTTTTTCATCCGAGTCGTTGGATCTGCGTTTCATTAACGCAGAACTGTAAAATGAAATAGCATTATCGTTATCGAACCGCCTGGGCAGGTGATCGCACCCACATGAATGCTCGGGCGGACTTTTTGTTATTGATAATGGGGATTGCTATATAAACAACAAATTTACTCTATTACTGGCGGTGTGGGACTAAAGTCCCGCACCGCCTGGAAGCAGTCCGACGTGCCCGATTAGACGGCTTCCAGGCGGTGCGGCACTTTAGTCCCACACCGCCAGTAATAGAGTAAATTTGCTGTTTATATAGCAATCTCACCTAGCAATTACAAAGCATGTGCGCGTGAGCCTGCTCGTTTGCTCGCGCGAGTGCTACCCGCTTTGGGCCAGGCTGCGGTCATGGCAAATGCTCGCACGCGAGCATGCTGGCTCACTGCTACTTTTTACTAATCCATGTTTAATCCTAGCCGTTGGATTAAATCTAACGGCTAGGAAGTGGAGCGCGTATATTTATTAATAACGCGTTGCACGTACCTCCAGCACCCCCTATATATATATATATATATATATATATATATATATATATATATATATATATATATATATATTTATTTATATATATATATATATTGGGTGATATATATATATATATATATATATATATATATATATATATATATATCTATATCTATATATATTGGGTGACATATATATATATATAGAGGGTGATATACTGTGCAGGTATACGGGCAAGGGGCAAGTATGTTTCAAATTGAAAAGTGATCGTCATGAAAGTTATAGATCTCGGCGTTCCGAACAACTTTCATGCTGATCATGTTTGGATTTGGAGCCTCCATGACCTTTGATTTGGGACCCGAAAATCAGTGCGGCGAGACTGATACAGTAAGCTTCCGAATTTTCGATTTTCGGGTCCAAAATCGTGGGTCAAAGAGACTCCAAATCAAAAAGTGATAAACATGAAAGTTGTTTAGGTCGCTGAGATCTACAACTTTCATGGTGATCACTTTTCGATTTGAAGCAATCTTGACTCCCAAAAAAAGATTCTGTACGCCCATATAAGGGATTCCGCATATATATATATATATATATATATATATATATATATATATATATAATACAATATGCATAGTTGGATCACACCATGAAATACATCTGAACCATCCGATCAAGCTCCATCAAGCACGGGCCGTTGGATTCAGAAGAAGAGGTCTGCCTATAGCTTTTCCTCATGATTGGGTACTGTTCATCCAGCGAAAAAACCCGATCGGGGAATCCGAGTCCCGTTCCAAAACTGGCTCACCCCCTGCCGGCGGCGGAGTCGCCGACGGCCTGCCGGCGCCCACCGGGGGATTCGCCGGCCTCCGGCGAACCCGCCGGGGGTTGTCCGGCGGCGAGCGGGCAGGGCCACCACCGGCGGTGGCCCTGCCCGCTCGTCTCCGTCGAACCCGCTAGTGGGAGCCGGGCAGGCCGCCGGCAGGAGAGTAGGGCAGCCACCGACGAGAGAAGCGGGGGGGGGGGGGGGGGGGGATTTTGGGGGTTTTTTTTCATTTTTTTCATTTTTTAAAATTATTTATTAAATTATAATAAATAATAATTTAATTTCAAAATAATAATTATTTAATAAATTATGTAATTATTTAAATTTTGCCCGAGGCCCACCGAAAGGTCAAGCTGGCGAAGCACACTTGATTGCGGGCGAAGCCCGCAACGACTCATCGAGAACGGGCGGAGCCCGATCGAATAGGCTAGTATATATATATATATATATATATATATATATATATATATATGTGTGTGTGTGTGTGTGTGTGTAATATGCGGAATTTCTTATATGCGGCCATACGAAATCGTGTTTTTGGAGGTTAAGATTGATCCAAATCGAAAAGTGATCAACATGAAAGTTGTAGATCTCGGTGACTCAAACAACTTTCATGTTGATCATCTTTTGATTTGGAGCATCCTTGACCTTCGATTTTGGACCCGAAAATCGGAAATTCGGAGGCTTACTGCAGCAGTCTCGCCGCCCCGATTTTCGGGTCCCAAATCGAAGGTCAAGGAGGCTCCAAATCAAAAAGTGATCTTCAGGAAAGTTGTACGGGCAAGGGTCAAGGAGGTTTCAAATCAAAAAGTGATCAACATGAAAGTTGTAGATCTCGGCGTTCCGAAAAACTTTCATGGTGATCATTTTTGATTTGGAGCCTCCTTGACCTTTGATTTGGAACTCGAAAATCGGGGCGGCGAGACTGTTACAGTAAGCCTCCGAATTTTCGATTTTTGGGTCCAAAATCGAAGGTAAAGGAAGCTCCAAATAAAAAAGTGATCAACATAAAAGTTGTTCGGGTCGTCGAGATCTACAACTTTCATGTTGATTATTGTTCGATTTGGAGCAATCTTGACCCCCCAAAACACGATTCTGTATGCCCACATATAAGAGATTCCGCATATTATATATATCCACACACACAGATATATATATATATATATATATATATATATATATATATATATATATATATATATATATATATATATATATATATATATATATATATAGGTTTAGGAGATATTAGCGGTTTGCTAGAACTGCAAAAAACGCAGAAACAGAGTAATATGAAAAATTCATCTAGTAAAATGCATTTTTAGAAAACGTGATCAGCATGAAAGTTGTAGATCTCGACGAGATCTACAACTTTCATGAAGAATAATTTTCCTAAAAATGCACAGAATAATGTGTATTTTCAAAAGGCGCGGAATCGGGTGGAACTATTGCGGATCCGCAATAATTCTGCCCGGTTCCGCGCCTTTAAAAATACACATAGTAAAATGTATTTTTAGAAAACGTGTTCAACATGAAAGTTGTAGATCTCGATCTACAACTTTCATGTTGACTATTTTTTCTAAAAATACATTTTACTACTTGTATTTTCCGTATTACGCCCTGTTTGCGTTTTCTGCAGTTTTAGCAACCAGCTAATATCCCCTAAACCGTATATATATATCGATATATAGGGGGCAGCCGAAAAGTTTATTTCGTCGAGATTCACCGAATCAGAAAATTGACCTTTCGGCTCAAGCGCGTCAGTCGTCGCTCCGGTCGAAAATTTCTGCAGAGCGCATGCTTCTTATCCCTCGGCTAGGGTTGTCTACTTATCCTAAGCCTTAGGAGAAATCCAAATTTCTATTTTTCTAATGGCTACTAGAACCACCAGTGGATTTCTTGGGGGAAGTGCGTTAGTCCAAACAGGATTTTCCCATGCCTTAGATGAATTCAGGAACGTCATTCTTATGTTGGAAATTGCAGGACTGTCCTTTGTTCTAGAACACCCCTGCAAAGTTCTGGACAAGGATGTTCTTGAGTTCTTCCAGCAACCCAGGCTCAAACATGAGGATTCAGTTATTAAGAGCAAGATTTAGAAATTCAAAGTGAAGGTGAAAGCCTCTCTGTTGTCCAGGTATTTGCGGCTTCCAATCTGTATAGAGGCCGATTATCTCGACGAAGATGATTTCTCAAGAGCTCTACTATTTTGTTGACTACCCAGAGGCATCAAGGCAGTGAAGAGGAAAGGGATGAACGAGGAAGAGAAACTATTGTCAGACATCATTGGAAAGGTACTGCTATGCAAGACAGGTTCACATGATTATTTATCTACAGAGATTTTCAAAGTGTTAGTTGTAATTATCTGCCGAAAGAGGTTTGACTGGGGTGCTTTTTTGTTTGACAAGATCAAGGATAGCCTACGCACACCCAACTTTGTAAGGATTATCACCTTGTACCGGAATCAGCTTGATGGTAACAAGTTTGATATGACCAAAGGTGTACCAATCTATCACCTTAATAAGATAGACTCTACCATCTCCACAAGGTGGGATAAGAGGATCATCCAGCAAGGGGGAGCCCCAGACTTGGTTGTGCAAGAGGAAGATCAAGTCGCTGAGGTCAAGATTACCTCTCCTCACCCCAATGATATACCTGGGAGTTCAAGGGTAGGAATAGAGGGAGAATTAGTTAATCCAGTTGCAGAGACCAAAAATCTACTAACAGAGGTAGCTCATATTGTATAGATTGCTGTTGCGGAGTTGGTGGCTGAGGAGGTAGAGGATGATTTAGTTGAGGAAACCTCTGCTGAGGAAGAGGATTTTGATAATATTGATGATGATGCTGCTGAGATGAGGATTTATTTAGATAAGTCTGCTAATGCTTAGTTTATTGCTGCTTATGCACTCATGATAGTGGAAAACCTGGTGGTCCCTCTCTTAGAGATTGCTCATGCTGCATATTCTAAGGGGGAGGTGACTAGGACTGAGATATCAGTTGGTACTGAGGTTGACAGGTTTATCTGCAACCTTGAGAAGAGAGTAGCCAAGGCAACAGGAATACCTCCAATTCTTCCTGATGTAACGCCCCTGTTTTTTCGGCATTAGGAGCAGACTCCAGCTCCAACTGTTGTTGTAGATCAAGCTACTACTTCCAGAGCTCGTTTATCTCCGATAGATGAGTCTCCCATTGAGGATCTACCCAGCAATCCCATACTAGAGACACCAGTGTTGACTTCTGATAGTACACTTCTGAAAAGTATAGAGGCAATGCTAGCCAAGTAGAAGGCCCATTTTCATTCATCCTTGAATAATGTTCTGAAAAAGATGAAAGATACTGAGCAAGACCTGAATAGAGGCCTTGTTGAAGTTAAGGTTTAAATTGAAGATCTTGACACAAAGATTGACCTACTTTTTGTGGAAGGAGGTAAAGCTATAAAGCTCAACATGGATGACCTCAAATATGCAAAGGATACTGTAGACAATGTTGATACAAGTGCAAAAACTATGATTGAAGTGCACAATAAGGGGATGGCTCACTCTGACGACAACCTGCAAGCATATGCAAATTCCATGCCTATAGAGGACAGAAAGGGGGAGGAAGGTGTGAAAGCTAAGTTAAATGCTGTTGAAGCTGCCATGATTAAAAACTTCCAAAAGACTATTGACTACAGCTATGACAACTGGATGGGGCTGCATAATCAGTTGACTGGACCTCAAGTACATGTTGTGCATGTACCAGCTCATGATGAGACTCATCCTCTCCAGGATTACTCTCAATACTGGTCAAATAATCAAAATCAACAGATTTATGATCAGGATTTCTTTCAAGTTGATACTGCTGTTGTTGTTGATGTTGTAGAGATTCCTTCTGCTGCAGTCCACAAGAAGAGGAAGTATGGTGAAGGACCATCTCATATTAGGACCGAAACAAACAGAGAAATGGAAGAAGTGTGGAGTCCCATATCCAAAGGTATTATATTGGACACATTCTCCTTGGTCGATCTTGGAGCAGAAAAGCATCAACATCACTATGACCAAGAGGAATGGAAAAAATACAAGGTGTCTTGCACTAAAAGGAGAATACATTTCAGAAATCATAGAAATGCTGATTCGATGCCTGCTCCTCCTCCAAAGTACTTTCCAAATCCAAAGGCGTATTTTGACAAGCAAAGGAAGAAGAATCAGAGTAGACAGGAGATGTAGTTTATTTTGTGTTGAGTTATGGGTTGCCCGCCTTATTAAAATCTATGGACAATTTGATATATATATATATATATATATATATATATATATATATATATATATATATATATATATATATATATATATATATATATATATATGAATTTCAATTGTCTGGGAATGGGTGTTTTTGTTTATACCATTTATCTTTTCAAATTTTTGTATTTTATTTTTTATCATGTGCAATTCACCTTAGCTTATAGGGTTCTGACTTATTCAAAGAGAGAGAGATTGTTGGGTATTGTATCCAAAATAACCCTAATTTAAAGAAGGGCCCAGTTCTGCTAAGATGAATTGTGATTGTATTTGATGCTACTTTTTAGTTATGTACTTGCAGGTCTACATTGTTAAGTACACACTAATGTCAGGTTACAGTGGGTCAGTAAACACAGGACTACAAAATGTAATCTCTCATTGTGTATTTCAATGTGTTGACTCACATGTAATATATCTATTGGGGTGTACTTCTATCCCAAGTACAAGATAAGACTCAAGGATGGTCAAGGTTTAGAACCAGGAAAATAGGAATTTTTCCTAAGTAAAATTCGGTGAGTATGGTTGAGCATACATGTCGAATTCATCAAGTATCTTCATTGATACAACCCGAATTCGTCGAGTATACTTAGCAATACCAATCAAATTCATCGTATATACTTAGGGTAAATTCATTGGAGTGCGAATTATCTGTTAAGTAATATTTGTCGAGTATCATTGTGCATACTCATCGAATTCGTCAAATGTATCTAATGATACTCGCCGAATTCATCGAATATGCTAAGTGATACACACCGAATTCGTCGAGTCAAGTCGACACTACTTCTCAAGATTTTTCAAAGTCTAATTCGTCGAATATAGGCATTGACTGCATGGAGTGTGTTGACCAATACTCGACGAATTCGTCAAGTATAACTTGTCTTCATGGTGTCGAGTGACCAGATAGTCTGAGATAATTTGACTTAAGTCATATTCGTCGTATATCAACATGTATTCACTGAGTATCAATATGATACTTGACGATACTCAACGAATTTGACTTCGGTCATTTTTCTGAAATTTTCAGAAACTAGTTTATGGGTTCAGTCAGCCATACACAGTAACTATTAGGGTTCCGTTTTTGGAAATCCTTTATAGTTGTTGCTTTGATTCTCTCTATATATATGTTATGATGATTTTCGAATCTTCCAATCTTGCTAATTGCTAATTTCGAAATCACACGGCTTTCCAAAAACGTAACTGACGGCTCAACTTTTCTGATCTTGCAATTCCTTTCGTTCGGCCGCCAGAGAACTGCAAGATTCATCATCTTCGACTTTCACGATGGGATTACTTCTTCTCTCAAGATCTATTCTCCTGTAGATCTCGTCGTTTGAAAATTGAAGGTTCACGATTCAAAGTCTTCAAAGCTTTCCACTTTCCGAGTTCTCCAAATCTCAAGATCAACTATTTCGAAGAATTTCGGAGTGAAGGCATGTCATCGTTGTTGTATTGTAATATTCATATACTATTGTAGAAGATTGTTTATCCGAGTTTGTACATCCGTTTGAGGATCGAGTTTGCAGATCCGTTTGAGGATCGAGTTTATAGATCAGTTTATGGATCGAGTTTTTACATCCGTGAGTGGATCGAGTTGTAGATCCGGTTGTCGATCAATATGTAGGAGAGTTTGTTCTCTGAGGTGTAGGTGCATTGATTCGAGTTGATAATCTGAGAAAGCTGAAGTAGACGAATCTAGACCTTCATTGTAGAAAGGCGAGGCGGGACAGTGGTTGTACCTAATATGGGGAACGATTATAGATCTCTGTGTTTGTGTGCTTGTTTATTTTTGATTAATTTTTAATCCTTGAAAAGACACAAACATGACTAATTCACCCCCTGTCACAACCCGTATTTTTGCCACAATGACGAAATATCAGAGTTAGTAAAAAATGTACGTCATGATGCCACGTCAGCAGGGGATAACTACAGACGCTCAGGCAACACTCCGACTCAATACTAAAAATATGATTTAAATGTTTTATTGAAGAAGTTTATTTTAAGTTAGGCAATTAGCCGTATCCCTCGGCTTAGTGGCTCACGAGTCCACCAGAAGAAAAGTAGTTAAACACAACGGAATATACTATAGTAAACATGTTAGACATCCTACATGAGTCTAGCATCCAAAAAAACTCAAGGCATGCATTACACTAAATTTATACTAATGATATCGAAGTAGTTTTTATGGTATTTAAATATAGTGATTTAGAGTTTTAAAACATGATGTGCATGATATGGTAATAATAGTTGGTTTTATAGTTGAAAATACCTATAAGCATCCTAGCATAAATCCTTCCCAGAGAGCAAGAACAACTAACACAAAAGTAGACACTAGTAACTAGCCAAATATCCAAGAACGACAATAAACAATAAGTGGGCATCAAACACCTAACACGAACCCACTAAAAGTTATCAAGTCTAAAGCATACTACAAAAGAACAAAAGCTACCTCGCAACCTCGAGACACCCTCAGCAAACCCAACAACGAAACTACTCAGCCGCACCACCGGCTACAGCCCTGAACCTGAGACATTCAAGAGAAGACACCTCAGCAAGCCAAAAAAAACAAGTGGCAAAAGAATAGGTAAGCTAGTGAGTAAGCCAAACAAAGGAGAGTGTATCAAAGCCAACCCAAGGAGGAAGAATGAAAAAAAAACAGCAATAATTAGCCAAATAGTATAAGTAGAGAAAGGTTAGCCAATATAATAACCTCAAAATAAAAAAGAATGCACCAAGTGCGAAGGTGAACAAGTCTGGGCACAATCAGCAAAATTTAGCAAACTGTAGCATAAACCACAAGAAAACAACTGAGCACAATACAGCTCGGAAGAGGGTGGATCATCAACACGTGGTATGACTGCGTTGCAGGCCGAAGAGGGCGACGACCTCAAGCGCCCTAAGCCCAACTACGGATCCTCAACCGTCTCACAATCGGTATTGTGGTCCACAAACATGGCCAAGCCGGGCCAACCAGAACCCAACAGTCCAGGAAAGGAGAAACTAAGCATACCCCTACTATGATGATCCATAGAAAGAAGGGGGCCTTCCGGTTGGGTGGTATGCTAACCACAACCAACACTCATAACCCCAACATCACCATCTCAAAAATCGGCACAACACCTAACTATTATAACACTAAACCGAAGACCACGACCTATAATTGACCTAAACTAAGAGCAACGCATCCTACGCTAAACAACGTTGAAAAATTTACCCTAAGTGTAAGCCTAAAATTCTTTAACATCTTATACTCTAAAATAAACATTAACATTAATATAAGATGAAAGTCTTACCATATTAACTTAAGGAAAAGGAGAGGAAAGGAGCGACTTGCCTTGGCTTTACTAGAGAAAGCCTCCAAATCACACCTCATCACAAATCATGACTAAGGGAGACGAGAGAAGCCGAAATCTGAACAAGAGTGGATGAAATAGAAGTTAGGGCCAAAAAACACTAACAAGAAATATCAAGAAATGGGAAGAAAATTACCACGGTGACGTAGATCTCGCTGAAAGCTTTTCAAATCTATGCTCGAATGAAAATTTCGAGCACCGGAACTCCGTCGGCGGCGTCCGAAAGGTTCACGAAATCTCACGCTCCGCCATCGCCGTCCTCACGTTTCTTTAGTTCTTGTTCGGTTCAGTGAAGAAGAAGAAGTCCTAAAGGAAGAGTGTGGCCGGTTCTAATTCTAAGTATACGTATATATATATATATGTATTTATAAAACGTTTTATCTAAAAACAGACTATTTACGAGCGGGTGCGCGACAAACAAAAATATAGGTTGAAGATGGCGACAAATTTCATTTTAACCATTTTTTGATTCGTCGCAGTTTTGACCCTCAAAATGGCGCCCAAACGCAGACAAGAACGGACTACTCGAGTGGCAGCATGAACCACTCGGGTTCCAACATAATCTACTCGAGTAGTAGCATACCGCTGGAGTTCCAGCATATAGTACTCGATTTGTAGCATAATTTACTCGAGTAGCACCTCAACACTCGAGTTCCGGCATGCATTACTCGAGTAGCAGCATATTTTACTCGAGTAGCAGCTCAACACAGGAGTTCCAGCAAAAAAAAGAAATTATTGGCTCAAAATGACTTCAAATAGAACATTGGTCAACATGAAATTGTAGATCTCGTCGAGACGAACAAATTTCATGTTAACCATTTTTTGATACGATGTCGTTCTGACCCTCAAAATGGCGCTCGAACGCAGACAGGAACAGACTACTCGAGTGACAGCATAAACCACTCGAGTTCCAACATAATCTACTCGAGTAGCAGCATACCACTCGAGTTCCAGCATGTAGTACTCGAATAGTGGCATAATTTACTCGAGTAGCACCTCAACACTCGAAATCCAGCATGCATTACTCAAGTAGCAGCATATTTTACTTGAGTAGCAGCTCAACACACGAGTTCCAGCAGAAAAAAATGAAATTAGGGGATAAAATTGGCTTCAAATCGAAACATGATCAACATAAAAGTTGTAGATCTCGTCGAGACGAACAAATTTCATGTTAACTATTTTCTGATTAGACTCTGTTTTGACCCTCAAAATGGTGTCCGAGCAAACTCTGAAACGGGCTATTCGAGAAGAACCCTAGCCACTCGAGAAGACTCAGAACGGAAGCCCAAACGCGCGCCGAATTAAACGAAACTCGCACCGAAGGCGAAAACTGACTCTACTAATTTAACGACATAGTCAAAACCACAAAACTTAACTTATCAACTCGAAAACTTTCAGTTTCGACGAAAATCCCAAAATTCTGGTCAATCACACCTAACAGACGCGAAAACGCACTAGCGGTGCAGTGCCGACAACATGACGTAAAAAGGGTAATGCTCTGACGTCATAAATATGACAATATCAAATCAAATAAAATCATCGAAAAAACATTGGGGGCTTTACAGTCACCCCCCTAAGAAGAACTTTCGCCCCGAAAAGTAATACAACACCAAAACAAATCCAAAATGATAGAATCAAACATCGCAAAAACAAGGAGACTTACCAAAACTAAGGGAAGAGATGCGGATGAGATTTCCTCATCGCCAACTCCAATTCCCATGTCGCGCTCTCGATGTCTTGATTTCTCCAAATAACGTTTACCTTGGGGGTTGTCTTTTCCGCAGCACTCGATCCTGAGACTCCAAAATACGAACAGGCACCTCCACAAAAGAAAGCTTTGGCTCCAACTGGGGCACAACATCGAGAATCTTCCTGTCGCTCAACACGCACTTCCACAGCTGACTCACAAGGAAAACAACATGCACTCCGGGAAAATTTGCTTGTAGGTCCAGCCTATAAGCTGAAACACCAATCCGCTCAACAATTCGGAAGGGTCCCACATATCTCGGGTCCAACTTATGATTCTTACCAAATCGCTGCACACCAGACATCAGAGAAACTTTTAGGAAAACCATATCCTCGACGACAAATTCCAAATCAAACCTGTGCCGATTGGAATACTTTTCATAGTGCTCCTGGGCTACCCGAAGCTTCTCTCGGATGAGCCTAACTAGAATTTCCATCTCTTCAAGGGCTTCTGGACCTAGCAATGGTCTCTCACCAACCTCAGCCCAAAATAAAGGAGTCCTGAAACGTCTCCCATATAAAGCTTCAAAGGGAACAATTTGCAAGCTCTCTTGGTAGCTATTATTGTAGACAAACTCCTTTAGCCTCAGACGCTCATCCTATGCTCCATTGTGGTCCAAAATGTAACATCTAATCATGTCCTCCATGATATGATTTACTCTTTCCGTTTGTCCATTCATCTGGGGATGGTAGGCGGTGGAATACCTCAAGTCCGTACCCAACCCCTCTTGCAAGCTCTTCCAGAAATGGGACGTGAACCAGGAGTCTCGATTAGATATAATACTGACAGGTACTCCATGCAACATGATTACCTCGTCTAAATATAATTCAGCTATTTTCTTCATGGAGTAGTCAATCTTGAACGGCACAAAGTGAGCACTCTTCGTCAGTCTATCCACAATCACCCAAACTGAGTCATGCCCTCTAGGAGATCTCGACAATCCAGTAATAAAGTCCATTGAGACATTATCCGATTTCCAACTCGGGATCTCCAAATGTGTTAACTTGCCTCCAGGCCTTCCATGATTAGCCTTAACTCACTTACAGGTGAAACATTCAGATACAAACATTGCTATATCCCCCTTCATACCCATCCACCAAGCAATCTCTTTCATATCCTGGTACATCTTGGTTGAACTGGGGTGATAGGCCACATTAGAACCATGTGCCTCCTTGCACAACTGATACCTAATATCTTTAACAGCGGGAATGCAAAGCCTACCACGGTATGTCAGGAGTTCCCATATCATCAATAGAAATCTCTGGCAACTTATGTAACGCCCCCTATCCGTCGCATAGCATATAGCAGTAGGTCCGGCCGGGGCCCGACGCCATATACCACAGACAGACCGGGTGGTTACTTATGGAAACCATCCAACCAATCTCAACGTCCTACAAAGAGCATTCTAGCGGAAGCAATTTATAAAAGTTGTAAACAAAGAACCCAGCATTAGAGCACGAATGTCCACTAGTACCAAACAGGAATGTTATTACAAAATACTCAAAACAAGCCTTAAGGCCTTACAAAATGTTTCACTTGAATATTACATGATTTACAAACCACGGCACGCAGGCCGGTCATACATGAATAAAGCAATAAACATTTCCATTTGGGCCTTCGAGGGCCGGCTTCGCAAAAAGGGCTTTAGCCCGCTATTGACCGCTTGGTCCAGCTGCACCTGCAAGCAACAAACCACCGCACGGTGGCAAAACAAGGCAACGGTCAGCAATGCTGACCAAATTATAACGATCCCGCCCCCAACTCGGGGCGGCGATGCTCCTTCCCTGCATTTCATTAGCATAAGCGAGCAATGTATAAATCCATAGCCATTTCAACACAGACGTTGGCTCGCACGGCCACACGCCCCGTGCACTCAGGGCACATTCTCGGTGAACCGGTCGATGTCACGTCAATTAAAGCCATTAACATTCTGGACTCACCACCGCCACTTAGACGGCCAAACCTATGAGCAATTTGTCTTCCTGGCCTGGGTCACGACAATTTAAGCCATTGACCGCCGAAGACCCTAATCTATGCCAACGGTAAGTGCCACGTGCCTTTAGGTCTCTTTAACCGAACGAGATAGAATGGGTACGGTTCCATCTAACCCTTGCTCACGTCGCAACGGCAATTTAAGCCATTTGCGCGGGTCAAACTTCCACCGAGTCCCATTTCCATCACAAGTCACATAACCCCGTTATGTTCAAGTTGGCTCTCAAGCCACCAAGTTGGCAAGATCTCGTATCCGCCCAGTTTTCCGGGTGCACCTTTGGGTTAGTCCCCAAGGCCCCCTGCTGCAATCTACCGCGTAGAAAACCCGAAAAACAACCAATAGCACGGAGTCTTCTCCAGCATTTATGCAATGCAACATCACCGATCCAGACCAACATGTCCGGGTAGGCTTCACACATCATGCCTATGTCCGTTCTCGCATACGGACTCTAATCAACGGGGACTTCACATATCTACCCGAAGGAACGCCTCCAACTCTCCGCAAACTCGCGAGAGCGGGCTTCCTATGCTAAGAAAGAGAGCTATTCATGCTCAAGATGAGGATCGTTACCCTTGAGTTCCTCTTTGGTGCCATTGAAAAGTAATCGGATGGAAATCACCGCACTTGCGTTGCCTCCGTGGATCCGGAGTCGGCTCGCGATTTGGAGCTCCGAAGCTCCTCCAATGGCGGGATCTAGTTCTTCTTCCTCCAATGGCTCTCCTCTTTCTCCAAGGACTTGGAGAGATGATAAGGTATGAAAGTGATGGATTTCTAAGTCAACTCACGGGTATATCCTCTCAGGAACAACCCCCAGCCATTGGATCTCAACCTAAGGAAACGAACGACATTGATTCGGGGCTGAAATGCCCAATCTGGACCGAACACGGCCTGGCACACGCCCGTGTCCAGGGCCGTGTGCCGCATTCGCCGTCAAAATCGAATCTCCTGAAACTTCACACGGGTATCGAACACGCCCGTGTTCGAGCTGACACGCCCGTGTTCCAGCTGACACGGCCATGTAGCCGGCCGTGTACCCCATGATTTTTCCCCTTTTTCAACTCGAGCACTGCACGGGTTCTAGGACACGCCCGTGTCCTTGCCCGTGTCACCTTGACACGCCTGGACGCCAGGCCGTGTACACGGGACACTTCGTCGAGTGAATATCGACGACTGGATGACACGGCCTTGGACACGCCTGTGTCCTAGGCCGTGTGCCTTGTCTCGACGATCGTCGAGCGAATCTCGACGACTCCCCGGGACGATCGTCGACACGGGTCGACACGCCCTGCGACACGCCCGTGTCGCAGGCCGTGTGCCCATTCTCGACGAATCGTCGAGTATATCTCGACGATTTCACGGCTAAGTGTCGACACGGGTCGACACGCCCTGCGACACGCCCGTGTCGCAGGCCGTGTGCCCATTCTCAGCGAATCGTCGAGAAAATCTCGACGACTTCGCGGCTAAGTGTCGGCACACACTTGACACGCCCTGGGACACGCCCGTGTCCCAGGCCGTGTGCCTTCAGCCAAAACCCAAACTGGCCCAAAACGTCCCCCTTCGCTCCTTTGAGTTTCGGGGCGTTACAACTCTCCCCCTCTTAATAGAATTTCGCCCACGAAATTACATAAAGGAAAGACATGTATAAACTAAAATTTGTACCTGAGCGGAACAACTCCGGATACTCGTCAAGCATAGTCTGCTCTCGCTCCCAAGAGAGCTCCTCACGACTGCAATTGTCCCACCGGACCTTGACCATCCTGATCTCTTTATTGCGTAGCCGCTTGACCTCCGAGTCTTCAATCCGCACGGGCTTGACCTTTGTCGTTAGCCCACTATCCACCGGCACTTGATCAACTGCGATCACTTACGTAGGCTCTTGTACCGCCTTCCGAAGTACCGAAATGTGGAATACATCGTGTAAACCACTAAGCTCCACTGAAAGCTTCAACCGATAGGCTGCTTCCCCAACTCGCTCCAGAACCTCAAACGGTCCAAGGTACCTCGGGCTTAGCTTTTTCAATCGTCGCACCCGCGAGACACCCTTGAATGGCTTTATCTTCAAGTATACATAATCGCCCACAGCGAACTCCACGTTCCTGTGCTTGGCATTATAGTACTTTGCTTGCCGGTCCTGAGCGATAAGCAACCTCTCCCGAATGGTTCACACCAAAGAAGTAGCATCATCCACTTCCGATCGCTTATACAACTTTGACTCACCCGTTTCTAACCAAGACAACGGCGTGCGACATCTTCTACCATATAGGGCATCGAAGGGCGCCATCTGAATACTCGCTTGGTAGTTGTTGTTGTATGCGAACTCCACCAAATAAAGGTGGTCTTCCCATTGCTTTCCGAAATCCAAGACACACATGCGGAGCATGTCTTCCATTGTTCTATTGACCCTCTCGGTCTGCCCATCCGTTTGCGGATGGAAGGCTGTGCTGAACTTCAACTTAGTTCCCAACATTTGCTGCACCAGCCTCCAATCATTGGACGTGAACCGCCCATCTCGGTCACTCACGATGCTGCGGGGCACACCATGAAGCCGTACTATGTTATCCACATATAGCTTTGCCAGCTTCTCCACCGGATCATCCTTCCTATGCGGAATAAAATGCGACACCTTCGTTAATCGATCAACAACCACCCAAATGACGTCGTTCCCCTTTTGCGACCTTGGCAAACCGTGCACAATGTCCATAGAGATGTCGTCGAATTTCCACTCCGGAATAGGCAAGGACTTAAGAAATCCTCCCGGCTTTTGGCACTTCGCCTTTACCAAGGCGCAGATTTGGCACTTTGCTACGTATAGCGCCACATCCTTCTTCAAACCCGGCCACCAAAATAGTTTCTTCACATCACGGTACATCTTTGTGCTCCCCGGGTGAATCGAGTACTTGGTATGGTGCGCCTCGTACAACAACTCCACCCGTAAATTGCCCACACTTGGGACGCACAAACGACCGTCTTTCCACAGCAATCCGTCCTCCACGACGAATTGGGAATTTGACCCATCCAGAGCCTCTATCATGAACTGCTTCATATGAGCATCCATATCCAAAGCCTGCCGAATCCTATCAGCCAGGTCATATTGGACTTCAGTCCAATTCAGAACTGCTTCAGCACTTGCTTGCTTATCCACACAAACAATCTCCAACGCCTCCATCTCCCGCACCAACCGCTCATCATGCACTGATAGCCAATTGGCTTGAGTTGGGGCTCGGCGACTCAACGCGTCCGCAACCGCATTCCCTTTGCCAGGCACGTAGTGGATCTTGAACGTATAGTCCCCCAGGAACTCCATCCACCTACGCTGCCGCATATTCAGATCCTTCTGATCAATTAGATACTTTAGGCTCTTGTGATCGGTGTAGATATCAATCTTCACACCGTACAAATAGTGTCTCCACAGCTTCAAGGCAAAAATCACGGCCGCTAACTCCAAGTCATGGACCGGATAATTCCTCTCGTGCACTTTTAGTTGTCTCGAGCCATAAGCTATCACGCTTCCGTGCTGCAGTAGCACGCAACCCAAACCGCTGCCCGAAGCATCACTATATATTTCATAGCCTTCGGTTCCACATGGCGAACTCAGCACAGGCGCCGTGGTCAACCGACACTTCAACTCCTCAAAAGCTCGCGCGCACTCCGGCGTCCAAACGAACTTATGCTCCTTCCTCGTCAAAGTAGTGAGAGGTAACGCTATCCGCGAGAAGTTCTCTACGAAGCGCCTATAATAGCCGGCAAGCCCCAAAAAGCTCCGAACTTCTGCTACCGTAGCAAGCTCAGGCCACTCCCGTATCGCAACAATCTTCGCCGGATCCACAGCAATACCCTCTCCACTCACTATATGCCCGAGGAACGCTACTGAGGATAGCCAAAACTCGCACTTCGAGAACTTGGCATACAATTGATTTCTCCTTAGCATCTCCAACACCAAATGAAGATGCTTGAAGTGATCTTCCTCACTTTGCGAGTACACCAAAATATCGTCGATGAAGACGATCACAAAATGGTCCAAGTACTCCCTGAACGTCCTGTTCATCAAATCCATGAACACTGACGGCGCATTAGTCAGCCCAAACGGCATGACCGTAAACTCATAATGCCCGTATCTCGTACTAAACGCTGTCTTCGGGATATCACTCTCCCTTATTCGCAGCTGATAGTACCCAGCCTTGAGATCTAACTTCGAGTACACCGTCGACACGACTAACTGATCAAAGAGATCATCAATCCGGGGGATCGGGTACTTGTTCTTCTCAGTTAGCTTGTTTAGCTCCCGATAATCAATACACAACCTCAAGCTTCCGTCCTTCTTCTTAATAAAGAGGACCGGTGCGCTCCAAGGCGAAGAACTCGGGCGCACATACCCTTGCTCCAACAACTCTTGCAGTTGAACTTTCAGCTCCGCCATTTCCTTAGGCGCTAGCCGATACGGAGATCGTGACACAGGCTTTGCACCTGGCACTAGCTCGATCGTAAAATCTATCTCCCACTGAGGCGGGGCTCCAGGAAGATCTGCGGGGAACACATCAGGGTATTCTGATACCACTGAAATACAATCCAACGCGGGTTTCGGCTTTGCAACCTCCACTAGTGTAAAGAACAGTTCTGCACCAGCACGAACCGCCTTCACCACCTGAAGAGCAGACATCAATGTCTTGCTCGACCCCTTTAAGCCCGTAAAAGTCGTTTCACGACTTGCTCCCAGCTTGATTTCCTTGCTACCGCAATCTATATGGGCCTGCTGCTCCGAGAGCCAGTTCATGCCAAATATGACGTTGAACTCCACTAACGGAAGTAAAGACGCCCGCAGGTCGAACTCCTGCTCCCCAATACGAATATTAACATCGCAGATCCTAACCGCTCGCATCGAACACCCATTGGGCAACAACACATCCAACTTATCCTTCGCCATCGAAGAAGGGACTCCGATGCGTGATATAAATCCTTCGGACAAGAAGGAGTGTGAAGCTCCCGTATCGAAGAGTGCTCGTGCCGGATTTTCACAAATCAATACAAATCCTAAACAAGTAGTGGTAAGGTAACATGTGCATAACAAGTATTTAAAGAAATTGACTTGCTATAAATTAAATCGTACCTGTCACCACATCAGCTTGTTTAATGGCCTCCTGTTGGCCATGATTGTAGACCCTTGGTTGGGCCGGAGCATAATGGGATGCGGTCGACTCCACCGCCTTTCCCTTCTCTTCATAGGTAGCTCCCGGCCTCCTCTCGGACTTAGGACGTCCGCTCCAACAATCACGGGCGAAATGCCCGTCTTTCCACATGTAAAACACGCACCCGGGGTCCGACCGTAGTCGCCCCAGAAGCGCCAGAAGGAGCTGGACCCGAAGTCCTATGCTTCTTGAAAGACCTCCGATAGCCGGACTTAGAAGTAGTCGGCACTCTGAACTCAGATTTCTTTTCACCCAAGCTTTTCTTCGCTTGCACGCTCTTCATGTCCTTCTCCAAGGACCGGGCAGTATTGACCAAGGTTAAGAAACCCTGCGTCATCGGCCCCGACAGTAGCAGTCTCAACTCAACCCTCAAGCCTTCGTAGAATCGATTAGTCTTGCGCTCCTCATCCATGATGGTGGAGCTAGCATAACGACTCAACCTCGTAAACTCGTGGAGATATTCATCCACGCTCCTCTCACCCTGCACCAACTTCAGAAACTCATTCTCCAGCGAAATCCTCTGAGTAGAGGGGAGGTATCTTGCTAAGAACAATCCCGAGAACTCTTCCATCGGAACATCTATCAGTTGTCTACCTCTCAAATGATGCAACTCCAATCCTTCCCACCACATCCTCGCTTCACCGTCTAAAAGGAACGTAGCGATGGTGGTCATTTGCCACTCCTCCGTCTCCGTCGCTGTCATGACTCTCTTCACCCTGGAGAGCTAGTCTTCAGCCTGAGATGGGGTTCCCAACCCCGAGAATAGCGGAGGGTTAAAGCTCATTACATGCTTCAGCTGCCTCTCAGTTGCCCTCCTTGGCACTACCGGTTCTACAACCACTTGCTCCACCCTTCTCGGCTCAGCCTCTTGCAGAGGTTCTTGCTCCATCACAGGAGCGGGCTGCTGCGTTTGCCTTCCAGGCTGCGCATTAATCACGGCCAACACCGCTTCAGCCACCAATCGTATATTTTCAGCCGACAGAGGTGTTGCAGGAGCAACATCCGGTGCACTACTAGCATCAGAAACTCGGCGTTCTGACGGCCCAACACCACTTCTGGTCACATATAGTGGTACAAAACACCGTTAAGCGACCAAATAAATTGCAAACAGCAATTATAGGAACACGCAGGTTCCTCAAACGCGAGTATTTTCATTCCTAAGTGGACATTCATGGGTTTTTTTTACTGTTATTACGATGACGCACACAATGTGCTCACCACCCCTTAAAAAGAATTCGCCCACGAATTCACTTTAAGCCCGACCAAAACCAGTAGTCTGATACCAAATTGTAACGCCCCCTATCCGTCGCATAGCATATAGCAGTAGGTCCGGCCGGGGCCCGACGCCATATACCACAGACAGACCGGGTGGTTACTTATGGAAACCATCCAACCAATCTCAACGTCCTACACAGAGCATTCTAGCGGAAGTAGTTTATAAAAGTTGTAAACAAAGAACCCAGCATTAGAGCACGAATGTCCACTAGTACCAAACAGGAATGTTATTACAAAATACTCAAAACAAGCCTTAAGGCCTTACAAAATGTTTCACTTGAATATTACATGATTTTCAAACCACGGCACGCAGGCCGGTCATACATGAATAAAGCAATAAACATTTCCATTTGGGCCTTCGAGGGCCGGCTTCGCAAAAAGGGCTTTAGCCCGCTATTGACCGCTTGGTCCAGCTGCACCTGCAAGCAACAAACCACCGCACGGTGGCAAAACAAGGCAACGGTCAGCAATGCTGACCAAATTATAACGATCCCGGCCCAACTCGGGGCGGCGATGCTCCTTCCCTGCATTTCATTAGCATAAGCGAGCAATGTATAAATCCATATCCATTTCAACACAGATGTTGGCTCGCACGGCCACACGCCCCGTGCACTCAGGGCACATTCTCGGTGAACTGGTCGATGTCACGTCAATTAAATCCATTAACATTCCGGACTCACCACCGCCACTTAGACGGCAAAACCTATGAGCAATTTGTCTTCCTGGCCTGGGTCACGACAATTTAAGCCATTGACCGCCGAAGACCCTAATCTATGCCAATGGTAAGTGCCACGTGCCTTTAGGTCTCTTTAACCGAACGACATAGAACGGGTACGGTTCCATCTAACCCGTGCTCACGTCGCAACGGCAATTTAAGCCATTTGCGCGGGTAAAACTTCCACCGAGTCCCATTTCCATCACAAGTCACATAACCCCGTTATGTTCAAGTTGGCTCTCAAGCCACCAAGTTGGCAAGATCTTGTATCCTCCCAGTTTTTCGGGTGCACCTTTGGGTTAGTCCCCAAGGCCCCCTACTGCAATCTACAGCGTAGAAAACCCGAAAAACAATCAATAGCACGGAGTCTTCTCCGGCATTTATGCAATGCAACATCACCGATCCAGACCAACATGTCCGGGTAGGCTTCACACATCATGCCTATGTCCGTTCTCGCATACGGACTCTAATCAACGGGGACTTCACATATCTACCCGAAGGAACGCCTCCAACTCTCGGCAAACTCGCGAGAGCGGGCTTCCTATGCTAAGAAAGAGAGCTATTCATGCTCAAGATGAGGATCGTTACCCTTGAGTTCCTCTTTGGCGCCATTGAAAAGTAATCGGATGGAAATCACCGCACTTGCGTTGCCTCCGTGGATCCGGAGTCGGCTCGCGATTTGGAGCTCCGAAGCTCCTCCAATGGCGGGATCTAGTTCTTCTTCCTCCAATGGCTCTCCTCTTTCTCCAAGGACTTGGAGAGATGACAAGGTATGAAAGTGATGGATTTCTAAGTCAACTCACGGGTATATCCTCTCAGGAACAACCCCCAGCCGTTGGATCTCAACCTAAGGAAACGAACGGCTTTGATTCGGGGCTGAAATGCCCAATCTGGACCGAACACGGCCTGGCACATGCCCGTGTCCAGGGCCGTGTGCCGCATTCGCCGTCAAAATCGAATCTCCTGGAACTTCACACGGGTATCGAACACGCCCGTGTTCGAGCTGACACGCCCGTGTTCCAGCTGACACGGCCGTGTAGCCGGCCGTGTACCCCATGATTTTTCCCCTTTTTCAACCCGAGCACTGCACGGGTTCTAGGACACGCCCGTGTCCTTGCCCGTGTCACCTTGACACGCCTGGACGCCAGGCCGTGTACACGGGACACTTCGTCGAGTGAAGATCGACGACTGGATGACACGGCCTTGGACACGCCCGTGTCCTAGGCCGTGTGCCTTGTCTCGACGATCGTCGAGCGAATCTCGACGACTCCCCGGGACGATCGTCGACACGGGTCGACACGCCCTGCGACACGCCCGTGTCGTAGGCCGTGTGCCCATTCTCGACGAATCGTCGAGTATATCTCGACGATTTCATGGCTAAGTGTCGATACGGGTCGACACGCCCTGCGACACGCCCGTGTCGCAGGCCGTGTGCCCATTCTCAGCGAATCGTCGAGAAAATCTCGACGACTTCGCGGCTAAGTGTCGGCACACGCTTGACACGCCCTGGGACACGCCCGTGTCCCAGGCCGTGTGCCTTCAGCCAGAACCCAAACTGGCCCAAAACGTCCCCCTTCGCTCCTTTGAGTTTCGGGGCGTTACAACTTCCCCTTTGCAGCTCTACTATAAAGATGTAACATATCTGGATCCTCCTTTTGATGCACTCTCGTAAGCATAATCCACGAAGGCTCTAACACTTCTAATTCACTAGTCGAGCTGCCACTTCCCACTGAAATTCCCATCAGTAGAAATTCTTTCACCAGTGAATCCACCGAAAGGTTAAAAATTATAGCTATCTTCCTACTCAGGGCATCGACTACCATATTAGCTTTGCCCGGGTGGTACTGGATCTCAACATCATAGTCTGCCACATACTCCATCCATCTACGCTTGCGCAAATTCAGTTCCTTCTGTGTGAAGACGTATTTCAAACTTTTATGATCGGTATAAATCTTGCATATAACGTCATACAACAGATGTCTCCACAACTTTAGGGTATAGATCACTGTTGCAAATTCCAGGTCATGCCCTAATTGCGTTCATGAAACCTTTAGCTGCGCTCCTGCATCAACACGCATCTCAGCCCAACATGTGATGCGTCTACATACACAGCATACTCCAGTCCTTCAGTAGGTGGGGTCAAAAGTAGTGCAGTGCATAATCTCCCCTTCAGCTCTTGGAATGCCTCTTCATACTTATCAATCCAAATAAAGGCTACATGCTTCTGCGTCAACTTTTTCAAAGGCATAGATAATATAGAGAATCCCTCCACAAACCTTCTATAGTAGCCTACCAACCTTAGAAAACTTCTTATTTCCTTGGGTGTGGTAGGCCTACTATAATCCATCACTGCAGCTATCTTCTCCGGATCAACCGTTATCCCATCTTTATTCACCACATGGCCCAAGAAGGAGACTTGAGGTAGACAAAACTCGCACTTGCTCAACTTAGCGTACAACTTATGCTCTCTCAAAGTTGACAAAACCAATCGCAAGTGCTGCGCATGCTCTTCAGCATTGCGGGAGTAGACTAGAACGTCATCTATGAACACGATGACAAGATGATCCAGAAAGTCCTTAAATAATCTGTTCATCAAATCCATGAATGGGGCGGGTGCATTAGTCAATCCAAAAGACATTACCAAGAACTCGAAATGTCCATGCCTTAAACGAAAAGCAGTTCGTGGAATGTCTGCCTCACGAATCCTCAACTAATGATAACCCGAATGCAGGTAAATCTTGGAAAATACAGAGCTACCGTGCAACTGATCAAACAGATCATTGATTCTCGGCAAGGGATATCTATTCTTGATGGTACCTTTATTCAATTCTCTATAATCTATACACAGCCTCATTAATCCATCTTTCTTCTTTACAAATAGAATGGGAGCACCCCACGGTGACGAACTTGACCTAATCAAACCGTTCTGCAATAGCTTGTTTAACTGGGTACGCAGCTCTCCCAAATCATGCGGAGCCATACGGTATAGAGCCTTAGCGATAGGATGGGTACCCTTCTCTAAATCTATGACAAACTCTACTTCTCTCTCAGGCGGAAGACCAGGAAGTTTATCAGGAAACACGTCAGGAAACTCGCGCACTACAGCAATCTCCTCCACAAGCGGCAAACTAACAACGATCACCAACACTGAAACCAAATAGGCAAAGCATCCTGAATTCAAAAGCTTTCGAACACTTATTGTGGAAATGATCGGAGAATCTTGGCGCGAATAACCATAAACGCTCCTGCGTTGACCTTCTTCCATCTTAAAGTCCAAGCGCCTAACCTTGCACTAGATTACTGCATCATACTTCGATAGCCAATCCATGCCCGGGATTACATCAAAATATTCCAAGTCTATAACCTTTAGATCCACAACCGTGAGAAAATCTCCCAACTGGACTGGACAACCCTGAATTCCCTGATCTGACACCACGGAATCACCTGAGGGGAACTTGACACAGAATGGGTCGCCAACCGGATTGAGGGACAAATGGTGACGCTCTACAAAAGATCTAGCCACGAATGAGTGGGTAGCACCGGAATCGAAAATGACACGTGCCCAGCTGTTACTTACCTTAAACTTTCCTATAAGATTAAATATACGACTAATGGAAAACAATGTTGACATTTAGATCATACCTAGAAAATAAAACTAGGTTAGGATCTAACCTTAAATATCTTGGGTCGATGTCTGAGCTTCATCCGCGGACACTACGTCCAACTTTCCCTTCCCTTTTTCTAAGAGCTGCGGTGGCAGCAAGGCCTGAAGTGGCACCGGCTACAACGGAGGTTGAGCCTGCGGGCAACGGGTCTTTACATGCCCCTTCTGCCCACATAGATAACAGGTCTTGTCCTTCCAGCAATGGGCTGTATGATGCCCCATCTTGTTGTAACTGAAACAAACTGATCTCTCTTTTGGAGCGACCTGAATCACGTGCACTTGATCTTGCTTCCGAGCACCCAGTCTCTGGTAACATCTCTCGAACAGGTGGCCTGCCCGACCACAGAAACTGCACACTTCCTTGACTCTTTTCTTCCCAATAGTCCCAGATTCCTATGATTCCTTACCTTCAACAGACTTCCTCTTATCCTTCCTCATCTGCTGACGTCTGACCTTGGCATTGTCAATGGATTCCACCTTCAGAGAAGCCTTTACCACCTCAGAATATGTCCCGGATCCGTAGGCACTAGTAAGCTGCTGGATGTCATTCCGAAGAACACCCAAAAATTGCTTGACTCGGTAGGATTCTAAAGATACCAAGTCAGGTGCAAAGCGGCTTAGCTTACTGAACCCCACCTCGTATTCATTGATAGTAAGCTTACTCTGCTTCAAGTGAAGGAAATCATTCATCAATCGGTCTCTTTCCACAGACGGCAATAACTTCTTCAACAACAACTCCTTGAAGCACTCCCACGAGCATCCATCCTTCAAGATTTCTTTCTCCCTCAACCACCAACTATTGGCTATGCCCTTGAGTTGATAAGCGGCAACCATCACTCTCTAGTCCTCAAACATATCAGAGTAGGTGAACATCTCCTCGATGGAAATCATCCAGTCATCTAATGCCATAAAATCTGCCTTTCCATCATACGTAGGGGGTCCTAACCTTTGAAAGTGCGAAATGAAAGTCATCTCTGGTGGCAACACTACCCGGGGCACCAGAGGAGCGGGAGGAATGGGAATAGCAAGATCCATGGCGGGCTCTTGTGCCCTCTACGACTGACTCGCCACGACTGACAACAACGACTGAATCTGCAAGTGCATCTCCAGCATCTGCCTCGACAGGGCATCATTGCTCTATCGCAATCCCTCTATTACGACCTCACTCTGGGCACCAGAAGATTCTCACTCTGAATGGGGAGTAGTCCTCGTCACCGGACGCTTAGGTGGCATTCTAAACAAACACTAAACGATCTATCAACACCTAGCGTAACATGCTAGACTTACAACTTAGCTCAGACATAAAACTCTAGATACTTGCTCATGCTGCTAGCTTGCTCTGGGATTTAAAATAAATGATGGCATGTCCCTCTTAGGAGAAACACCCTCATCCTTATGACTCTTGCGCATATTATATGAGTGCATGAATGATTACATTTTTATTTCAAATCATGTGTGTACATATGTCATCCTGTAGATCTTTAACTTGGCAATTGTGCTTACGCAATGAAATGATATTTATGCTGTGTTATGCATCCTAAAGAAAATCCTTAATGCATGTATGAGTGGCGTACACATACAATGTTATGCATCCCATACTACATAATATTGTATGTAACGAAATAGGTAAAACGTGCTAATGGGCATCCATGTGATGGTGGTTATGCATCACACACTACATAACTGTCACATGTCACCAACTATGGTGGATCCATATATAAACGCATATTATCCATCCCATACTGCATAATATGCCCCATATACTTCTTATTTTGTGTTATGAGTGTAGTGTTCATGCTTCCATCAAGATCTACTGATGACATACCAGTGTGTGTATGCAATGAATGACACGACGAGAGCTTTGCTTGAGGGAAAGTTGTTTGACCAACTTGCCAAATCAACTGCCCCTCTTGTAGAACCAGGTTCTGATACCAACTTTCACAACCCACATTTTCTCCACAACGATGAAATATCAAAGTAAGGGAAAATGCACGTCACGATGCCACGCCAGCAGGGTATAACTGTAGACGCTCAGGCAACACTCCGACTCAATACTAAAAATATGATTTAAATGTTTTATTGAAGAAGTTTATTTTAAGTTAGGCAATTAGCCGTATCTCTCGGCTTAGTGGCTCACGAGTCCACAAGAAGAAAAGTAGTTAAACGTAGCGGAAAATACTATAGTAACCTGGTTAGATATCCTACATGAGTCTAGCATCCCCCAAAAAACTCAAGGCATGCATTACACTAAATTTATAGTAATGATATCGAAGTAGTTTGTATGGTATTTAAATATAGTGATTTAGAGTTTTAAAACATGATGTGCATGATATGGTAAAAATAGTTGGTTTTATAGTTGAAAATTCCCATAGGCATCTTAGCATAAATCCTTCCTAGAGAGCAAGAACTACTAACACAAAAGTAGACACTAGCAGCTAGCCAAATATCCAAAAATGACAATAAAAAATCAGTGGGCCTCAAACACCTGACACGAACCAACTAAAAGTTCTCAAGTCTGAAGAATACTACAAAAGAACAAAAGCTACCTCGCAACCTCGAGGCACCCTCAGCAAACCCAGCAACAAAACTACTCAGCTGCACCACCGGCTACAGCCCTAAACCTGAGGCATTCAAGAGAAGAACAGCTCAGCAAGCCAAAAAAAATAAGTGGTAAAAGAATAGGTAATCAAGTGAGAAAGCCAAACAAAGGAGGGTGTACCAAACCCAACCCAAGGAGGAAGAATACAAAAAATAAAAGCAACAATTAGCCAAATAGTATAAGTAGAGAAAGTTTAACCAATATAATAACCTCTAAATTAAAAAGAATGCACCAAGTGCGAAGGTGAACAAGTCTGGGCATAATCAGCAAAAATTAGCAAAATGTGGCATAAACCACAAGAAAACAACTGAGCACAATACGACTCAGAAGTGGGTCGATCATCAACACGCGGTACGACTGTGTTGCGGGCCAGAGAGGGCGACGACCTCAAGCGCCCTAAGCCCAACTTCAGATCCTCAACCGTCTCACAATCGCTACTGTGGTCCAAAAACATGGCCAAACCGGGCCAACTAGAACCCAACAGTCCAGGAAAGGAGAAACTAAGCCTACCCCCACTCTGATGATCCATAGAAAGAAGGGGGCCTCCCGGTTGGGTGGTATGCTAACCACAACCAACACTCATACCCCCAACATCACCATCTAAAAAATCGGCATAGCACCTAAGTATTACAACACTAAACCAAAGGCCACGACCTATAATCGACCTAAACTAAGCGCAACGCATCCTACGCTCAACGACGTCGAAACATTTACCCTATGTGTAAGCCTAAAAAGTTTTAACATCTTATACTCTAAAAGAAACAGGAGCATTAATATAAGATGAAAGTATTACCATAAGAACTTAAGGAAAAGGAGAGGAAAGGAGCCACTTGCCTTGGCTTTACCAGAGAAAGCCTCCAATTCACACCTCGTTGCAGATCGGGACTAAGGGAGACGAGAGAAGCCGAAATCTGAACAAGAGTGGACGGAATAGAAGTTAGGGCCAAAAAACCCTAATGATAAATCTCAAGAAATGGGAAGAAAATTACCACGGTGATGTAGATCTCGTCGAGAGCTTTTCAAATCTATGCTCGAATGAAGATTTCGAGCTCCGAAACTCCGTCGGCGGTGACCGAAAGGTTCACGAAATCTCACGCTCCGCCATCGCCGTCCTCACATTTCTTCAGTTCTGGTTCGGTTTAGTGAAGAAGAAGAAGTCCTAATGGAAGAGTGGGGCTTGTTCTAATTCAAAGTATACGTATATATATAGGTATTTATAAAACGTTTTGTCTAAAATGGACTATTTATGAGAGGGTGCATGGAAAGCAAAAATAGAGGTTGAAGATGGTTACAAATTTCATTTTAACCATTTTTTGATTCGACGCAGTTTTGACCCTCAAAATGGCGCCCGAACGCAGACAGGAACAGACTACTCGAGTGGCAGCATGAACCACTCGAGTTCCAACAAAATCTACACGAGTAGAAGCATACCACTCGAGTTCCAGCATGTAGTACTCGAGTATTAGCATAATTTACTCGAGTAGCACCTCAACACTCGAGTTCCAGCATGCATTACTCGAGTAGCAGCATATTTTACTCGAGTAGCAGCTCAACACTCGAGTTCCAGCAGAAACAATGATATTAGGGGCTCCAAATGGCTTCAAATCGAAAGGTGGTCAACATGAAAGTTGTAGATCTCGTCGAGATGAACAAATTTTATGTTAACCATTTTTTGATACGACACTTTTTGACACTCAAAGTTGCGCCCGAACGCAGACAGGAACAGACTACTCGAGTGACAGCATGAACCACTCGAGTTCCAACATAATCTACTCGAGTAACAGCATAGCACTCGAGTTCAAGCATGTAGTACTCGAGTTATAGCATAATTTACTCGAGTAGCACATCAACACTCGAGTTCCAGCATGCATTACTTGAGTAGCAGTATATTTTACTCAAGTAGCAGCTCAACACTCGAGTTCTAGCAAAAAATGAAATTATTGGTTGACAATGGCTTCAAATCGAACAATGGTCAACATAAAAGTTGTAGATCTCGTCAAGACGAACAAATTTCATGTTAACAATTTTTTTTTATTCGACTCCGTTTTGACCCTCAAAACAGAATCCGAGCAAAATCTAAAACGGGTTATTCGAGAAGAACCATACCTACTCGAGAAGACTTAGAACGGAAGCCCAAATGCGCCCCGAATTAAACGAAAGTCGCACCAAAGGCAAACTCTGACGCTATGAATTTAGCGACGAAGTCAAAACCACAAAACTTAACTTATCAACAAGAAAACTTTCAGTTTCGACGAAAATCCCAAAAAAATCTGGTCAATCATACCTAACGGACGCGAAAACGCACTAACCGTGCAGTGCCGACAACATGTCGTAAAAAGGGTAACGCTCTGACATCATAAATATGACGATATCAAATCAAATAAAATCATCGAAAAAAATCGGGGGCGTTACACCCCCTCTAGGTCAGTTAGGTAGACACTAGATACTTTCAATATTGGTCTCAACTCACAAGTCATACTCGACGAATTCGTCGGATATCCGTGATGATATCCGACGAATTTAACATGATGAGTCCGACGCATCCCGAGCCCGAGTCAGGTCTCTTGACAAAAAATGCATGCAAGAGGTCTAACACAAAATGGGATGTTATATTTGCGGGCCACAGTAAGGAGGAGCGAGTGGGAAGTTGAGGATGGAGGTGGAATCAGGAGGGCTTGCGAGACAAGAGTGGTAAAAACACTAGAATTATGGTGCAGGAGCTGTGCGGCTTGCGGAAGTTGAATACGAGAAGAATGTGGGGGGTACTCGGTTTAGGATAAAAAAATTAATTACGTTTTTTTCTTTACAAATTTTCCCTTAGATAAGTTTCCTTCTTTTTTAAAAAATAAGGGTTGTTACATTCTCCTCTACTTAGGAATTGTCATCCTGAAACTTCAGAGGATTTCCTGACTGTGGCCTCTTATGATGAAGGTTTAGATGTCATTCATTTTAACAAGGTTTTCCAATAAAGGCATAGATGCTAACTAACAATATACTAAAATAGAAAGGAGAACAAGCATGGAGAATTACCAAGATCAAGAGAAAAGTTGTGAATACTTTCTAGCATGTCAGATTCAAGTTCTCAAGCACACTCTTTAGACTTTCCATGCATCTGAAGAAGTCTTACCATAAGAACGGTCCACTTTTGAAGCTTGTATACTTGGTTCTTCACAATCTTAGAAGTCTAGACCAAACACGAATGACTAACTTTAGATAGCACAAGAATTTCTTCAATTATCCTGAAATTGAGAGGCATGACTCGAGAATTTGAGAGCGAAAAATCTTTGCATACAGTGAAGATAAAACACCAACGAGGATAATAAACTAAATATCAATTGAGTGTCAATAGAAACAAGTTAATCGGGAGTTGGAAGAGCACAAAATTATGCTGAAGTATTTCAACAGAGTAGTTTACAAGAAGACCCTCATTTCTCTATTATATAACTAGAGAAATATGCCTAGTATTACATTGCTAGCGACACAAACACTAATCAAAAGGAGTACTAGTGGACTGAATTAGATTGATAATCAGGTAGAATAGGAATAACTGAATAGACTATTAGTGACTTAAAACTAGAGATTCCAACAAATTTTGTACCATTAGGTATATAATTCATGTAATAATTACATCACTTTCATGGACAAAGGTAGCAATCATGCAAAACATTAATAAAATTACGTAAAATAAAAAATGATTTGTAAATCCATCTGTGTACACTCATCATCTGCTATTCTTAGCTTAAAACCTGTGCAATGATTTATGATATGGATACAAATGAATGGATACATATGCCATGTTAAGTGCCCATATCATTTAACATGTCATGCATATTATGATACTAATGTCATCGCACTTGAAAATATTAAATTGCCCATAAACATTTAAAATTCGCAAGGGGGGTATATCATAGTGAAAATTCATATGCACATAAATATTAAGTTTGCCCATAACCCCTTAACCTTTGTGTGTATACTTATCATGCTTATGAATGTAATGTGTGAGTATCCAAGAACAACAAATACTGACAAGTTGAGTGAAGAAATGATGCATGTATATATATATATATATATATATATATATATATATATATATATATATATATATATATATATATATATATTTACATAATGAAATTCTAAATATATATTAATTATAAAATACTTTATGTTTGCAAGTTCAACCTGGTTCAGATGCCAACTGTCATGACCCATCTAAACAAGTTAAAGCACACTTTACGTGGGTCGTGATGCCACAGACATGGGCAGAAAAAAATCCATGTCTATTAGGGAGGAGTTGATTTGTATTATTACATTTAAAATTATTAATTTGGAGGAAATTAGTTTGTTTTATTCGGAAGCTTTATAGTTTATCAGTGAAAAATTAAATGCACATGTAATTTTATAAAACTCACGACACATTGTTCTGATGTATATTTGTATGCAATGACAATCCCAAAGAAATGAACATGCAAAAAATATAAAAAACTTGTATATAATTTATTTAGCCTTGCTATTGTTCATGAATATAGAGAAAAAAACTAATTATAATTATTAAAAAAAAAGAATGTCCGATTGTAAAAGAAATTAAACCTAAAACATAGAACCTAACATGACAAGAAGAAATATCTCTAGAAGTACGAGCTTGACACATATCAGGCTCAAATAGTAGGTGGCGCAGTCACGGACGCCAAGGCAAATTCCGAAACAAGAAGGAAAAAAGGCTCAAAACAATGAATCAAAAGTGAGCAGAGTAAAAAAGTATGAGTAGGGGAATCATAAATGTATGTGTACGAGTTTTCATGAAGCAAAATTAGTAATACATGCAAGTATGTGAGACAAGTAGAAATAATTAGGATTATTAGCCTACTCCGGAGTAATATATATATATATATATATATATATATATATATATATATATATATATATATATATATATATATATATATATATATATATATATATATATATTCACGTAATAACATAAGTTGTAACTAATGAAATGTGCAGTGTTTTTATTTAATGCACATGAGTCTTCAAGTTTAGATGCAAGTCTTGTCAGATAATTCATGCTTGCCATGACCATTTATTTATTCCCAAGTCAAGAGGGAACTCAAGTCAAGGAATTGCATTAATTAAACACTACTTTACAATGGTTGCTTATGATATTAATAAATTAAATGAATATATCATAGATTGTGATTCTAACTTGCGCAAATTTTGGAAAATGGGAAAAATTGGATCGTGAAGCAACCTTTCCCCAACTCTTATAACTAGACAAAAGTGACAAGATTTGATGACACCAAAAACTAGATAGTGAGATTTATAATTTTGCGGGTTCAGGTATTCGTGAGTGGTAAGATTACTATGCATCGCTTTGAGGACATCAAAAACTCATCTAGATTAAACCATTCTATGACATGATTATCTTACAAATAAACTTGTGTACAATCTAAACATTATATAAAATACAAATCATTAATTCTCTAATAAGAAATAATAATAATAATCATCATGGCACTTATTGTGCATGCCCGAAAATTTATCGTTCTTCCAATTATACGTCAAATGAGAAAAATCATTCATTAGAGTGAAAAATCCAAATAAAAACTACTTATGATCACAAACTCATATCATTCCAGATGTATTCAAAAATAAACTACAAACTTGTCAGATTATGCATTCATGATTTAAATTTATTTGGCCGAACAAATATTCAAGAGTAAAGTCATAAAATCAAAAGAATAGAGGCATTAATTTAAGCTTAATGTTTGCAAGAGAGAGAGATTTCTACTTGCCTTAAGGAATGTTGAGCTGGCGGTGGCTAAGGGGTGGAAGCAAAACTTAAGGACATAATTTAAACCTGTTTAAGAATGAGGAATGTGATAATTGATATAACAAGATGCACAATGCTAGTACAAGCTTTCTACGTATCAAAATTTAAATAAAGAGTGCTTAGAAATTTGCCTCCCTCAAAGGTGAGGGAAGAGGATATTACTACACAAAAATCGGAGATTTGTCAGCCCTTAGGTTACAGAAACCCTAAATCGGAGAGGGCTTTGCAGATATCCTAGCAATTGATCTGATGAGTGGCCCCGAAAATCAAAATTATAATGGGGGGGGGGGGTTAAATGATTATAAGAGGGGTAAAATTCTTGAATCACAAGTAATACACAAAATTTGAGACATAAGTTTCCAAGAAAAATTAGAGAAATCTGAATAGAGGAGGAGAGGAGGGAGATTCGTACCCAAGGAAAACAAATTGAAGCCCAAGGAATAGAGGGGAGGAAACCCTAGTCTTCTCTCTCGTAAAAGCTAGACCAAGTTGAAGGAGAAGAAGAAAAATTAGGAATGGCAACCCTTGAGGGGGCAGGGGTTGCAAGGAAGAGAAGGGAAAAATAGCTGTTGTCTTGTGGAAGTGGAGGATTATCGGTCCCTTAGAGGAGAGAAGGATTACAGTCAGCCAAGGAGATAGGATTCACTACTGTCAGCTCCTTGGATGAAGAAGGAAGGCTGTTGAATGATTGGGGGAGGAGTACTTCCTCTAGCCATGAAGGAAGAGGGAGAGGAAGATCAAGAGGCACTAAATCTTAGAGAGGAGGTTGTTGCCGGCAATGATGAGAAGCGAGCTGGAAGTTGTAGCTAGTGGCAGAATCAGGAGGGATTGCGAGATTAGAGTGACCGAAACACATTAGACAGGTTGCGGGAGCCGTGCGACTTGTTTAAGTCGAATACATAAATAACATGGGGATGCTTGGATTATGATTAGAAAATTAATTAGGTTTTTTTCTTTGCAAATTTGCTCTTAAATAAGTTTCCTTTTTTTTAAAACAAGGGTTGTTATAATGCATGTTGAATGTGTGACATATTATGGTGTCTGTTTGGTTGAGACACATTTCTTTGTCTTTATGTTCGGCAAGCTTATCCCATGATATCGTAATTCACGTATGGAGGGTGCTCCGAAAAGACAGGTCCCCTTTGTTAAAACTAATGTGAATGTCTATCCTTTTGGACAAGCTCGTTGGTGTTATAATCAATTTACATGCATGATCTAAGCAAGAGTTCTTAGTATCGTTTGTGCATGAAATGGTGAAATTGGCTAGAATGGTGATGTTGATGGACAAGTCCGATGGTGTAGTAATCCATGTGTGGGTGGGGTCTCAATGGGAGTTCTCGGCCTTAGGCTTGTATCCCCTTGGGTGGAAGTGAGTACCCATGTGATTGTAATGATATGATGGTGTGATGATATGTTAGGATCATACATTCAATAGGGTGTCTTGGGTAAAATCCAAGTTTGCATATATTCTACATTGGTAGGCCCCTTTATCTACATGCCTAATATATAAACGTGTTTTATGCTTGTGACACCCATTCCAGTTGTTTCTATGTTAGTTTACATTTTATTTCATATTCATAAGATGTGTTGACATGTAGGGTGATGGAGTGCTTTAGGGTCGATAGGAATGACCGGTAGGATTGGTGTTGTTACATCATTTTGGTCAGCCATAGCTGACCCACATTATACTACATCTTCTATGATGGTTGTAGGGCAAGGATTGCAAGCTGGAGCTAGCTTGCCGACCAAAAAAGCCTAATCGTCTTGAAGTGTGCCGCATCATTTTATTCTGTTGCATGTTTTCTTTACTCTATTCTATGTCACATGTCGATATAGCCTATGGTGCTTTTGCACTTTGCAATGTGCAATGTGTTGGATGATGTATTGGACAATTTGGTGATGTAAGGACAAAAGGACATGTGAACTCCTATATTTTTGTGGACAACCTCTCGTCTTGTATTAGTGTCTTCGCTATTTGTTCATGAGTATTTGAGATGTATAGTGTTCTTATATCATTTTATATGTTGATGCACAAAAACAGATGAGGAGAGTAGAGGGTTGTTACCGCGGGCACCAGTAGCTAACAGTGTGTGTTCGGTCTCACATGCAAGGTGATGAGGTGAAGAGGTTGATGGTTGCAGGGATAGAGGAGAGGAGAAAGCTTCTAAGTGCTCGAGAGTGGAGCAAACGCTTGTTCAAGGGTTGTCGGGATAGAGGAGAGAAGGGTGTTGATACGAATGTAGAGATGGTTGGGAAGGTTGATCAGGAGCTATCGAGCAGACGGTTACTTTGATGGTTGCTTGAAGGTTGATGCCAAGAGAGTTGAGCTAAGAAGAAGAAAGGGGATGCTAGTTGAGGCAACCACAGACTTCACCCACCACGTCTTAAATGCCAGTCATGCGATGGGCTTTCCTTGATTAATATTGAGTATTACAGCTTGAGTTACACCTTTATAAGGAAAGCAAATAAAGAGTACATTAGATCAAGCTGGTGGCTAAGGAAATAAGGTGCCAGAGAGGAGGCCGCACAGACTGAGAAGTAAGGTCGGCAGGCCGTCCAGTTAGCTGAAGAGAATGTGCGGACTGAGAAAGGGAATCCGCAGGGTTGATGCCTTGAGCATGTTGTCAGCTATCCTCGAGCATGAGGCGATGTGAGCTTGTCCCCAATGAGAGGTATAGGGGTTTATTTATAGGCCCGAGGAGGTAACAACTTTCGTTAACGTCACCCCCGGTGAGTCGATAACTTGTGCGAGTAGAGAGTGGAGTCCACCGAGTCTGCGCCAGGCCACACGGTCTGGATGCTTTTTGGAGCTGGTTCTACTACTTGGAGGAATGGGAAGAGTCCACCCCTATTTTGCTGAGCGATCACGTGTCAAGTTATGCGGGCTGAGGAGGTATCCGCCCGCTGCTGGGGAGAAGCGGGTGTCGGGATGTTGATGTTTAATGGCGGGCTGCATTGCGAATCCGCCGAGTCCGCGGAGGATAGGCCAAGTCTGCCTCTACTACTGAATGGAGACGAGGCCGCCTGCTACTGAGAAGATGGAGCTGGGGTTCATCAATGTCTGCGGACTAAAGGGTTGGACAGAAGGATGTGTCCGCCCAACCCGTAGCGGAGGAGATGAGTTAGAACATGGCCACGCATTTTGGGCAGACTGGGATGGAGTCCGCGAGCTGCCAGTGGTGATGGTCGACTGGGTGACCTGGCAGACTGAAGAAGCAGGTCGCCCATTCCGCTGAAGTTCACCTCCTGTTGGAGGGAAAGGCTTGCTTCTCTTGAGGGCCCGGTCACCTGGAGGACTGTGAAAGCTGGTCGCACATGCTGGCGAGGTAGAGCAGGCGACTGTTGCTGACTGGTATCCTGGAGGCAGGTCACCATTCCTTACTAGCGGCTGGAGGCAGGTCGCCATTCCTGACTGGTAGCATGGAGGAAGGCCGCCATTCCTGACTGGCGGCCTGGAGCCAGGTAGCCATTCCTGACTGGTGGCCTGGAGGTAGGTCTCCATTCCTGACTGGAGGCTTGGATCCAGGTCACCAATCTTGAGTGGAGGCCTGGAGGCAGTTTGCCGTTCTTGACTAGCGGCTTGGGGGCTGGTCACCATTCTTGATATGCGGTGAGCTAGAGTTGTCGCCACTGCTGATGGTGGGTGGTCATGAGGCAGGTCGTCATTCTTGGAGCGAAATGAATGTGGGAGTTCTGTGTGGACGGTGATATGAGCCCGCCACAGCTGGTTGGGTATCATATTGGAGTGAAGAGAAATACGATGCGGTTAGCTGATAAAACCGCGCAGCCTGTAGGGGCGGACTGAGAGAGCAATCCGCAGCCCCTACAGAACAAGCGGCTGCTATGCGACCTAGGAAGTCAGACCGGGGAGACCACCCTAGCCGTGCTTCCTGAGCGGACAGGAAGGTCTGTCTGCCCATTCATGGAGTAGTCGTGACCTCCAAGGGGAACCTGGAGCAGGCCGCGACTAGCAAGCTGGCCACCTTGTGAAGGATTGCTGATTTCTGGGTTAACATAATCACCACACTTTTTTATTTTCTGAAGGGAACTTTGAAAAAGTAGGAGACCCATGAAAATCGTGATCAACCCCAAAGAAAAAGGAGGGGGTAAGGAAAGATAGAACCTGATGTCTCTCCTTAGGAGTTTGCTAGTGCCTATCTTTTCTTCTGCAAAGGAAAAGTTAGTGTAGGCATATATGGAGGGTACATCTTGTGTGTAACTGAGTTTGACTTCGCAAAATGAAGAAGACTTGAGTGTCTTCCACTGAGTTCCGCAAAACAAAGATGAGAGGAAAGCATAGAAGAATAATAACTTGCAAGTACCTGACGGAAGCTTACAAGTGTTTGCTTGTTTCTGCAAAAAAAGTTAGAGGAAGATAGAAAGTAAAGTCAGCTACAAGTACCTGAAGAGAAATTGCAGGTATCTGCTAATCTCTACAAAAAATAAGTTAGAAGCGGGTGTGATATTGATGCTATCGATCTCACAAGGAACACAGTAAGGTGGAGTTAATTTCGAGGAGGACTTGAGATTGAAGTCCTCAGGTCGGAGCTAACTAAGGGGGGGTTTTGATGTTGCGTAAACAGAAAATAAAAGGCTAACAACTACTCCTATGCAACGCCGCTATGCGATGCTTCGCCAGGCGGGATGGAAGACTAGTCGGGCCGCTATTCACCGAATCACTAGGCGGATGGACGAGAAGGCTAGCGGATGAGGTGGTTAGAATGGCGGAATGAGGGTCGTGAGCACCTCTTCGCAACGCACGCCACTAGCAATTGCTAGTGCGGCAAGGGTGGAAGGTGGTGGATGGAATATGGCGCACCTCAAGCAAATATACGAAATTATAAATCACAAAGACATGATTTTATAAAAACGTTTTACAAATACACACACATCATCTATACATAAGGTTTACAATAACACATAAACAACAATAAAGGAAGAACAAGTCAAGAGATCGACCGAATCCGAAGTCTTGCTGAGGATTCACGGTTGGAATCGTGGGGTTGTCATTCCGCGTCCAAGCTCGGTCCTCAACTGCGTCCGGGATAGAGAAGGGCTATCACCACCTTCCAATGGCCCATCTTCTTCGTCTCACGACAGCGGACGAAAGTTGAAAGCTTCCCTTTGCTTGATGGCTATGGCGTTGAAACTTGACATGAATCCAAGAGATGATGGAGGAGGCCGAGAGGAAGCTCCGGCTTGGATTTGGCGGTGAAAGCTTGCCCGGAGCACCTCCCTAGGGTGGAAGATGAAGGGGGAACGGCGGAGAAGGCGGAAAACGGCGGAGGAAGATGAGCGATCTCCGGATCTTTTTGATTAGGGTGAGACCTGCACTATTTATACAAAAGCAGAAATGAACAATGCGCACGATCATAGGCGTACGACCAGTGGTCGTGCGCACTATGTCTTGTGCTCGTGCGTACTGGCATGGAATATCAGGAAGAAGAACTGGGATAATGCGCACGAGTAGTGGCGCACGACCAGTGGTCGTTCGCACTAAGTCCAATGATCGTGCGATTACTCAGACAGGACTCCAAAAATGAGGAATCAATGCACACGATCAGTGGCGCACGACCGGTGGTCGTGCGTAATATGTCCAGTGGCTGTGCGCTTACCCTAGGCTGATTCTGGAAAATGAAGAGTAGTGCGCACGATCGGGGGCGCATGACCAGTGGTCGTGCGCATTGAATCCCATGATCGTGCGCAGTATTCCTGTTTCACCACCATCCCGGAACACGCACACGACCCCTGTACCGAAAGGAAAAACCAATCACTAATCTGTGCAGACATTCCAGACAATAACAAAAAGGAGTACAAACTATAAAAATAACAAAATACACAACCATGGGCTAAAATGTGCACTTCCTATGGAAATATAGGCAAGATGAGATATGAATGATAAAGAACTAAAAGTGAAGTGCAAACGTGTGAAAATTAGCCTAGATGAGTCCGAAAATAGGTATATAAAGTGGACTCATCACACCCCCAGACTTAATTGTTTGCACGTCCCGAGCAAACAAAATCTAAGCAGATAGGGAAAAATACTAGTTAACAAAGAAATTGCGATACGAAGTACCATGCGAAGTCGCATGCTCGCGCGCGTAAAAATATAATAAAAGGAATTTCTAAGTATACAAAATGGTTTATACTTTTCACAATGCGTATCAAAATTTTATTATTACTCAAAAATGGAATCACGGTGAATCATTCGGTCACGCGTAGGGAGAAAGTAGACTAATCGCTAGGCGAGCATTGCCAAAGATCGGGGCTCGAGATAACCTCCAAAGGAATCCACCAATGTCGGTGACCATATGCTTGCCCTTTCACACTCTCTCCACGGCACTAGTTAGACTCAAGCACGAATCCGTAGGACTTGGAGTATAATATAGGCTTATGTGAAGGCGGGGTATAAATAAAGGTAAACAAGACGGACACGCACACCCAAAATAACATCGCCCGAAAACGTACACAGCTAAACTCAATGGACAAACACGTGCGACGCATCACCAGACCTCGACTTTTGACGGTACGCGCAAGCCCATAACGAACACAACTCAACCACATTGCACAACTCAGCAATAATAGATATACAAATACATTTCTTCTTTTTTTTGTATTCCACATTGGGAATTTTCGTTTTTATTTACTATCATATTTTTTTTCTTTTTTTTCTTTTATCCAAATAGCCAAAACAAAATAGGAAAACACGGCAACACCACAAGCTGCACAAACACCAACAAAACTGCCCACACAAAACGGATATAAACTACAACAAAACAAACTAATCGAGCGATCACATTCAGATGTGCGAGTAGGAAAGGCTATATGGCTATGGTAGCGAGGCGAAGGGATTTCAAAGGAAGGGATAGGCTCAACGAGGATAGCAACGGTTAGATGTCGGGAATGGTACAAGGCTCAAACGAGACAAAGTGATGGCCTACATCACGCTCATGCATGACTAACCTATACCCATGCTTCAAGAATTACTCGGGGCAAGTTCTTAGCCAACGAGAAAGACTATCCATCCTCCCAACTCGAGCAATACGAACCTAACGACCGTCTACACACATCCCTAAGCTACCGTCGGATTCACACCGGATTCACCAACTTTTGAGTAGAATAAAAAGTATTTACGCAATTAGAAAAATATAAAACTAAAAGCATACAGAAAAATTAAATCTACTCCAATTTCTACACGAGACGAGAGCAGTTGACTAGAAACACAACAAGGCCAACATTTTACTCCGCCTCACAATCCTAAGCCAGCACCATAATTTTCCCAAATCTAACAAAGAAATGAGTTTCACTCGCAGCACGCAAAAGCTAAGCACGCGCTCATGTGGGTGCAGTGGTGTGTGATGCAATGTACTAAGCAAAATAAAACAATAAAAGCTTCTAGTATGCACATGAGATGTGCACGTGTAAAAGGTAACAAAACTGGCTCTCCCCCAGACTTAAACTAAACTACACAGCATATGATAGAAAAATTAAAATCATAAAGAGCTAAGGGAAGAGGTTACCCAATGCTCCGCTAGTGAGCATACCAGAAGAGGCGTGGAAACTGAAGCAGGCCCGCCATACAAAGAATCAGAACCCCGCCAATGCAATTTTCCAAGAATACCTGCAGGGGTGAGCTCCGCAAAAACAAAACCAAATATACAAAAAGGAAATGCTAAAACTAAAAATAGACATGAAAAAATAGAAATGCAGGAAATAAAAGATAAGTACTGGGGTTAGTGTCATCCCAGCACGACTTATTCGGATATGAAAAGGTTCTAGCTAATGGGTCTATGAAAAGAAAAATGCACAGGTAACTGTTCCAATATTCGTTTCGGTATCGGGTACCGATACGGTGATAGAGCAGTTACCCCTATGCCTAAATAATCATACCTTCTCCTCGCAGGCAGAGGAAATAGGAAGTAGGATGAGGAGGATGCCTGGTCCTCACTCATCTCACCACAAAATGAATCCTTGCCCAGCAAGGTATCGTCTATCACAGGCCCGCAGGAGGCGATGGCAACGACATGAGCACAAAGCTCATCGTCATCCCAACGTACCTGTGGAGACTCATCCTGCACAGGCTCAGATAAGGAGGGGGATCAAGTAATAAAAGAGAAGAAGAACTAAAAGAATCAGAAAATGGGAGAGTGATCCCGGTATCACTCTCAGCAGGATCCAAGCAGAGATCATTGTCGGTGTCATATGAGTCGTATCGGGGAGAATCCGAGAACTCGTGGTCTGCGGTGGTAAGAGGAACGGCCTCATCCAATAAGGAGGTGTAAACCTCTGCATCAGAAAGAGGGTATTCCTCATCCCACCGGGGTGCATAAAAGTGTTCCGAAGATCCACCTTCTCCGTCGGAGATAGAGGAATCATCATCCCACTTCGGCGCAACCTCGGGCACTGAATCATCCACAATCACAGCATCATCAACTTACTCACAAAAAAAAGGAATAACACAATCCGGCAAAAATTGCGGAGGGGCAAGGCTGCTCTCAAAATCAAGCACTGAATGAGCATTCCCCATCGCAAAATCATTCGTAGACACCACCCCGTCGACGATCAGAACAATCTCATTGTCCCATATAGGAGCGCCCTGAGTTCCTGCTCCTCTTTTTGTTGGCTAACACCAGAGTGATCATCATCACTCAAGGGAAGCTCGTAAAAAGGGATCGAGGGACCCATGAAAGAGCTGTATGCGGCCAGAGATTCTTCAGTAATCTCAACGGGTAAAGAATGAGCAAAGTGCGTTATGTCAGTGTATGGGCCAGACAACACCCTGGTAGGCCTGTCTACAACAGTCTTCTGCAAACGGGAGGTTGTTGGGAACACGCCCTCAGAGGGAGAAGGCTTGCACAAACGAGGGCAATCCTTCAACATGTGGCCCTCACCTTGACATAACAAACACCGAATGCAATGCTCGGCATTCATAACAGCAATGGCATCGATGGATCAGCGCAAAGTGTCAAGGTTACGGCACTTAGCATCAGAATCCATCACGAACAAAAATAATTGTTGAAAAAGTGCTACACAGCTAAAATGAAAATAGCACGGATCTGCTATCTAAATCAAAAATCAGAAAAGGGTAAAAAGAAATAAGCAAAATAAAAATTCTAATAATAAAAGCAAATAAAAAATGATATGCACAAATGGAAAAGGGCTTCAATCTATTATCTCCCTCTTCACAAACTCACACGACTGTGTTCCCCGGCAACGGCGCCAAAAACTTGATGCTATAGATCACGGCAGTGAACCGGTCGCACAAGTAATATAAAATTGGGGTTTTCGCAAGTATCGACCTCACAAGGAACACAGTAAGGTGGAGTTAATTTCGAGGAGGACTTGAGATTGAAGTCCTCAGGTCGGAGCTAACTAAGGGGGGTTTTGATGTTGCGGAAACAGAAAATAAAAGGCTAACAACTACTCCTATGCAACGCCGCTATGCGATGCTTCTCCAGGCGGGATGGAAGACTAGTAGGGCCGCTATGCACCGAATCACTAAGCGGATGGACGAGAAGGCTAGCGGATGAGGTGGTTAGAACGGTGGAATGAGGGTCGTGAGCACCTCTTCGCAACACACGCCACTAGCAATTGCTAGTGCGGCAAGGGTGGATGGTGGTGGATGGAATATGGCGCACCTCAAGCAAATATACGAAATTATAAATCACAAAGACATGATTTTATAAAAACGTTTTACAAATACACACACATCATCTATACATAAGGTTTACAACAACACATAAACAACAATAAAGGAAGAACAAGTCAAGAGATCGACCGAATCCGAAGTCTTGCTGAGGATTCACGGTTGGAATCGTCGGGTTGTCATTCCGCGTCCAAGCTCGGTCCTCAACTGTGTCGAGGATAGAGAAGGGCTGTCACCACCTTCCAATGGCCCGTCTTCTTTGTCTCACGACAACAGACGAAAGTTGAAAGCTTCCCTTTGCTTGATGGCTATGGCGTTGAAACTTGACATGAATCCAAGAGATGATGGAGGAGGCCGAGAGGAAGCTCCGGCTTGGATTTGGCGGTGAAAGCTTGCCCGGAGCACCTCCCTAGGGTGGAAGATGAAGGGGAACGGTAGAGAAGGCGGAAAACGGCGGAGGAAGATGAGCGATCTCCGGATCTTTTTGATTAGGGAGAGACCTGCACTATTTATACAAAAGCAGAAATGAACAATGCGCACGATCACAGGCGCACGACCAGTGGTCGTGCGCACTATGTCCTGTGCTCGTGCGCACTGGTATGGAATATCAGGAAGAATAACTGGGATAATGCCCACGAGTAGTGGCGCACGACCAGTGGTCGTGCGCACTAAGTCCAATGATCGTGCGATTACCCAGACAGGACTCCAGAAATGAGGAATCAATGCACACGATCAGTGGCGCACGACCGGTGGTCGTGCGCAATATGTCCAGTGGTCGTGCGCTTACCCCAGGCTGATTCTGTAAAATGAAGAGTAGTGCGCACGATCGGGGGCGCACGACCAGTGGTCGTGCGCATTGAATCCCATGATCGTGCGCAGTATTCCTGTTTCACCACCATCCCGGAACACGCACACGACCCCTATACCGAAAGGAAAAACCAATCACTAATCTGTGCAGACATTCCAGACAATAACAAAAAGGAGTACAAACTTTAAAAATAACAAAATACACAACCATGGGCTAAAATGTGCACTTCCTATGGAAATATAGGCAAGATGAGATATGAATGATAAAGAACTAAAAGTGAAGTGCAAACGTGTGAAAATTAGCCCAGATGAGTCCGAAAATAGGTATATAAAGTGGACTCATCAGATATATGAAAGTAGGTTGCAAGTACCTGTGAAAAAAATTGGAAGTATCTGTCGATCTCTGCAAGAAGAGAGTTAGAAGTAGATGTGATATATGAAAGTAGGTTGCTAGTACCTACGAAGAAACTTGCAAGTATCTGCTGATCTCTGTGAAGAAACTTGCAAGTATCTGCTGATCTTTACAAGAAGTTTGTTAGAAGCAGATGTGATATATAAAAGTAGGTTGCAAGTACTATGAAAAAACTTGCAAGTATCTGCTGATCTCTTCAAGAAAAGAGTTAGAAGCAGATATGATGTATGAAAGTAGGTTGCAAGTACCTGAAAGGAACTTGCAAGTATCTGCTGATCTCTACAAGAATAGAGTTAGAAGCAGATATGATGTATGAAAGTAGGTTGCAAGTACCTGTGAAGAAACTTACAAGTATTTGCTGATCTCTGAAAGAAAAGAGTTAGAAGCAGATGTAATGAAAAGAATAAGTTGCAAGTACCTAGATGAGACTTGCAGGTATCTGCTAATCACTAGAAAGAGAAGAGTGAGTAGTAGACATAATATAATGAACTAAGGTGTAAGTGATGTGTTGATTGCTATCAACCCGAAAAGGCAAGTGTACCTATCGAATTGTAGTACCAAGGTCGTATTTAAACTCGGGGCTGTCAAGTACTGCTACTCACGCTTCTACTATTATCCTAACGAAAGATTGTTGTGTTTTGAGAAATTTTAAATTAAAACTAAAGATAATTTTTTGAAACGAAAACTTATAATAAAAAGCTAGCATTCGATCAATGATTCACAATGGAATGAGATTATAAGGAAAAATATAGATTTAAGTTTGCAAATTAACCTCGACCGTGACGGATCCGATATTAGGAAGTAATCTCGCTAGTGCATTAAATCACCTAACTTATAGATGTTTTTACCGAAATCTCTTTATAAGTCAAAATGACCTAAAGTCGCATTACCGAAGTGACCCGCACTATTGGATTTGACTCTAATCTGGAGGATTTACGTCATCCTATCTCTAGGGTTGCGATCAACTCCTTCCTTCTTTGAGTGATCTTTCAAATCAACGAGTCTCTCGACTATTATGAAATGAGATCAAATTGCCTACTACCATATACCGGAAATACGGAGTCGACACGGGATAAATCAAAGAAGAATTGCGAATAAATTTGACAAAAATAAAACTAAGAAGTAAAAGGAAATCTCATCTCATTTCATGGATCCTCATGATCGAATGCTAACGGAAAATTAGCTACGCATGGTTGAAAAGGAAACAAAAATAAGATGAAGAAAATAAGTTTTTATTGATAATAAAAAGAGGAGTACAAAAACATAAAAGGGACAAGATTATGCTACCAAAAAAGATTACACTAAATAGAAAATGGTTACACTAATAGAAAAGAACTTAACAACAACAAGTAAGAAACATAAAAGAACTCTCTCTTAAACTAACTATCTCACTTGCTCTCCAAAATCCCACTCCTCCCCAAAGCATGAGACATGGGTTCCTTTTATAGGAGAGGAGGAAGATTCTAGAAAGTGGTGGAAATGAAGGGGGAGAAGAATGTGGCCAGTCATGCATTTATGAGGAGGTGCATGAATGTCATTAATGGGGGAGAGAGGGGAGGCTACATGCATGCATTTTCATTTAGGAAAATAAAAAAGAACAAAATAAATAAAAGAGGTGGGATGGATGGGTTTAAATGAGAATGAGAGAAGGGGAAAGAGGGGTTAATGGGAAATAAATAAGAGAGAGAGGGGGGGTGAGTGGGGAGATGCATGAGGAATGAAGAAGAGAGAGGAGAGGAGTGTTTCATTGCATGTAATTTATGGAAATGAAAGTGAAAAATATAAAATAGAGACGGGGTGAATGTAGAATAATGAAGGGGGGAAAAGAGGGGGCCGGCCATGCATGGGCTTCATAATGTGGGCCGAAATATTGTTTTTGGGCTGCATGGGCTGCTCGGGTTTGGGCTTGGAGAGTAGCTCGGGCTGCTTCATGTTGGTGAGCTCGGCTTGCCATGGTGGGCTGCACTTGGACTGCATCATAGGCCTTGAACCTACAAATAAAATAAAACAAATAAACAAAATGTTAGATATATTTTATAACATAACACAATATAAGTTATTAAAAATAGAACTAACCATAATAACATAATAATAGTTATTTTTCATAATGAAACACAACTAGACATAGAACATAAAATTAAACTTAAAAAGCATAAAACATATAATTGAACTAGGAATTAATATATTATAAAAAACATTAAAATATGAAATAAAAACATAACAAGCATTAAATATAAATAAACTTAGGCATTTTGCATACTAAACTCCCCTAAAAATGATGACTAAAAGTAGTCATTAAATACCCCCATGCTTAGGATTTTGCTATTCCAGAGCAAAAGTATGAGAAATATTTATAAGACATTTATAAAGTTTTCAATTAAACTAAAAATTTATTTACACCAAAGTCAAGCCAAAAATAAAATTTAGGGATTTATGAATTAAGTCCTAAATTATGGAATTAAAGTGAAAAGAGAGAAATATTTAGCCAAAAATTCTCTAATAAATTAACTAGCACTCAAAATTGAGTAAATTGCAAACAAGGTTAGATTAAAATTATAAAAAACATAACTTAAAAGAAACTTAAGGAAGAATGCAACCTAGTACTTATGCTCTCCCAATATTTTAATTTAAAATCTAAGAAAATAATATTAGCTAAGGGGTTTGGGGAGGAAATCAACATGAAGAGGTCTTTGATTGGAGGTGATCATCATTATTTTTTTCACACCCCACCAAAAATTTTTAAATAAAATATATATGTAATATCAGAAAATGATAGACTAACATCCTATCACTTCCCACGACATATATGAACTTTTAAATAAATATATATATAATAGCAGAAAATGATAGACTAACATCCTATCACTTCCCACGACATATATGAACTTTTAATTTCTCTCTTCATCTGGGTTGCATATGTTACCAGAGAATAAGGAACTAACATCTCCTTATTTCCATGACATATGATCTAACAATAAAAAGAAAAAGGAATGAGTTAAACAAAATTTTAGAAAATAAGCTAAAATACTAGAGAGCAACTACGAGTTGATTGAGATTTTCTAATAATCTAAAAGCATGAGGTAATAATAATTAGAATCCAAAATTATTCAGCAAAATTACTACAAAATTGAAACTATTTAAAATAAAAGAGAAAAAGTGCTAAATAAATTACTCTGAGCAAATTAAAACCATAAGATAATTCTCAAAACTAAATCACTAAATATTAGATTTAACTAAACATGATGAAACAAAAGATTAGCAAATCTAAAATAGTACAAATGCTTATAAACGAACTCAAACAAAATGTCTGAAAACAACAAAAAGACTAAGCGAGGGGTGTATTATATTTTTGGATTTTTCTAAGATTTTTTTCATTTTTTTTTAAATTTTGAAATCTAATTTTTTTGAAATTTTGATTTTTTTAATTTCGAAAGCGTAAATTAAATTTTTTTGATTTTTGCAGAAGTAATAGCGAAAGCGTTTTCTTAATATTGACGAAAAAGCATCCCCGACAACGGCGCCAAAAAACTTGGTGTGACCCGCATTATTATAGTTTTAAATACGAATTAATATTATCAAGAGAAGTTTGCAATTCCAAATACCCATTATCGATTGAATTAAAATTTAGAGGCACGGTTCTTTGCGGGGCAAAATCATGCGAAAAATAATACGGGTTCCCCACCTCCCAAGTAGGATAAAAATTGTAGTATGGGTCAAATTGGCCACTTTGACCAGCTCCAGAAAAATTGAAATCAAAAGAGGGAGGGGTTCCCGAAAGACATTCAGAATAAAAGTGGTCAGGCGAGCTACAAAAAATATAAAAAACGCCAAAAGAAGACGATTCCATAAAAAAAACTGTTATAAAAAAGAAAGCGTAAATTTAATTTTTTTGATTTTTGTAGAAGTAATAGCGAAAGCATTTTCCTAATATTGACGAAAAAGCGTCCCCGGCAACGGCGCCAAAAACTTGGTGTGTTGATTGCTATCAACCCGAAAAGGCAAGTGTACCTATCGAATTGTAGTACCAAGGTCGTATTTAATCTCGGGGCTATCAAGTACTGCTACTCATGCTTCTACTATTATCCTACTGAAAGATTGTTGGGTTTTGAGAAACTTTAAATTAAAACTAAAGATAATTTTTTGAAATGAAAACTTATAATAGAAAGCTAGCATTCGATCAATGATTCACCATGGAATGAGATTAGAAGGAAAAATATAGATTTAAGTTTGCAAATTAACCTCGACCATGACGGAACTTGTGAATGCTAACTGTTGAAGAGATAAGATGGATATGATCATATAGCAGAGGAAATAACTAACGAACTTTGATGATAATTGAATGAAGATCAAACCAGAATAGTGATCTTCTTGCTAGATTAGAACTGACATCCTTGATATGAAGTCCAGATCAATAAGAAGAAATCATCTTAATTAGACTCCAATAGCATGGCTATTCATTCAAGGTGAACCAGATTCATTGTTCAATAATTGGTGCCATTAGTATTTGATAAGAGTAATGAAGAGCTTGTAAGTCATCATCTGATATAGCTTTGAGCAAGCAATGCATATAAGATAAGCATACACAAAATGATTGCTGCAAATCCTTTTGATATGTCTGATTTAACCTGTTCACCTGTGGAAGAGGTAGTTGATAAAAAAGAGGTCTATACTCGAAGATGACCAAGAAAGACTGGATGTTGTGACAAGAGATCACCCGTGGGCCTCATGCATCACTTGTCGGTGAGAGGTCATTTCGAGTGTAGTCCTACTTAGAGCGGGCTGGCCGCGCATCCTTTATAAGGGCACAAAAGAAAAAAAAAACATGGGAAATCCTGAGAAGGATCGTTAGATACACTGCTCTTATGCCTCAGGTTACAACATTGCTGATCGGTCAGCCCATGTGCGCCAAACGGTCTACAGCATTGCTCGCCTGTGACAAAGATTAGTGGAGTTGTGGGCCCCGTGAAAGCACGGATTGAGAGTACCATAGAGTATTCAGCCATTACAATCATGAGATGATCGAAGAGACAAGGCTACATTTGATCGCATTGCTTGTCAAGAAAATATCAATGTAATTGTAATGTATCTTCTGCGAAGCACAACAGAGCTAACATATATGACCTCCCTTGATGCACACTTTGTGTTAGATACCGGAAAGGATCCGAAGTCCCGTATTCCATCACATGAGAGTTTGATAACTCCAACTACACATATGCAAACACTCCCCGAGTTATGTGGTCATCGTGGCCTTGCGCTGGAGTCCAATCTCGAGGGGGCCTATAGCAAGACTCTGCGATGTCTCGGTGGTTTAGTTATCTCTTTGGCAAAGAGAAAAATAGAGGAGGAAGCACTCCAAAATGGGAACTGTGTCAGTACAGGATCCCTGATGTAAACTTTATTGAAATGCATGAAGGAATACTTAGAAGTGCCTTTGAAAGCAAAATGCTTGAAACATGAAAAATGAAGTAAGAGTAACCGGTAATGGTTGCAAGGAGCCTTGAGGATTCGGCTTTGTTCTTCTTCATCTCAGAATAGTCTTCCGAGGGAGCCCTCGCCACCGGCATCGAAGCATTCAACAACATTGAGGTTGGGGTGATTGTCGATTTGACACACCCCCTTTCAGCAGCAAGGTGTGCCTGAAACCTCTTTGCCCTTTGAGGTTAATGGATCATGGTGATCATCTTTGGGAAGCAGGTCACACATCTTACCCTGGTAGAGTATCCTTTGTACTAGTTGGTGAAGTGCTTAGCAGTTTTCAGTTAGGTGGCCTGGCTCTTTATGAAAATTGTAGTATGGATGTAAGTCTTTCGATCATTGATCAGCTGGTTGATAAGGACTTTTGTAATTAGCCCTATCCTTCATGACTTGGCTTACTTCCAGCATGGCCTCTTCGAGTTCACACTCCTATAATCATCATCTTGCTGCTGATGAACTGATGCAATTTGTGAAGATGGAGCTGGTAGTAACAACAATTGATCTTGAGTACGATCATGGTCCGGGAAGGAGTGTCGATGGCGTTGAAATCTTCTTCCCTTACTTGAGTGAGATGGGAAATCTTTGCGAGGAGACCTGTTGCTCGTACTATAAGCTTGGAGATGATGCTAGGGTTGCTCTTTCACCTCGGATGTGTGATTTGGCTAGACCAATCAGCTCTTGATATGTTCTTTCATTTGCTTCAAACTTGACTTCACACCGTGTATTAGAGCAACCCGATATATCTCTTGATCAATGATCTCAATGTCAAGTTTTCTCTCTGAATCGATGCTGCTGGAAGACTGGCCGACAGCAGTGAAGTTGTTGAGGCCTGACCAATTTGTGAGAGAGGCGCCTCTTGGAGGCTGGTCGAGTAACAACAATTGAGGTCTTGATTGCGTTATGGTTCGATGCATGGTCCAAAATGTGGGAGCCTGGAGATTTTGTCTGGGGATGACTGCAGTTGAAATCTTCTTCCTCTCACACCCAACTGCACTTGAGTGAGATGGCTAATCTTTGCGAGGACTGGATTAAACCTGGAACAGGAGATTTGGGTTGCCGTTCGTGAGGAGGAGATGATCTTTTTTAGAAACTCTGTAAGACCTTGGAACGCAACTCAATGTTCCATCGGCTAGGTTGTTGGGTTTCGACCCCTCTTAAGAGTTAGCAACTCTACCCAACTGCATGTGAGAGGTGGCTAAGGCGCCTCTTATAAAGGAGGCTGGGGTCGAGACCAATAAACCAGGTTCTTGATATGTTCTCAAAGATGGTGCACGGATCCATTTGCTGGGGTTCCACCTCAAGGTTGGTTGTTGAGGCTTGACCCAGGACCTCCTTTTATAAGAGGCCCTTCACGGCAGTGACCGTGTATTCGAGACCAGAGATTAAACCAACCCGATATATCTCTGTTGATCAATGATCTCAAGTGTCAGGGTTCCACCCTCGGTTTAATCCAAGTTTTCTCTCTGGAATCGAGGTTTCTGGGATTAAACCGATTTGGTGGGATGTGTTGCCGTTCGAAACTGAGACCAGGTTTCATTTTGACATTGCCTGACCTCAAAGATGGCTTCTAGTCCGTCTTTTCTCTTTGTTGAAGTAGAAAATCTCAGAAAGAACTCCCTTCGCAGATGAGCAAAGGAAGTGATGGACTAAGGATGCAGGCTATAGAACTGATCCCTCACTTGTCCATCAAATATTGTCACAAGGAGCTTGCACTTGGTAGCATCTGAGAGAGTCTTGAGAGCTATGGCTGATTCAAAGGATTGAAGGTGCTTCATTGGATTTGTCTCTCCAGTGTAGATTGTTAACCGTGGCTCTCTGAAATTACCTGGAGTTCGCTCTTGACGAACATTCTCTGAAAATGGTGACGGCTCTTCTTGTTCCCCTACAACATAAGGAAAGAAAGGAGCATAAGTTACAGCTGCAAAAGGAGTAGGAGGATAGAAGGGAAAGGTTGCTGTAGGAGGATCAAAGGCAGGAGCTCATGGGTAAGGATGACTTCGCCGAAAGTTCAGAAATCTTGTTGTGCTTCTCCGGGCAGCTTCCCAGAAGAAGTTTTGACAAGCTGCAAACTCATCATTTTGAGTCCGCAAAGGGGCTGCAGGCCCATACGGAAAGGTTGGTGTGTAAGGAGGATAGACCGATGGGTAAGCTGGAGGATAGGATTGTTGATTCTCTAAAGTTGGTGTTGGATTAACTAGAGCAGCTGGAGCAACTGGAGCTGTTGCAGATTGTATTTCTACTGTGATTTCTATCTATCAATGCGGAATAAATCAGATTCCATACCCTACTCCTCCATATAACTGTTTGGACAATGCATCTTTGAATCATTTGACACTGCATACCAATTTCAAATTATAGTTGCAGACACGAAGCTGCATTACTCAATGACTTATTTGTGTATTTAGGTGTTCTGGGCATTTGGATACACCTTTTTTTCACTACTTCATTGTATTTGTCTAAATTTCATTGGTGGTCTTTCCAAATTGTGGCAGTTAAATATGTCTGCCGTCTGTAAGAACTTTCATACTTTGAAACTACCATGTCTTGCATTTAAAAAATAAACTAATAGCTCAAATTAATTGCACGGATTTGGATTTTTAAACAAAAATGATACCTTTTTATTCGAAGGGACTGATTAGTTTTTTGTTGTTCCTACTCTCCTTTATAATTTTAACATTGACCGACATTCTGTGGTGATTTCTATCCATCAATGCGGAATAAAATCAATCTAGCTCTTGAATGTGAATATCAATGTTGATCAATGTTGACTGCAGAAATGATTTCTTTGTTATTGCTGTAATTTTGAATCAATGTTGACTTCAGAATGTGTTCACCTCTGCACCGATTTTTGTTGTGTTGTTCATGCACTGATTTCTTTGTTATTACAACTTGTGTTCAATTTCAAAAAGGCATGCAAGCATTTAACAAGCTGTCTAGTTTGGATTTCTATGTTAGCTAAACTTTATAATTTACTGAATTTTTCGCGGAGAGGAAATTATACGTACAACAACAACACAAGCTTTTACCCCACAATAGTTGGATCAACTATATGGATCATTTGTCACCATTGCACCCCATCTTTAGTCGTAATCTCACAACTGCAAGCATGTCTTTCCTTGTAGTTACATTCCAAATATTTTTGTTGTATTGGTCAGTATTTCTATGAGTATTTGTTTAGTGTTGTGTATTTGGAAAAAAACCTCACCCAATCGATAAAGATCGCAAGTGCATCCCGTTTCAAGAACCATGGGTACAAAATACAGTTATTGTTGTACTGATTACTATGTTAGTAATTCTTTCTCTTATAATTCTAGGTCTACAATTTAAATATCAATGCCTCCGTCATTCTGAATAGATTTCAGTGCAATTTTTTTTTTGTGAATAGATTTCATTCTCAACATTTTGCTTTATGAAATCCTATGTTGAATATATTTCTTTGTTGTGTTGGTCACCCATCAGTGTTTGTTTAATTCCTGTTTCCCTTCTAGGTTTTTTTGCAGTAATGTTTGATGCTAATTCACTGTTCATTTAGATTTCAATGTTTTACAACGACGAATTCAAATTTAGGGTTTGGTGAGAGAGAGAGAGAGAAAAAAACTTTCTCTCTCTCACACACCGCTCTGGTTTATAAGATGAACATGAAATTGGTCCAAAGTGAAGATGAAAAAAAAGATAAATATATATATATATATACACTAAGGGTATTATTAGGTTAATCGGTACTTAAGCAAAACAAAACGGGATCATGTGAACCGGACATCCCTAGAAGAAAGAAGTTTCTCTCGAGAACACAAAAGTGGTTCTTGAGAAGGAAAAAGCTACTCTCGAGAACACAGAAGTTGTTCTCGAGAAGAGGAAATTGTTCTCGAGAAGAAGAAGCTGCTCTCGAGAACACAGAAGTGGTTCTCGAGAAGGAAGTAGCTACTCTCGAGAACACAGAAGTTGTTCTCGAGAAGAGGAAATTGTCCTCGAGCAGAAGAAGCTGTTATCGAGAACAATGCAAAAAAATCCCGAGGACGGAGAAACACTACTCGAGAATAACCTGACAGAACTCGTGTATAGAAGAAACATTTCTCGAGAAGGGAAAGTGATTTCTCGAGAACCGGAGGGGCACTACCCGAGAACAACGAAATAAAAATTCTCGAGAATGAAGTCAATATCTCTAGTGCACAAGACAGTTATCGAGAGACAAAAGGCTTTCTCGAGCACAAAGCTGCAACAACCAGAGACTAGAAGGAAGAACAAACTCGATCGTCGATCTCAGTTCGAATTTCGTCGAACGCAAAGCCCGTTCGACAAAAAATAGTTCGAACGACATCGAACGCATAGGGAAAACCCGCTCGACGAAGCAAATTTCGAAATTCATTGAACGCAAAGGGAAAACCCGCTCGACGAAGCAAATTTCAGAATTCGTCGAACGCAATCCCGATTGGCGAATTCCGCTCGACACTTTGTTGAACTCAGAACTCAATACCACTCAACGCTTCATCAAGCTCAGCTCGACGCTTCGTCGAGCTCCATACAGCACCCAAAAAACATCGTCGAACACCTAAGGTTGACGAAAAATTTGACCGTACAGGGGGCTTCACGAGAATTAAGAGGAGGGCTATCCAAGAATTAGAACAAGTCATAAAGCTTGCATAAAATCAACCGTAAATAATCATTTTCAGATGTTTGAACAAGGAACTATGTGTTCAAAACAAAGGTCCAAACGTGCCGAATTAAACGAATTCAACCAGCGACGACAAACCTAGAATCTGATGTACCATTCTTGAGAGATTATCATCAAAAGCTTAAACAAGCAAAAGAACCACCACAAGGGTCCAAACACGCGCCGAGACTCCAAAATGCTCAGATCACAAAAAAACAGGACAATACCTAGTCCTCAAAAACATCATCCTTTAAATCAAGGAAAACATCCAATCCCAACAGGATTCCCATAATCTGGTCAATCAGACAAAACAGACGCGAAAACGCACAAACGGTGCACCACCGTCATTAAAACGAAAGAGGGTAATGCCCTGACGTCAAAATTATGACGTCGACAAATCAAATAATAACATCAGAAAATCAAGGGCGTTACAGCCACACCCCCTAAAAATAAGTTTCGTCCCGAAACTTTAACACAACCTTAAAATCAAACCCAAACAAAACCCAATTATTATCAAAATCAAGAATACATACCTGAAGTAAGGGAAAAGATGCAGATGAGATTCTCTCATTGCCGACTCCAATTCTCACGTTGCGCTCTCGACGTCTTGATTTCGCTAGAGAACGTTAACCATGAGGATGGTCTTTCACCACAACACACGATCTTGAGAATCCAGAATACGAACAGGTTCTTCCACGTATGTAAAATTGGGTTGAATCTGGGGCATCGAGTGAAGAACATGACGATCACTATGGATATACTTTTGTAACTGGCATACATGGAACACATCATGGACATCATGGAAGGAAGCAGGTAACTCCAGCTTATATGTTGGCACTCCGATGCACTCAAGAATTTGAAAAGGTCACACATACCAAGGGTCTAACTTGTGGTTCCTTCCAAACCTTTTAACACCTGACATCGGAGAAACCTTCAGAAAAACCATGTCCCCAACAGCAAACTCCAGATCAACCCTTTGTTTATTAACATATTTCTCAAAGCGTTCTTGTGCCACACGAAGCTTTTCTAGAATATGAGTCACGACACAATTCATCTCTTCTAGGGCTTCCGGACCTAGCAACGATCTCTCACCAACTTTGACCCAAAACAAAGGAGTCTTACAATGCCTCCCATATAAGGCCTCAAATGGGGCCATCTGCAGACTCTCTTCGTAACTATTATTGTATGCAAACTCCATGAGTCTGAGACGCTCATCCCAAGCACCACCGTGATCCAAAATATAGCATATGATCATATCCTCCACGATTTGATTAACCCTTTCTGTTTGACCATTCATTTGCGGATGATAGGCGGTGGAATATCTCAAATCGGTACCCAACCCCTCCTATAAACTCTTCCAAAAATGAGACATAAATCTAGAGTCTCAGTTCGATACGATACTGACAGGCACTCCATGTAATCTGATAATCTCATCAAGGTATAATTCAACTATCTTTTTCATAGAATATCTGATCTTAAAAGGTATGAAGTGAACACTTTTAGTCAATCTATAAACTATCATCCAAACAGAGTCGTGCCCACGGGGCGATCTCGGTTAGTCAGTAATGAAATCCATCGAAATACTCTCCCGCTTCCAACTTAGAATATCCAGCATTGTAAATTTACCACCAGGGCTCCTATGGTCAGCCTTAACATGCTGACACGTATAACATTCTGCCACAAACTTTGTTATATCATTCTTCATCCCCGACAACCAAACAATCAACTTCAGATCTTTATACATTTTAGTGGAACCAGTATGATTAGCAACATCAGAACCATGAGCTTCATTATAGATTTTAGCCTGAATATCACCAAAAGTGGGAATGCAAAATCTACCCTGATATCTTAAGGTATCCAGCTCATCCAAGGAGAAGTCAAGTAGCTCCCCCTTCTCTGTTCTATTTCGGAGGTGTAACAAATCCGGATCATCCTTTTGATGTGCTCTAGTTAGGAAAATCCAAGAGTTCTCTTCTGCTTCTAAACTAACAGGTACAGTACTACTCCCAACCTTAATGTCCATTAACAAGTATTCTTCTACCAAGGACTGCACAGACAGATTGAAAATTTTGGCAGTTTTTCTACTCAAAACATCGACAACTACATTAGCCTTTCCCGGATGATAGAGAATTTCCACTTCATAATCAGCCACATATTCTAACCACCGATGCTGGCGCAGATTTTATTCCTTCTGAGTGAATACGTACTTCAAACTCTTATGGTCTGTATAGATCTTGCACAACGCGCCATACAATAAGTGTCTCCACAGCTTTAGCACATAAATTACAGCAGCAAACTCCAAATCATATGTATGATAGTTTCTTTCATGAATCTTCAATTGTCTTGATCCAAACGCAATCACCTTTCCATCTTGCATCAAAACAAAGCCAAGTCCAATGTGTGATGCATCCACATATACAATGTACTCAACCCCTTCAGTAGGCAAGGCTAAGACTGGAGCAGTACACAATCTCTTCTTCAACTCTTGGAAAGATTCTTTGCACTTATCGCTCCAAATGAAAGCAATATTCTTCTGGGTAAGTCTAGTGAAAGGAGCAGACAACACTGAAAACACTTCCACAAATCTTCTATAATAGCCAGCCAGGCCTAAGAAGCTCCTAATCTCCTTAAGTGTAGAAGGTCTCTCCCATTCCATCACAACAAAAATCTTGGTCGGGTCAACGAAAATACCATCCTTGTTTGCAACATGACCCAGAAACGAAACCTGAGATAGCCAGAACTCACACTTGCTCAGCTTCGCATAAAGCTTATGCTCCTTCAGAGTGGTCAAAACAAAATGCAAATGCTGAGTATGCTACTCAATATTGCGGGAATACAACAAAACATCATATATGAACACAATAAAAAATTGGTGCAAGAAGTTCTTAAACACCATGTTCATCAAATCCATGAATGCAGAGGGTGCATTGGTCAAACCAAAAGACATCACCAAAAACTCATAATGTCCATGCCGTGAATGGAAGGCAGTTCGTGGAATATCTTCCTCACGAATTCTCAACTAGTGGTAGCCTGAACGAAGATTGATCTTTGAAAATACTGAACTACCACGGAACTGATCGAATAGATCATCGATCCTTGGCAAGAGATATCTATTCTTAATGGTCACCTTGTTCAATTCTCTATGATCGATGGAGAGCCTCATCGATCCATCCTTCTTCTTTACAAATAATACAGGAGCACCCCATGGGGAAGAACTTGGCATAATAAATCTACACTATAGCAATTCATCAAGCTAAGTACGCAACTCATCCAACTCATGTGGAGCCAAGCGGTATGGTGCTTTTGCAATAGGACGAGTACCTGGATCGAGGTCTATCACAAAATCAATCTCCCTCGCCGGAGGAAGTCCTGGAAGACTATCAGGAAAAACATCTGGAAACTCTCGCACCACTGAGACATCCTCAATGTGTGGTGTAACAAAAGCAGTTTCCAATGTAGAAATAGGGACCAAATACGCCTCACAACCAGACTCAATATCACGACAAACACGTATTATAGAAATGATAGGGGAAACCCTGTCCTGAAATCCATAGACGCTCATAGGTTGGCCATTGTCAATCCTGAAGTCCAGTCGCTTTGCCTTGCACTAGATGAATGCATCATAATTAGACATCTAGTCCATGCCCAAAATCACATCAAAGTCTGCCAGATCCAACACCATCAGATCCGCAAAGGCTAGAAAATCGCCTAGATAAATAGGACATTTCAGAACTCCTTGATTAGATATCGCCGAATCACCGGAGGGAAGCTTGACGTTGAAGGAGTCTCCAAATTGAACCATGCTCAAACGATGTTTATCTACGAACTTCCGGGCCACAAAGGAATGGGTGGCACTCGAATCGAAAAGAACACGCGCTCACCTATTCCACACCTTAAACTCCCTTAAAACCGTAGCATACATAACTAAACGAAGGATAACTAGGGCAACAATGAGAAATAATAACGATAATCAAACTGGGGCTAACCTGATATATCTTGCGTAGAGGTTTGAGCTTCCTCTCTGGTCATAACATTCTGCTCTCCTTTTCCTTTATCCTAGTTTGACGACGACTACAGAGCCTGAAGTGGGGCAGGTTGCTGTGGAGTCTGAGCCTGGGGTCATGAAGACTTAAGGTGCCCCTTCTACCCGCACAAGAATCAAACCTTATCCTTCAACCAACAACAACTCACTTCATGACCCTTCTTTGTACAAATTGGGCACACCAGATCTCCTTTGGGTGCACCTTGGATGGAGAGCACTTGCTGCGTCTTTATGTTGGCAGTCCTCTTGAAACATCTTTCGAAAGGGTGGCCAGGTCAACCACAAAAACTATATACTTCCTTACTTCTCTTCTATGAACGAGGGCTAGATGCCCTGCATCTTCCATCCTCCTCACCTTTTATCTTATCATTTCTCGCCGCAGTACCTCGATTCTAGGTATTCTCGATCGTCTCGACCTTCAAAGCGACTTCCACTGCTTCAGCATAGCATTCAGCTCGATTACCGCATGCTAATTGCTGGACATCAATTCTTAATCCTACAAGGAAATGCTTCACTCTCCCTTCCTCCGAAGCTACCAAATTAGGAGCAAATCTGCTCAGCTTATTAAACTCGATCTCATATTCACTCATAGTGAGCTGTCTCTGCTTCAAATTTAGGAAGTTGTTCATCAATTGGTCTTGCTCGACCGAGAGTAAGAACTTCTTCAACAACATCATCTTGAAGGACTCCGAAGAACATCCTTCTGCCAAACTTTCCTTTTCTCGAATCCAACACGTCTTTGCTAGGCCTTTTAGTTGGTAGGCTGCAAGCATCACCTTCTGGTCTTCAACAATCCCCGAATACGTAAACATTTCATCCATAGAGATAATCCAATCATCCAAAACCATGAAATCGACACTCACTTCATAAGTGGGAGGTCTCAATCGCTGAAAATTTGATATAAGGTTCATCTCTGGCAGTAACATCACTGGGGGCAGTAAAGTTGCAAGATCAGTAGGTACAGCCTGACCCGCGGCAGAATTGTGCGCTATAGGTTGTTGCGCGGGAGTGGCAAACAACAATGACTGAATCTACGACTGCATCGCAACTAACTGCCTCAACAGAGCTTCATTGCTCTGGTGTAAGCTCTCCGTCAACACATCACTCTGAGCACCTAACGACTCACCCTATGAGTATGGAGTCGACCTCATCGCAGGACGCTTTGGCGGCATTTCTAAAAGGCAACAAACAACTCATCAAAATCCTAGCTTACAACTAAACCACTCAACTAGTTCAGACCTTACATAAAGACACTTGCTTAAGCTGCAACTTGCTCCGGGATTTTATAATGATGTTATGTCCTACTTAGGATGATTTCCTCTCATTCTATTTATTCATGTGCCTATGATATGAATGCATGAATTCTTTATACTTCTTTAAAATCATGTGTGTACATATGTCATCATGTAAATCTTAACTTAGCACGCATGCTTTTGTGATGATATGCTATGTATACAGTGCTATGCTTTCTATAAAAAGGCCTTGATGCATGCATGAGAGGCGTACACATGAACGGTTATGCATCCCATACTACATAACATCGCATGCAATGAGAAAAGAAAACGTGCTAATGGACACACCTTTGATGATACTTATGCATCTCATACTACATAACAGTCACATGTTGCCTCCTCTGGTGGATCCATATACAAACACATATGATGCATCTCATACTAGATAATATGCCCCGTATACTTCTTATCATGCCATGAGTGTAGTGACTATGCTTTGGTTAAGACGTACTGATGACACATCGGTGTGTTTATGCAAATGAATGAAGGAAAACAACTAAATGAGATTGGCTAGTTCGACTAACTTGTCAAACCAACCTCCCTCTGATACCAACTGTCATAACCCTCATTTTGACCACCAAATAATTATATCAGAGTAAGGGAAAAATGAACGTCATGATGCCATGTCAGCAGGGGATAACTGCGGATGCTCAGGCAAGACTTCTACTTAGCCATGAAGAAAGGTTATTTAAGTTATTTAGAGTTAAAATCAATTTGAGTATAGTAGTTAGTCGTATCCATCGGCTTAGTGGCTCATCTAGCCCACGAAGAAAGTAGTTATACGCTGCAAAAAATACTTCTTTTATGAGATTAAACTTCCTACATGAGGTTAGAGGGTCCCAGAGAACACTTCAATGTATGCAAGTTCTAAATTTATAATAGAAATAAAAGTAATTTTTTACGGTCGCTAAATATAGTGATTTAACATTTAAAAAACAAAACGTGCAATGCATGAGGTAATAGTAGTAGTTTTTATACTTAAAAATAACTACAATATAATACTAACATAAAACGTCCCAGAGAGCAAGTAATCCACATCCACAGAAATAAAACTAACCAACTAGCAAGTATCTAAAAAGAACAATTGTCCTGTGGGGTCAACAAACTGACATGAACCTACATAAATCCAAGTATGTCTAAACTAGTAAAGCAAAATAATCAACAATGTACCTCGATATGGCGAGGCAACAACCACGACCAACACTGCCGCTGAAACACTCCAAAACCAGCATCGAACTCAGCTACAGCTCTAAACCTGAGGCATTACAAAGACAGAACACCTCATCAAGAAGGTACAAGTGATGATAGAATGTAAGTCAAAAGTAATCAGAGTCAAGGGGTACCAACCTAATACCAAAGGAAAAATACTTAATTAAGGTAGAATAGTAATGTACAAAACTAAAAAGGGAACACTTATGTGAAGTGTTATGTAAAACAACAGCACCCCAAATGCACAAGACCATAAGGGGAAAGGGTCAAGATTAAGTCATCATGAAGAGGAACAAACCCCAACTAGCCATCTGTGGTCAACTCCACCAAAAAACCAAAACGTGCGGGCTGGCCAACCCCAAAGACAATTCATCCATCTAAAAGCGGGGGAGACTGGATACTCCACCATACACCGCAAATACCCAAAAACCCGGTAGAGCCCCAAAAAGTGCTAATAGGGAGATCAAACGTTGCGGCGGTGGATTCAACCTCTAATAACACCCGCAACAAAGAATAACCCGGAAGGAAATCCCCGTAACGTTCCAGGTTTAGAGCTTAGAGGCACACGACAACTCTATCGGGGCTTGGCAGCTTGTCTCGCCCTACGACATTGCCACGAAGAAGAAAACTATGATAGAAATCTTAAGTCAACAATGGCACATCGAACTCTACTAGACAATTCTAGAATGAAACGGTTGATCAACCTTTAGGGAGAATTTACAATCCTAAATAACTCTAACGCATTCTACATGAAAGTTATGGAACGGTAAGAAGAGTGATATGTAATCTCATCATCAAAACATATAACACTTTAAAGGTTAGGTAACCAACATCAAGAACAAGAAATTAAAATGGAAATGGACAAAGATCTTATCAACACTTTAACCAGCAAGTTATTTATTAATCGTGATAGCAAGAAATTAGAAACCTCTACAAATCTGGATAAAGAAGGGAAGGGGAGGAGAAAATCCATCACTTGCCTTGGTTTAACCGGATAAAGATGTCCAAATCACCCCTTGACGTGGATCAGGACGAAAGAAGACGAGGGAGGTCAAAACCTAACAAGAATGGCAAAAAATAAGAGTTAGGGCCGAAAACCCTAGCGAGGAAATCTGAAGGAAAGTGGGAGATTTTACCATGATGGCGTAGCTCTCATTGAGAGCTTTCCGGATCTATATTCTGTTGAAGATCTCGAGCACTGGAGCACCGCTGGCAGCCACCGGAAGATAGCAGAAAAACTTTCTATCTCTCTCACGCTGCTCTGGCTCGGAAGATGAACAAGAAATTGGTCCAAAGTGAAGGAGGAAAAAAAAAGATAAGTATATATATATATACACACACACACACACACATAAAGGGTATTATTAGGTTATTCAGTACTTAAGCAAAACAAACCGGGATCGGGTGAACCGGACATCCCGAGAAGAAAGAAGTTGTTCTCGAGAGTACAGAAGTGGTTATCAAGAAGGAAAACGCTACTCACGAGAACACAGAATTTGTTCTCGAGAAGAGGAAATTGTTCTCGAGAAAAAGAAGCTACTCTCAAGAACACAGAAGTGGTTCTCGAGAAGGAAATAGCTACTCTCAAGAACACAGAAGTTATTCTTGAGAAGAGGCAATTATTCTCGAGAAGAAGAAGCTGTTCTCGAGAACAAGGAAGAAAAATCCCGAGGACGGAGAAACACTACTCGAGAACAACCTGGCAGAACTCGAGTATAGAAGAAAAATTTCTCGAGAAGGGAAAATGATTTCTCGAGAACTAGAGGGGCACTACCCGAGAACAACCGAATAAAAATTCTCGAGAATGAAGGCAATATCTCGAGTGCAAAAGGCAGTTCTCGAGAGCCAGAAGGCTTTCTCGAGCATAAAGTTGCAACAAATAGAGACTAGAAGGAAGAACAAACCCGATCGTCGATCTCAGTTCGAATTTCGTCGAACACAAAGGCTGTTCGATGAAAATAGTTCGAACATCGTCGAACACAAAGGGAAAACTGGCTCAACAAAGAAAATTTCGGAATTAGTCGAACGCTAAGGGAAAACCCGCTCGACGAAGCAAATTTCATAATTCGTCAAAAGCAATCCCGATTGATGAATTTCGCTCGACGCTTCGTCGAAATCAGAACTCAATACCGCTCGACGCTTCGTTGAGCTCAGCTCGACGCTTCATGAAGCTCCATACAGTGCCCAAAAAACATCGTCGAACATCTAAGGTTGACAAAAACTTTGACCCTACAGGGGGCTTCACGAGAATCAAGAGGAGGGCTATCCAAGAATTAGAACAAGGCATAAAGCTTGCATACAATCAACCGTAAATAATCATTTTTAGATGTCTGAACAAGGAACTATGGGTTTAAAACAAATGCCCAAATGTGCCGAATTAAACGAATTCAACCAGCGATGACAAATCTAGAATCTGACATACCATTCTTGAGACACTATCATCAAAAGATTAAACAAGCAAAAGAAACCACCACAAGGGTCCAAACACACGTCGAGACTCCAAAATGCTCGGATCGCAAAAAAACTGGACAAGACCTAGGCCTCAAAAACCATATCTTTTAAATCAAGGAAAACATCTAATCCCAACAGGATTCCCATAATCTAGTCAATCAGACCCACCAGATGCGAAAACACACAAACGGTGCAGCGTCAACATTAAAATGAAAGAGGGTAACGCCCTGAAGTCGAAATTATGATGTCAAAAAACCAAATAATGACATCAGAAAATCGGGGGAAATACAAGCACTACTGGCTCAGATCCTGGGGACATGTGAGCGGCAAGTGATGATGAGAGCCTATTGTAACCAGCAATAAGGCCAGTGAGCTGAAAGGGAAAGGGGAGACTGACCCACATCTTGTCATTTCCCATGATGGCTGTGACCATCAGCGTTGACCTGACAATTTGAGCTATGGGAAATAGTTGTACTGTACTCGCATTATGACTGTCCGACTAGAGTGCCTAAAGTAATTGACATTATTAGAGCGCATAATTTGAGTCTTAGGCCTAAAGCCGGAATGACTAGAAATGCTCAAAATTAACCGTCAAGTCTTGAACTTCTGAACGATGGTTGGACCCTGGTAACTGGTACACAGAGAATTTGACGGAACGTTTGGCCACTGAGGCACTTGTTTGTGGTATATTGAATGGTGCTTGAGTGTGCCTTCTTATGATATATCTGTTGTGTTAATACTATGCCTGCAGGGAAGGAATACCGCTGCCCCGTTTATGGGGTATGGTTGTTATAATTTGGTCAGTTGAAAGCTGACCGTTGTCTTGTTTTCCAACATCTGGTGGAATGTCCTTGTGTAGGTGCAAGAGAGCTGAGCGGGAAATAGAGAGTTACTGCCCTTGTTGTTGTGTCGTCCCTTGAAGGCCAAGCGAAGAGTTTTTAGTGTTTTCATGTGTGGCCGACCTGCATATCATTGTATGAAAATACTTGTGAAAGAGGAAACCGTTGTAAGGCCTTAAGGCCATTTTGGCTTTTGTGTATTTTTGTAAACATTCCTGTATGATTTTTATTAGTAGACATTTGTATTACATGAATTCAAAATTTAACCCCTGAAGCTTCCGCTAGAATGCTCTGAGTTAGGATTCGTTTAGCCTTTGATATTAACATGTAACTCCGCCGATTGTCTGTGAGATATGGCAAGGGGCCCCTTCCGGACCCTCTGTTATATTTCATGTGACGAATGAAGGTGTTAAAATATCATCAAAACTTGTCTGAGATAACTTTTGTATATATATGTTTCTAATTTCTGTCAGACCTGATATCAAGTCATTTAGGGCACCACACCTCCGTGTAGGTCATTTTTCCTAGGACTGGTCCTTATGTAGGATAGATTTTTGAATCTTAATATCTCCTAGATGGCAACTCAAAATGGGATGAAATTTGGACCATGCATGAATGCGTCCTAGAAATAGCATGTGCTCAAAAGTAAGATTTTTAAAAGAACATTTTTCTATAATTTTAGTCATTTTTTGATTTATCAAAATAATGTGATTTAGGGAGTTGTATAACTCAAAATTACCCTAAATTTGGTTGGAATGTCTATTAGGTCATTTTAGGACTTTGGTAAAAATTTTGGGCCATTTGGGCCTCTACTTGTTGGTGTATTCCACATGCATGACTTAGGGTATATATGTAATTAAGAGTGTCTAATCCAAAAAGGAGTGTTTGTGAAAGTTTGAACCAAGGACAAGTTGCATGTTGATGAAAGTTTGGTCACACAACTAACATGAGGAAAGGAACCATCATTAGAGATATTAGGATTTTTGGAGTCAAATATCCTAGGAAATCTATTATAATTTTTTTGTAATAAAAGTGTATTAGTAAATTAAAGGAGACTTAAAGACTTAATAAAACTGCAAACTTTTGTCACATGGTTAAAATTTTTATTTTAGGCATCTGATAATTTTGGTAGAATTTTTGGAAGTCATATGTATGGGAAATGTCCAAGAATTTAATTTGTCACACTTTTGTATTAACGTAATATACATGGTTAATAATATCTAGAAAATTATGAAATTTCATCTAGGCTGTTTTTAGGTTCTTTCAAACATATTTTAATTTTCTCAGAATTTTTAGATGAGATATTTGGGTAGTTGCTGTGCAATGTTACATCATTACCTTTTTTAGCATAAATGTAAATTAAGGATATAAACCTCTTAGAAAATTGTGCAATTCATTAAATCATGTTAATTTATCATTTATAAGCATTGATGATTTTATTAGAGCATCTGGAGTTTTTTACATGATACTTCCCTTGATAATTAATGAAGTCAAGAAGTTAATAAATATTATTGATGGTCAAATTTATTTGTAATATTATGAAATTCTGATAATTTCTTGTTTTAGTTATGAAGCACATATGAATTTTAGCTCAGTTGAACATGATATAATGAAGATTGCATTTTAGAGGATAAAACTAGTTCAACTTCAGCATGGTCTGCAAATTGTAAAAAATGATGTTTTTAGTAGACCGGTAAGATCCCTTAGAAATTATGAAAACTCTTCAGAAGAATATTACAACCATGATGCATCAGTAGTCTAATTTGAGGTTTCAAGGCTAATCACCAAGGGATGACGTGTTCTAGTGGACATGAATACTAAGAGATAGTGTTAGATCCGGGGTTCGACGAAAGATTGTCGCTCCCCTATAAGTACCATAAGACATTAAGTTTGTTTAAAGAGTAACATTGAGATAGGGTTAATAGTAATGGGTAGTCAGTAATAAAAGTAATTATATAGGAAATGGGGATTTGGGCTTTAGCCCATCGTATTCCTTAGTACCTCTACGAGCCCTTCACCAGGTTGACCACAGGAAGTCCAGGACTAACCCTAAGTCACTATTTTCAACTAAAAGTTGGACAAGAGTAGTCTAATCAGAAGAAGGTGCAATATAACAATCTCACCCACGCAGGGGTTGGAGTGATATAGGACGGAACTGATTGTTACAACTTCCTCTCTGCAGATCTAGCGTCACTTGTAATCCCGATCACAAGCACACCTTGGATCGCTTCTCCTCTAAGCCTCCTGGACTTTCTCCCTCATATTCCCTCAAGAAGCTCAAGAACAAAGAGAGAAAGTGTGAGAGAGGAAAATGAGAATGCAATCTCAAGTCCAACCTTTAACAACGAGCTACCACTGCGTGGTATCTTCTACTACCACGTGGTATCAATGAAGGTCACCGCTTGGTCCAATGGACATCGCTCTGTCGCCCAAAATAGCCTCCACCTTACTAACACGTGGCAAGCTACTGCCGGTGTTAACTTCCTACAGCCAAGCGGTACCTTACCGAGGCATAAGTCAATTTAATCAGCTATCACCGCGCGATAGCTAGCTACTGCCACACGATTATTACTCAACTATTCATCGAAAGCATTGAGTGCGTCGGGTGGTATCACCATGCGATAGCTCACTACCTCCCCGCAGTAGTCTCTCAATGATTCGTCAAAAGCATTGAGTGCGTCAAGTGGTATCGCCACACAATACCTTTCTACCATCGTGCGGTAGATAACCGAGACGCCAGTCAATTTAATTCAATAGCTAACGCCGACGTTAACAATACCGCCGCATGTTAACTTCCAATCTTTTTTCTTAGGATTTTTGGGCCATTACAATTCTCCCCTCCTTTAAGAAATTTTGTCCTGAAATTTTATTCAGTGAAAAAATATCAGTATTAAAGATAGTGGATAGATCTAATATACTCTGGAGGGGGGTGAATAGAGTAATTTTAAAACTTTTGGATGTTTTTATAATTTATCAGAGAAATTAGTGATAGTTGTAGTAATATAAAATGAAATAAAAACTATGCTAAACGATACAATCATAGCACATCAAAACAAAGAAGAATGAACACACATACAACACAAGAATTTATAGTGGTTCCCTAAATCTGGGTACATCCACTCTTCTACCACCATGGTAGGAATCCACTAACAGGTTTTTGATCAGGTGACTACCACCACAGGGTTTTGCTCAGGTGCCCTGTCACCACAAGATCTATTTGCATGGAGATCTGACAACCCTTTCGGCTTTTGATCTGGTGCCCAAAAACCAACAAAAAACTTTTGAAGGGAGTTAATAAACGCTTTACACAGGAGGTTAAGAAGGTGATGTTGTCTTCTCTTTCTCTAAACAATAGAGAAGACTTCAGTGGATTGCTGGTGTCAAAGCTCCCCCTGAGATGTTGAAATATTCAGAAAGACAGGAGCTTTGCTCAAGGTGTAGGTCTTCAACCTTGACTTGTTGAAATCCAGGAACTTGTAGACTAATCTAGAAGTGTTGTCTTTGAGGATTCCTGGAGTAGAAGTTGAAGAGGACACTTGATATATGTTTGATGTTTTTCTTCAATCTTCTGTAAGATCAAGGGGAAACAGCTTGTTTTCCTACACAGAGAAGGAGCAGAGTTCTTCTGTATATTATTCTATGTAGGTGTATCACTTCTGCTTATTCTTCTTAGCCGTCAAAAGAAAAAATCTCTCTTTTATATCCTACTGTCTAATTCTACTTTTGAATTTTGAATTATATGCATTAATTGCTTATTAGATTATAAAAATTGAAATGGATGGAATATAGTCTTTAATAAGTTTCCCCAACTGTCTCAATAAAATAAGCAATTAATTAACTCTGATGAAATCCATAATTAATGATGCCATGAATTCTTGAGAATATGAGCATTAATTACTCAGAGACTTACTACCAAGGAATAGAATGAATTAGGGACAAAAATATGGAAAACTTATCATTCTGACTCGGAAGAGAGTGCATCGACCACTATCTGATTTCGTCGATCGGAGTTCAAAGTTCATCGAGCTGAGAGATCCTATTCGTCAACTTGAGCTCAACGAATCTCAATCTAGAAATATCTTGTTAATTCTGAGCTCCAAGTTCGTCGATCAGAGAATCTGTCTTGAGGAATAATTCCTCGAACGGAGCTCAAATATCGTCGAGCTCAACTCAAAGAAAGAACTCTGAGTTCGTCGATCTGCGATCGACGATCATCGAGCTGAGTTCGAAGAACCTTGAACTAATAATTTGAACTCTGAATTCTTCTAAGTCTCGAGTCTCTTGAAGTCCACTGTGGCCTGGTCCATGAAGATTGATTCTAATGACTAGACTAAACTCCAGGACTGACAAACTTGACCCTGGCTATACAAGGTGGGCCAAACATCCTAATAGTGAATCTTACCCCAAATCCAAACTAGGGATCCAACAATCTTCCCCTATTTGGGTGAGGTCACTAAATAAGATATAAAATACAATACAATCAGAAAGCAAAATAACAGATATCTCGCAGAGAAAAAAAATCTAGCAGATATATACAACTAGTGCTTTATGATGAATTAACATAAATAATTCAGAAAATATACTAATCAAAAAGTTATTTATGCTTCTTGGATTTGTCTTTCTCAGATTTCTTAGAAGGTTGTCTGAATATGATTTCACTGTTAGGATTAGCAGCTTCTCTTGTGGACATTGTCAAATCAGATGCTCTAGTGATGTTGCATGAGGTTGCTCTTAGGACAACAGCTTATGGGTGAAGACTCATGTAAGCATCAATATTTAAAAACTGATTTTATTTATTATACCTTTTTAACTCTTATTTCCTGTAGGAAAATATGGTAGAGTATTGAGAGAGATCCTTGCCTTCTACTTTAACTTTATTGATCAGTGATAGTCCAATTAGTTCTTGAAATCTATCCATTTTGGTAGTGTTCTCCTATTCAGGATCAACAAAGGGAATTGGTGGAGATTTAGGCCTTTTAGAACTATTCTCTTTTTCTGGTTCAACTGGAGCTTTTGGAGGACTTGCTTATTTTGGAGGAAGATGAGAACTGCTTCTTGAAGATTTATGATGTTGATGCTTACTACTTCCTTGAAAATAAGATCTTGAAGATCTGTCTTGCCTTTGGTATGTTTGGGTGTATGAGGTTGATCTCTGTGATATATTTACTGAAGCATCTGCTACTGGAGGAGTAAGAGGAGGACCTCTCCAGTTCCTTTTAGAAGGAGGAGGAGGAGAGTACCTTCTACTCTTCTTCCTAGCTTTTTGCTTATTATTAGAAAGGCACATCCATCTAAGCATACATTTATAAGGAGTTATATTATTTAGGATGTAATATGGTGTGTCAGCAGATGGGTTAGGCTTAGCAATAGCCTTAGCAGGAGCTTTTCTCTTCTTGGATTTTATATTCTTTGTAACAGAATCATCAGAATCATTATCATCATCATCATCATCAGATGATCCAGGAGGATTATCATACAAATCATCGATCTCTTTCAGAATTTTCTTAGAGATCTGCTTTTCAGGCTGAGGTCGATTTGGAATTTCTGGCTCTACAACACTTTCAGTAACAATTTGATTTTCTTCTTCTATATTTGCATGTTATCATCCATATTTGGTATAGGACTTTCAACCATCTTATAAGTTGGTGGAGAGAAATCCTAGGGCTCGGAAATAAATAGTTGCTCAACAATGGATACAACTAGCTCTGTAGTAACTTTTGTGACAACTAGTACTACAAAGCTTGCCTTTAGTTCTTGTACAACCTACGGGCTTATTGGAGAAGTATAACAGACAATAGCCTTTGACTGCTCTAGAATAACTTCTGGTAAATAATTAAGATATGCAGAATCAAAATAATGTAATAAACAAAATAAATCTACTATAGGATTGATAATACAATCACCAACAGTCATGATCTCTAGTAGATCTTCTGTTTTATCTGTACAAACCATTTCAATCTCAACTGCTACAGGAACTGCTGATACTGAGATTTGTGCTGCTGCTGCATCTAAAATTGTTGTTGCTTCTTCATTGAACATATCCCCCTACCTTGATTCAGTGGGTAATGAAACCAGCGCACTAGAAGAAGAAGGGACAAAGGGGGCAGCAGCAAATAGAGCAGAGAGGGTGGAGATAGAATCAGCAAGAGGTCAAATTGCCTCTACTATGAGATTCTTGATGATTGGAGTGATGAGCTCCAGGTTATTGGAAATGGATGGAGAATCCAATTGCATGAACTCAGGAGGTGTCTGAGTAGATACAGATGGATGGATGATGGAGGATGAAATGAAGGGTTGAGTATCAATCATTATTTCATCTGGAGATGATGGAATATGGTGAGGAGATGATGCTAGTAAGTCAAATGATCGAAGCGACATAAGGTTGTGAAGTGGTATGTCATCAAGGTGAGGTGGTAATGGAGATGAAAGTGGTATGACGTGTTCTGGAGATGCAGTGGGTGTTGGTTGTTGCATTGGTGAGGCAGGAGGTGTTGAGGTCAAGGAGTTATTGTTGAAAGTAGTGTTGAGGATGGTGGAGGTGGAATGAAAACTTCTTCTACAGTTGGGAAGTTGCTGGTACAGCCCTTGTGCTCTCAAAAGCTGTGGAAGAGGATGAAGCCCTGGATGGCTTAGAGATTGTCCTCTCCCATTTGCCGAAAAGTGCAGATGTAAGCCTCTTTGAGGCATTGATGAACACCGTCGAGGAGACAAGTAGTTCATGCGCCTTCTCGTGAAGGAAGATTCCTAGAATTCTCACAAAATAAACTTCTTTCTTTGTATTTTTCTTTTTAATCAACTCAAATAAAATCTTTCCCCAGTTCACCTGTTTCTTGTTTACCAACGCACACATAACCAAAAATTGATGTCGGGTTATGTAGTTATGGGCAGTATGTTTTCCCAACAAGACCTTTCCGACTACATCAGTCAAGAACTTATACTCTACAGATAAGTTCTTCTTTAACAACTTATTAGGGTTTCCTTCAGAGTGTCCCATTTTACTCAGTATATTATCATATTCAGAACCATCTAACTCAATATCATTTTCTCCATTTATTAAACCAAAAGTTTCAGATAACACATCTGGTTTTAGAGCAACTAGAGTTCCTGAAATTGTACCAATAATGGTCTCTGCATCTGGTGAGGTTGAAGTGAAAACCCATTCCTTTATCTCTGTCGTCGGCAGTTTGATCCTGGAAGTCATGAATTTCATTAGAAGTTGATCTTCACATAACTGCAGAATGTCTATAAAGTTTTGATCGGAATGTCGAAAGGATTCAAAGTCGATGTCAAAGCCAGTGTTAAACTTCATGCTTATGAGAGAAAGTGTTGGAATCTCCATTATTGTCCTGCAAAATGAAAAAAAAAAGAGATCAAGTGCAAGAGAATAGAATGCGCGGGATGGAGATCGAAGAAAACCTAGTTATACGGTTTTCAGAATGTGAAGAGCCAGACTCCGTCCTGCGAAAAGAAAATAAATCTTCGATCTCAGGTCCATGAATGCTGAAAGTTGGTCTATCTCAGATTGAAGAGGAGGGAAAATAGTTCGTCGATCTTAGGTTGATGAAATATTTTTGGAAGCAAGTTCGTCGATCTCAGGTCGACGAAAATGACTTTACATTGAAATATCGTCAATCTCGGTTCGACGAAAAATCTCAAGAAGAATTCTCAGTTCGTCGATCTCCGTTCGACGAACTTTGAAAAATTCTTCGACCACAGATAGAAATTAAATTAAAGCCTCTCCATTTATCATGCCTAGTTGATTCATAAACAACAGATGGTTACTCTCATCCAAGGGTTTGGTGAAGATGTATACTCTTTTCTAAATAGTGTAGATATAGACAAGCTTATTTTTATTTTTGTCCACACAATCTCTAATAAAATGATGCCTTATTTCTATATGCTTAGTTCTACTATGATGCATTGGATTTTGTGCAATGAAAATTTCACTTGTATTATCACATAGTAAGGTTGAATTATTTAGGTTGATACCATAATCTAGGAGTTGGTTCTGAATCTACAGTATCTGGAACAACAACTGCCAGCAGCAATGTATTCTGCTTCTACAGTTGAGGAAGAAACAGATGTCTGCCTTTTGCAAAACTAAGACACTAGTCTAGCACCAAGGAACTGGCATGTCCCTGAGGTGCTTTTTCTGTCCACTCTATATCCAGCAAAGTCAGCATCTGAGTATCCAGTCAACTCAAACTTTGACTCAGTTGGATACCAAAGTCCTAGACTAGGATAACCCTTTATATATCTTAAATCATTTTTAGAAAAATAAGGTGGGATTCTTTAGGGTTCACCTGAAACCTAACACAAAGGCATGTAGTAAATATTATGTCTGGCCTACTTGCTATGAGATATAATAGGGACCCAACAATGCTCCTAAATAGCTTCTGATCAACATGCTTGCCATGTTCATCAGAGTCAATCACAGTATTAGAAGCCATGGGTGTTTTCTTTGCTGAAGCATCTGACATCCCAAACTTTTTGATTAGCTCCTTAGCATACTTGGACTGGAATATGAAGATGTCATCAGGTAGTTGCTTCACTTGGAGGGCACGGAAGTAAGAGAGCTCACTCATGCTACTCATTTCAAACTCAGAAAGCATTAGGTCAGAGAACCTCTTGCATAGTTTGGAATCAGTAGAGCCAAAAATAATGTCATCTACATAAATTTATACTAATAAGATTTGATCCTTATGATGTCTAGTGAATAATGTCATATCTACTATGCCCTAGAAAATTTATGCTCTAAAAGAAAACTACCTAAGGTTTCATACCAAGCTCTTGGAGCTTGCTTTAGACCATAGAGAGCCTTATGTAATTTAAAGACATAAGAAGGATGGGTTTGAGAAATAAAACCCGGTGGTTGTTCCACATAAACCTCTTCTTTAAGTTCACCATTTAAGAATGCACTCTTGACATCTTTTCTATATACTTTGGACTTCTTGTAGGCAGCATAAGAAAGTTAGATTCTGATTGCTTTCAGCCTTGCAACTGGTGCAAATGTCTGGACATAATCAATGCCTTTCTCTTATCTATAGCCTTGAGCAACTAGCCTTACCTTGTTCCTGATAATAATACATTGGGAATCTAGTTTATTTATGAATACCTATTTAGTTCCAATGATTGGGTAGTTTTGGGTTTTGTAACTAAATCCCAAACTCTACATCTCTTAAACAGGATGAGCTCCTCTTGCATTGCAATAATCCAGTATGGATTTTGCTCAACATCTTTTATGGATTGGGTCTCAGTTTGAGATATAAAGCAGGAATGCATCAAGTCTTGGTTGAGTTGATGCATGGTCTGCATACCTACTGACATGTCTCCAATCACCTGAGATACAGGATGATCTCTAAGTGTGAAAAACTCAGTAAATGAGTTGGTTCAGCAACAGCTTGGGGAATTAATTCATCTTGTAGAATTATGAGAGTTGTTGTTGGTTCAACATCCACTTCAATGGATTCATCTTCACTGTCTTCATTTATATGTGGGGAGGAATGTGCAACAGTCTCATTTGTGAGGGTCAACTCATCCAACTTCTCACACAAGTGTGGTACCTGTAAAGTTTCACTGGTAGAAGGATTCGTCTCCTTGTAAGACAGGTTAGTTTCATTAAATGATATATGTACAGTCCCTTCCATTTTCATAGTAGATTTAATATATACCTTATATGCCTTACGGACTTGGGAATATCCTAGAAAAATTCCCATTGCAGCCTTGGCTTCCAACTTTCTAAGATATTTCTTGTCATTGTTATGAATGTTGCAAAACAACCAAAAACTCTAAAGTAATCTACTTTATGTTGCTTCCTTTTAAGTAATTCATAGGGAGTCTTGCCCTTAAGCTTATGTATCATGCTCTTACTCAGTATATAATTTGTTGTGCTTACAGCCTCTGCACAAAAGTATAGTGGCAAGTAAGCATCTACAAGTAATGTGCCGCAGCTTCAATCAGGGTCCTATTTTTCCTTTCAGCTACGCCGATTTGTTAAGAAGTTCTAGTAGGAGAGAAACACTGCCTGATACCTTCCATCTCACAGAATTCTTGCATGAAAAGAGACTCATACTCAGTACCATGATCACTTCTGATCAATGCAACTGGAGTAGAATACTCAATCCTTATGCTCTTAAAAAAATCTGTAAGAACTTTAAAATTATCAGACTTGTTCCTTAAGAAGAACACCTAAGTGAACCTTGAGAAGTCATCAATAATCACTAAGTTATAAGACTTCCCTCCCAGGCACTGTACGACAATGGGTAAAAAAAGATCCATATGGAGCAAATACAGAATCCTAGGTGAATCACTCTTATTAAGTGACTTAAAGCTATTTTTGGTTTGTTTGCCTAATTGACAAGCCCTACAAAGGCTTTCCTTCTTATAGGGGCAAAAAAGGCAGTCCCCTAACAAGGTTGTCCCTAGAGAGTTTAACAATATTTTTCAGATTACATGTCGTAATCTCTTATGCCAAAGTTCATTGTTGTTGCTAGTTTGATTAAACAAATATATTTCTTACTTAGCAGACTTAAAGTTCACTACATAAATGTTTCCTACTCTAGTTCAAGTTAACACAACTTGGTTATCTACTGAAGTAATAATACAGGAGGATTTATTAAATGATACCTAAAATCTTTCATCATATAATTGACTTATGGATACTAGATTGTGCATCAATCCACTTAGATATGCTACCTTCCGGAAAGTGACAACTCCAATTTTAAACTTCCCATAGCCTTCAGTTTGGCAATAGTTGGAGTCACCAAATGTTACTTTTGGACCTAGCTTGGCCTTATAGTTGATTAGGTTGTCCTTGCTGCCAGTCATATGCTTTGAAAAGCCACTGTCCAGGTACCACTGTTCCTCTGCGGTAGGATAGTCTTTCACCTGCATTTAAACAAATTAGATATTCTTGACCTAGGTTACCTTGGGTCCTGGTTTCTTTTCATAATTAATACTAGAAATATAAGAATTTCAGGTTGGTTCTTATATCCTAGGAGATGAAATTTTCTTTGTGGAATTATCCACTAATTAAATTGGTTAATGAAAGAACTTGGATGATTATAAGTTTTAGGAAAATTTGAGTTTCTGTTAAATTGTACTAGGATCGACGAATCTTGATAAGTTCGTCGATCTGCATTCGACGAAAAGGGATGAGTTTGTCGAACTCCGCTCAGAGAATGAAGGTATTCATTTTATCTGCCCTAATATCGTCAATCACAGTTCGAAGAACTGTATTGGTTTCGTCGATCGTAGTTCGACGAATAATTATAAGAGAATTCTGCGTTTAGAGTTCGTCGATTGGAGTTCGACAAACTGTAAACATTTCTGTTAGGTACACTGTTTAAATGTACCAGATTTGGAGAAGCCTCATCTCAATCAATGATATACATCAATTTGTATTTGATGCATGTTTGAGTTTCTTTGTGCAGGTTTAAGCATTGAGAGAAAAGTTTCTAAGTACAAGTGTCGACACTTGTGAAGAATCATGTCGACACCTAAAGAAGAAGCTGAGTCGACACTCAGACTTGAGTCAACACCTGAGCAAAGAATTATGTCGACACTGAAAGTAGAAGTTTTGTCAACACCCAGGAGCTATGTCGATATTGAAAGCAGAAGCTGTGTCGACACCCAGTAATTATGTCGATACTGAAAGCAGAAGCTGTGTCGACACCCAGGAGCTATGTCGACACTGAAAGCAAAAGTTGTGTTGACACCCAGGAGTCATGTCGACAATGGAAGCAGAATTATGTCAACACAGAGGGCTTGTGTCGACATATTTAAACAGATGTTGTGTCGAGTACCAGAAGAATGACTATGTTGACTCATTGAGTGTTGTGTCGTCATCATCAAGATTTGTGTCGACACTTAGTCCATTTGTGTCGACACATGTGAAGCAGTTTGCTAAGTGGTTCATACTAAGTTGGAAAGTCTTTGAAGAATCAGCTGACATAACCAACCGGTCTGACACCTTTGTCAGAACTGTCAGAAGACTGTTACAAACCGGATCAGCCGGTAATCAGGAGGAAACTCTATATAAAGGACTGGTTCGATACAACAAGAGGATGAGACAGAATAAAAGAAAAGAGAACATACAACACTAAGAAGTAAATCCTTTAGAGAGAGTTTTCTACAAGAAGAAAAGGGGAAACCCTTATGAAAGCAGATTCAGATCAGTCTGCAAGGAAGATTCAGATCACATTCTGAATTCAAGGAGGAAGCTATCTGAAGATCAACTTCTACGTCAAGTGAAAATCAACCTTATTTTGTTCTATCAAAAGCTTTGAAATGGCTAAGTCAGGTTGGATCTGAAGATCAGACTATTCAAGAACTGATCAAGAAGCACACCGGTGAAGAGATTCATCTGGTAAAATTTATGTATCTCTTAATCAAATAATTTCTGGTAGGATCTATTGTAAGATCTGAGTTGTAAGCCTGTAATTATAAAGGCTGAGGTAGGGATTTTGAATAAGTTTTAGGAGTGGGGTTTCACTGTGAGTTGTAAGCCTAGTGACATAGGCTGAGATAGGGCTGAGGCCTGAGGTAGGGTTCTTGGGGAAGAATCTGAGGTAGGACTTGTATAAGTCTGAGTTGTAGGAACCATTCTTGGTTCTGAGCTGTAAGATCTGCGGATCTGAGAAGAAAGAAGGAAGTTAGGCCGAATCTAGTACACTGCTAGATAGGCGAAGGAGGAAAGTGGATGTACCCAGACGTTGGGGAACCACTATAAATCTGGTGTATGTTGTGTTGTATTCATTATTCTGTAGCTTGCATTGTTTCTGTGCTGAGTTAATATTTGCTATTTGCCTAAAATTTTGAAGGGAAAATTAGAACTTATTCACCCCCCTCTAGGTGTCTAGAAATCAAGTCTTTCAAGTGGTATCAGAAGGAGGTTACTCAAAGATTGACCTAACCGTTTGAGCAGATCTCCAAGACAAATAACAGATTTCAAGAATGGGTTCAATGGAGAATCAGAAGGAATTTGGATCTATGAAAATGCCTATCTGCAGGAAAGAATGTTTTGGCATATGGAAGGAAAGGGTCAGGTTGTTTATGGAAGCATTTGATCCAAGAGTCTACATTACAGTACAAGAGGGTCCCTTCATTCCAGTGAAGGTATCAGTTCTGGATGCAAATGTTAAAACACCTAAGATCCATTCTGAAATGACTAAGGATGAGATCATACTGCCAACATTAGACAAAAGAGCACAAAATATTATAGTAAGTACTATAGATGATGGCACATTTCAGAATCTGGTGCACTATAAAACCTCCAAGAAAATGTGGGACACTCTGATTGTCTACATTGAGGGAACTGAAGAAGTCAGGGAGGACAGGAAATCTATGCTGAATCAAGAGTATGAGAGCCTTAGACAAGCCAAGAGTGACAGCATAGTTGAATGTTACAATAAGTTCTTCAGGATTGTCAATGAGCTGATGACCTATGGAAGAGTCTTCAGCACGTGAACTGAATGACAAGTTTCTCAGGTCACTAACAAAGGACTGGGACACAAAGATATGTGCCATCAAAGAAGTGGCCATGCTTGCTGATACACTTCTACCCACTTTATTTGGAAAGCTGTTATCATATGAAATGCAGCTCACTACCAGAAAAGAGGAGAAAAACATTAGGCCTGAATACAAAGAAAGGTCTGTAGCCTTCAAGGCTGAAGGCACAAGAAACAGTTGGAGAAGGTCTTCTTCTCCACCTAGAAGGAGTGCTGAGGTTGAAGAAGAAAATCTTAACAACAACACATCAGATAGCCACACCTCTGATGAGGACTTTGCTGCCTTTACAAGGCAATTCCAAAGGTTCATGAAAAAGAAGAAATGGAGAACCAAGCCATCAACATCTTTTTCTAAGGATGAGTATTACAAGAAAAAGAAGACTCCCAAGGAGGACAGGAATGCATTAAAACCTAGTAAACAAATTAATACTAAGATTGTGTGTTATTGTTGCAATAGGCCCATGTCATAGCTGACTATCCAGATAAGAGGACTGAATCTAAAGATAAGAAGAAGCATCAAGTGAAAGGCAAGAAGGAGAAATCCCTTGTTGCTCAGAAGCAGAAGAGTTGGATAGACTCTTCATCTTCAGGATCAGGAGATGAAGATAATGCAGAAGCATATGTTGGGCTGATCTCAACAGAAGAGAATTCTAGGGAACTAGAATTTCTACAAATGCTGGACTCCATAAATGGAGTAGAAGATTATTGCTATAGAGGGCTGATGGCTCTATCAGAAAATGATCAGTACCAGGATCAGCCTGGTCCTAGTAAGGTATACTGTTCTCCCTCAACTTCAAATTACTGCACTGCATCAAATTCAGAAACTTTTGCATCAAGAGATGTGGATGGTTTTGAATCAGAGGGGGATGTGCATCAACTCATTAATGAGTATGGTGGGTTGTTGCAAGCTCTGAAGAGGAGCAAGTTTATTATCAAGGAGCAGGCCAAGGAGATTGAGTCTCTAAAGCAGGCTGCATCAGATTCAGCCATGTTGATAGATTCAAAACTGAAGGAGATTGCAAAACTGAAAAACATTACTGTTATTCAGATGGGCACAATCTCTTTCAAGGAGAATCACATGAAGAAACTTGAGGCAAAACTTCAGCAAGAAAGAGAGTTAGTGGATAAATTCTATAAACCAAAATTAGTCTTGACCTTAATAGATAATTTCATTTCTCATAAAAGGAAGACTGGTTTAGGTTTCAAGGGTAGAGCTAGGGCCACCAATTTTCATAGAAAAGTTAAGGCCCCAGCTCAGCCACTAGCTTCTAAGCCCCCTATTTTCTTTAGGAAAGTGATGCAACCAACAAACAGGTATGATCATGATAGTACTCATGGTCACTGTGAGGATGAAGATCTCATGGGCAAGGGTGCAAATGTCCATAGATCACACTACAGGCAAGCCCATCAGGTTCAAGAGGAAGTCTTGGGGTTTACTGCTCCAGCACCTACACTCAACAGAACTCCTGACAACAAAGTTGTAAAGTCTGTACCTAAGAGAAGGTATAATAGGTTTGAGTGTTGGTGCTGTGGAAAAGTGAGCCATTTTGTCATGGATTGTTGGTTCAACACAAGTGTTAAAATCAAGAGTAGTTTACCTGTCAGAACAGCTGCAGGATTTTACATAACAATGACCTAGGACCCAATAACAATTTGGGTTCTAATGGTAAGTGATTCTGAATTTGATGCAGGTCAATCCAAGTGACCATACCCCTATATGGTACTTGGATAGTGGATGTTCCAGACATATGATTGGAACAAGGAGAATGTTGAGGGACTATGTACCCATAGAGAATGGACCCAAAGTAATCTTTGGTGGATCAGAAAAAGGAATTATCAAAGGATTTGGTAACATTTTTAGTGATTCAATTACTATCACTAAAGTGGCTTATATGAAGGGTCTAAAACATAACCTGATCAGCATAAGTCAACTTAGTGATCTAGGTTATGACATCTCCTTTCTCAAAGGGGAGTGCCAAATAAGAAGGTCAAGTAATCAAGAGATTATTTTGACTGTCACTAGGAAAGGGAATATATATTGTCTTAACCTAGATTGTGAGTTTGACAACTCACCCATTTGTCTAGTTGCAGGAGAAAAAGCTTCATTATGTGTCAAATGGCACAAGAGGCTTGCCCATCTGAACTATAAGTCAAGAGGACAGCTGTTTAGCATGGGGTTAGTTAGGAATGGTCCTCAAGTCAAGTGCATTAAAGAGGGTGTGTGTTCTGCTTGCCAAAATGGAAAACAGACTAAGTCCTCTTTCCATGCAATTGATATCAAAGATTCAATGAGATGTTTATATCTCTTGCATATGGATTTGTTTGGTGCTATGCCAGTTTATAGTCTTGGTAGGAAAATATACACATTAGTTATTGTGGATGACTATTCTAGATACACATGGGTTTTCTTCTTGAGGCAGAAATCATAAACCCCAACTGTTTTCCAGACTTTTGTTAGACAAATTCAGAATGAATATAACAGTTCTGTGGTCAAAATCAGAAGTGATCATGGAACTAAATTTTAGTCTGAATGTATGACAAAGTTCTGTGATGAATTTGGGATTCATCAGGAATTCTCCACACCTAGAACTCCTCAGCAAAATGGAGTTGCTGAAAGAAAGAATAGGACTCTAATTGAGGCAAGTAGAACACTACTTAGTGACACCACTCTCCCTGAGTACTTCTGGGCCGAGGCAATAAATACTGCATGTCATGTTCTCAATAGAGCATCCATCAATAAGAAACTTAAGATGACCCCCTATCAGATTTTGAAAGGCAAAAAACCAAACATTTCCTAATTTAGAATCTTTGGTAGTAAGTGTTCTGTTTTAGTTATTGGAAAGCACTACCAAACAAAGTTTGCTGCCAAATCCCTAGAAGGGATATTTGTTGGGTTCAACAATAATAGTAGGGCATATAGAATCTACAACTTGACTACTCAAGTTGTAGAGGAATCTGTCCATGTTGTATTTGATGAATCTAAGTTTATTAACAGTGAATTTTCTAGTTCTTCAGTTAGTTCTACAGGTCTAACAGACAGGCTGGACAAGCTGACCATCAATGAAGAGGTACCAGCTAGGCGGAATGAAGAAAAATATGCTTGTTGTCTAGGGGGAGATCAAGACTCACTGAATGAAGAAGACAATGAGGAGCATCAGATTTAAGAAAATGAAGAAGTCCATGAGGTTGACAGATTTCCTCCAGCAAGAAGACACTTGAAGGATCATCTTGCACACCAAATTATTAGTGATGCAAATCAAGGTGTTCTTACGAACACAGTTCTATGTTCTAGCTTCTTCTCACAAATAGAACCCAGAAAGTTTGAAGAGGCAATGCTAGACAAAAACTGGATTGATGCTATACAAGAAGAGCTGACTCAATTCAAAAGGTGTAATATATGGAAACTGGTTCCTAAACCAAAGGATCACAACATCATAGGAACCAAGTGGATCTACAGAAACAAACTTAATGAAAAGGGCACAATAATTAAGAACAAGGCCAGATTGGTAGCAAAAGGTTACAAGCAAGAGGAAGGGATTGACTTTGATCAAACTTTTGCCCCAGTGGCAACGTTGGAGGCTATAATATTGTTCTTAGCATATGCTGCCTATCAAGGATTTAAGTTATATCAAATGAATGTAAAGTCAGCATTCCTAAATGGTGACTTAAAAGAGGAAGTCTATGTTGAACAACCCTCAGGTTTTGTAGACCCGCATTATCCTGATTATGTATATAGGCTTAGGAAAGCTCTATATGGTTTAAAACAAGCCCTAAGGGCTTGGTATGAAACCTTGTCTGCTTTTCTCATTGAGAATAAGTTCTCTAGAGGAAAGATAGATAAAACTCTATTCTTTAGGGAATCTAAAGGTAAGATAATCCTAGTCCAGATATATGTTGATGACATTATATTTGGTTCAACTGAAAATATCCTTTGTAGGAAGTTTGCTAAACTTATGCAAGGGAAGTTTGAGATGATCTGTATAGGTGAACTGAAGTTCTTTTTGAGACTTCAAGTTAGACAGACTGATGATGGATTGTCCATATCTCAGTCTAAGTTCACCAAGGAGTTGATTAAGAAATATGGTATGGACTCAGCCTCCACCATGAAAACTCCTATGGGAACAAGTATGCCTATAGGCAAAGATGAGGCAGAGAAACCTATTGATGAGTCTTTGTATAGAGGGATAATTGGCTCCCTACTTTATTTGACTACTAGTAGACCTGACATTATGTATGAAACATGTGTCTGTGCTAGGTACCAAGCTTGTCCAAAAGAATCTCATTATACTGCAGTTAAAAGAATTTTGAGATATCTTAAGGGCACACCAAATCTATGACTTTGGTACCCAAAGAATAGAGATTTCTTATTAACAGGTTTCACAAATACAGACTTTGCATGATGCAAAGAAGACAGGAAGAGTACAACAGGAACCTATCAATTTCTTGGAGTAAGGCTGGTGTCATGATGCAGCAAGAAGCACACAAGTGTAGCAATATCAACACCTGAGTCTGAGTTTGTAGCTGTAGGTAGTTGCTGTGAACAGTTGTTGTGGATAAAGCACCAACTAGAAGATTATGACATCTAGGTAAGTAGAATTCCAATGTTTTGTGATTCTACCAGTGCTATTCTATTGCTAAGAATACGGTATCTCACAGTAGAACCAAGTATAGAGAAATTAAGTTTCATTTCATCAGAGAACATGTTGAGAAGGAAGATATTAGTCTAGAGTTTGTGAACACAAATAATCAAATAGCTGATATATTTACAAAACCTCTGGAAGAAATTAAATATAATTATTTTAAAATTGAATTAGGTATGTTGAACCTAGAATAGGTTAGCACAAGCTTCCCTAAGAAGAATATGTAAGTACAGAATTTCACAGGAAATTTGTCTAAGACACAAGCACAATTGTGTCGACACACTCAGTATGTTGTGTCGACACAGAAACAGTATCTGTGTCGACAGAAGAATAGGTATCGACACAACCTTGTCGAGACCTTATATCTAGACGATTTTTCATGTCGACACACAAAAGTTGGTGTTGACTCAACTATGTCAAGACATGACCAGCCCATGTCGATTTTGACACATGTATGTCGACATCTAGACATGTCAACTAAACCTAAGTTTTGTCGAGACCTAGGTCATTTCTATTGACACACGTAAAATTTGGTCGACTATGGCTCGTCTTTTGACCTTCCCTTTACGCTAACACTATAAATAGGTCAAGCCAAAATTTGGTGGACTACGCTTTCAGAAATTTAGGATCTGCACCTTGTGTCTACAAAGACCTTCTCTTCTTTTCTCTTCCATCTGTCTCGACAATGGCTCCTCACCAAGATGATAAGGTGAATGAAGGATATGAGCTGGTTCGTGGAGGATTCACAACAGCTTCACAAGAAATCCAGGGTGTCATTACCCTAATTTCTGATAGTGGATTAGAATTCTTGGTCTCAAAACCAACAAAAATTTTGAAAAAGGAAGTCATGGAATTCTATTCATCTGCTACTGTAGACCCAGAAGGGAAGAAGATCAAAGCCATAGTTCAGGATTCACGAGTTAGAGTAACGTTAAAGACTATCAGGAAATCACTTAAACTACCCATGATTAAGGATGATGAAGAAATTTTTCCATCCAGGACTAAAGAAGCACTACGTTGGTGCGGATTAAATCCTAATATCAAGTTTGGATCATCTATTGCCTGGGAAGGGATGAATTCCCAAGGAAAGTTTCTGTCTGAAGTAGTTGGGAAGGTAATTATTTGTAAGACTCGTGGACATGACAGAATTTCAGTCCACATGTTTAATTTGATGACAAGGATTATTTTTACCATAAAAATAGACTGGGCATCAATAGTTTTTGATATGCTTCAAGAAGGAATAAAGAAACCAAATCTTGGAAGAATTTTGAGTCTATATCTATCTGCTACAATACCAGATGTTTTGCACCAACTTCCAGGAACCAAAATCAACCACATGAGGAGGATGGATGTGAGAATTCTATCTAGATGGGATAGGATTTTGACAAAGGAAGTATCTTCTCCACAGAAAGCTCTTAAGAAAGATAAACAGCAGAAAAAGGTTATTCCATAAGTATAATCCTCCAGTGATTCTAAAGAAGAAGTAGTCTTCAGTTCAGATGAAGACAGGACACAAAAGGTAGCACAGGATCAAGTGGAGAGCAGTATGCTTTTAGAGCAACTGGTAGTCTCCACTCCAGGGGGAGAAAATCCTGAACCAGCATTACAAGATACAGTACAACTTGAGCTGCCTGCCCAAGGGGGAGGTATTACTGAGGCTACTCTAGAAAGTGAGCATGCTGCTGATACTATTATGGCAATAGTGTCAGAAATTAACAATGAAAAACTGCTAAATGCTGAGAAAGAAGAACAAGCTGAGCAGCTACAAGATACTGCACAAAATATTCAAATAAAAATTTCTTTTATAGAGAATGACCTAGACAAAGATCTGGATGTCCAGGGAGAACCATCTGTTTTCCAAACAAATTTTGTTCCTCCTGTTCAGCTACAGCAAGAGGTAACTATTGAAGAGATATTCCCTGAACATCCAACAGCAGGGACTGAGGGGGAGTTGCAAATCATAGAAAAAGAACTTCCAAGTACTGTGGGGGAGATGTCCCAGCAAGCCCCAACTGATAAAGAACCAGTAACTATACAAAGTTCCTCAGAATCTTCTGATGATGAAGAAGCCTCAATGGCTAAGAAAAGGAAGTTAGCTGACTTAAGAAAATGGAGCTCATGCTATAAAAAGGCCTTAGAAACAGTCACACCACCAACTGCTCAAAGTATGGATTTTAGTTCCCTACTGGTCCAATTACAAGTGAAATTGGATGAGTAAAGACAGTCTTTGGAAAGGTATGTGGATGATACACATAAAAATTTGCAATTCAATCTGGCTCAAGATATCAAATCAATCAGGTTTGAAGTAAATCAAAATAAGAAAGAAATGACAGATTGCTTCCACAAGGGAGGAAATGATGTGGTATACTTAGCAAAGCAACAACAAGAACTCACTACTAAAGTGGATTACATTGTAGTTAAGCAAGGATATGTTCTTGAGAATCAAATCAGGATGAATGATAACCTCAAAGAGTCACACTTTGCCATTCTTACCAAGATTGAAAATCTAACCATTGCCCTCAAAGCTGAAGTATCCAAGCAGATCAAAGAAGATCTAGCTGCTGTTCAGGACACTTTTACAAAATCTCACAACAATATTTTTGATTTCTTGCAGAAGATCAGGAATTATTACAAGGAAGACACATATTATCTTGTTAATCAAGTCAGATTTCAGAAGGATGATCTAAGAGATCATATTGAAAGAGAAGTCATAAAGGTGGAGAGGGTGTTAGTCAAAGCCATCTCAGATCATGCTAAATGGATATGAAATAGCATCAGAGCAACTCTTGGATATCCCCCCTTATGTGATGATGATAATGTTGCTGAGTTTGGAGTGCAACTTGCCTACATTAAGGGAGATCAACCTGAAGTTGCTCAAGTCATTTACCCTCCAGCTGATTTTGACATGGTTCACCAAGAAGTTCTGTCAATGTACAGCCCTCCACATGAGGCTAAAAATATTATTATTGAAAAAGTGGAAATGTCAGTGGCTGCCAAGGAAGCTCAGAAGGAAGCACAACTGTCCAAGAAAAGGTTTAGAGAATAGGCTGAGCTGAAGCCTGATTTTGATCAATGGAGCCCTACTTCCAGGAACATTATATTGACTGCCTGGAAAGCTGTGAAGGACAAGACCCGTGAAAGGGGTAAATGGTATACTGAGCAAGAGTGGAACAAGTATCAAGCTAGACCGGAAGCCATTCTTCAATACAGAAGAAAAGCAAAAGCTGGGAAATTACCTGTTAATGCTCTAGAGCCTAGCAAGTACTTCCCAAAGCCTTTTCATTATTTTGAAAGGCAAAGGATAAGGGCTGAAGAACAGAAACAGAAGGATCTGAAAGGAAAACAATCTACTGATGATGTTGAACCTACTATGCAGGCTCAGATCAAATCAGGAAAAGGCATTGTGATTATGGAGCCTAATTAATTATAGGATAGTTAGGCTTATGTACAGAACTATGTAATCTTTTGTATTTTGTTCTAAAGAAAACTGTGTAAACTTACCATTTCTCTCTAAGTAAATAAAATCAGTTTCAGTGTCCATTTCAGTTGTTTACAACATTTATATGTTACACTGCAGTGAAATGCATGTACATCTATTTTTTTTATCTGTTTTATTATTATGAGTGATGTATATCTTTGAGTAAAGGTTATGACTTCTCCAAATAGGGGGATATTATTGGGTACACTGTTTATATGTACCAGATTTCAATGATATACATCAATTTATATTTGATGTATGTTTGAGTTTCTTTGTGCAGGTTTAAGCATTGGGAGAGTATTTTCTAAGTACAAGTGTCGACACTTGTGAAGAATCATGTCGACACCTAAAGAAGAAGCTGAGTCGACACTCAGACTTGAGTCGACACCTGAGCCAGGAATTATGTCGACACTGGAAGTAGAAGCTATGTCGACACCCAGGAGCTATGTAGACACTAAAAGCAGAAGATGTGTCGACACCCAGGAATTATGTCGACACTGAAAGCAGAAGCTGTGTCGACACCCTGGAGCTATGTCTACACTGAAATCAGAAGCTGTGTCGCCACCCAGGAGTCATGTCGATAATGGAAGCAGAATTATGTCGACACATGGAGTGTTGTGTCGACATCATCAAGATTTGTGTCGACACTTATTCCATTTGTGTCGACACATGTGAAGCAGTTTGCTGAGTGGTTCATGCTGAGTTGGAAAGTCTTTGAAGAATCAGCTGACATAACCAACCGGACTGACACCTTTGTCAGAACTGTCAGAAGACTGTTACAAACCGGATCAACTGGAAATCAGGAGGAAACTCTATATAAAGGACTGGTTTGATACAACAAGAGGATGAGACAGAAGAAAATAAAAGAGAACATACAACACTAAGAAGTAAATCCTTCAGAGAGAGTTTTCTATAACAAGAAAAGGGGAAAACCTTATGAAAGTAGATTCAGATTAGTCTGCAAGGAAGATTCAGATCACATTCTGAGTTCAAGGAGGAAGTTATCTGAAGATCAACTTATACATCAAGTGAAGGTCAACCTTATTTTGTTCTATCAAGAAGTATTGAAACGACTAAGTCAGGTTGGACCTGAAGATCAGACTATTCAAGAACTGATCAAGAAGCACACCGGTGAAGAGATTCATCTGGTGAAATTTCTGTATCTCTTAATCAAATAATTTCTGGTAGGATCTGTTGTAAGATCTGAGTTATAAGCATGTAATTATAAAGGCTGAGGTAGGGCTTTTTCCTGAGTTGTAGGAGTGGGGTTTCACTCTGAATTGTAAGCCTAGTGACATAGGCTGAGGTAGGGCTGAGGCCTGAGGTATGGTTCTTGGGGAAGAATCTGAGGTAGTACTTGTATAAGTCTGAGTTGTAGGAACCATTCTTGGTTCTGAGCTGTAAGATATGCAGATCTGAGAAGAAAGAAGAAATTTAGGCCGAATCTAGTACACTGCTAGATGTGCGAAGGGGAAAAGTGGATGTACCCAGACCTTGGGGAACCACTATAAATCTGGTGTATGCCGTGTTGTATTCATTATTCTGTCACTTGCATTATTTCTGTGCTGAGTTAACATATGCTATTTGCCTAAAATTTTGAAGGAAAAATTAGAACCTATTCACCACCCTCTAGGTGTCTAGAAATCAAGTCTTTCAATTTCGTCGGTCTAAGTTTGACGAAAACCGTTGAACATAGTTTTATAAAATTTCTTATTTTTCTTTCTCTTTTTCTTGGTCTTCTGAGTGACTTCAATTGGTTGATTATCTTAATTTAGGTTTTCTTTACCCTTTTCTGTTATGAATTTTATAGGGGTTGTCAGAATGTTTTTCTGAAGGAGATGAGGTTGGCTTGATGAAGCACCTAAGCCCAGCTTGCCATTTAGTCTGGCATTTACTGTGCTTGTGATGTCCATCAGCTTGATGCTTCTTCCATTTAGGTATTCTTCAAGTTGTCTTGCCTCAGCTAATTCTGATTTTAGTGGCATGATTTATTCAGTTGTAATAATTAGTTCATCCTTTAATTTGATGTTCTCAGATAGAAGATTGTCTTGTTCAGTTATCTTATCTCTGAGTATTTTAATTTCCTCCTCAGAATTAATCAAATCATTACATAATGGTTTGAATCCAGTTCTAAATCTATCTGAATTAAAATCAAATGAAGAGATTACCTGATCTTCTTTAGATTCTGATTTTTTTCAAATTGCTCATCCTCACAAAGGCTGCCTGATGCATTGATAGCCATCAAACAAAATTCTCTTACTTTTGCTTCCTCTTCTTCTTCCCTTGAGCTGGAAGATGAGGATTCTTCTTCTGAATCACTCTAGGTTTCAGCAACAAAGCCCTTATCCTTTCTTTTGTACTTGCAGGAGGAGGGCTTGCTGTAATGCCTTCTGGATTCCTTTTCTCTTCTTTTCTCCTTATTCTTATTCTCTGGACACTCTGAAATTATATGTCCAGGTTTCCTGCATCCAAAACACACAATCTCTTTAGTAGGTGTTTTGTCATACCTTATTTTGTCATCCTATCTGGATGATTTTCTTATGGATTCCTTTCTTACTAACTTGTAGAATCTTCTTGCCAGAAGCACTATAAGCTCATCATTAGCAGGTGAATCTTTTGATTCTTCAACTTTTTTGACGGCAATGCATGGCTATTTTCTCCCTGGTGTGGAGGTTTTGTGCTCAGCAGCTTCTCTTGTCTTCATCAGCTGCTCATAAGATTTGAGCTTTCCCAATAGAGACTCAGTAGTGATCTCATTCAGACTTCTGGCCTCCTTGATTGGCCAGATCCTGGAATCCCATGAGCAGGAGAAGTATATGAGAATCTTGTCATTGATCTCAGTCAGGGTTATGTCCTTGTCCAAGGTTTTTAGCTCATTGATAATTGAGCTAAGTCTATTATACATATCACCCACTGACTCAGATTCTTCATTCTTGAAATTCTCATATTAGGAGGTGAGATTTGATCTCCTATCTTTTCTCTCATCTACAGATCCAGCAACCATCTGGTCTAGGGAATCCCAAATGGCTTTAGATGAGGTTCACTCTACCACTTTCTGGAAAATGTTATATGACATTGTCTGAGCCAGAATGTTCATGGCCTTGACATCAGCTATCTTGGCCTTCTTCTATGCATCTGTCCACTAAGGTGGTGGAACAGCATGAGTGCTGGAAGTTATAGTAGATATAGCCATTGGAGCTGGTGGACCTGTCAATATAAAATTAAAAATATCCTCATCAATGGAGTTCATATATAATTTAATTCTTGCCTTCTAGATAGCAAACTTGTTCAAGTTGCAAACTGGAGGTCTGGTGCTTGCATAGTCCTTGTTCTTGTCATGATATAAGTAATATGCTAGAGAATTTAGATCTTAGAAGGATCTGTTGGTTCAAGTGTTACCTTGTACAACCAACTAGACCTTTCTTTGATACAAATTGAAGTATATGGGATAGATCTAATATACTCTAGAGGGGGCGGGGGGTGAATACAGTAATTTAAAATCTTTTGGCTGTTTTTTTAATTTATCAGAGAAATTAGTGATAGTAGTTGTAGTATAAAATGAAATAGAAACTAGGCTAAACTACACAATCACAGCACAATAAAATAAAGAAGAATGAACACATAGACACAAAAGAATTTATAGTGGTTCCCTAAATCTGGGTACATCCACTCTTCTACCACCATGGTAGGAATCCACTAACAGTTTTTTGACCAAGTGACTGCCACCACAGGTGTTTGCTCAGGTGTCATGTCACCACAAGATCTATTTGCAGGGAGATCTGACAACCAACAAAAAACTTTAGGCTTTTGATCTGGAGCCCAAAAACCAACAAAAACCTTTTGAAGGGAGTTAATAAACCCTTTATACAAGAGGTTAAGAAGGTGATGTTATCTTCTCTTTCTCTAAACAACAGAGAAGACTTCAGTGGATTGCTGGTGTCAAAGCTCCCCCTGAGATGTTGAAAAGTTCAGGAAGACTGGAGCTTTGCTCAGGGTATAGGTCTTCAGCCTTGACTTGTTGAAATCCAGGAACTTGTAGACTGATCTAGAAGTGTTGTCGTTTAGGATTCCTGGAGTAGAAGTTGAAGAGAACACTTGATATATGTTTGATGTTTTTCTTTAATCTTCTGTAAGATCAAGGGGAAAATAGCTTGTTTTCCTACACAAAGAAGGAGCAGAGTTCTTCTGTATATTATTCTGTGTAGGTGTATCTCTTCTGCTTATTCTTCTTAGGCGTCAAAAGAAAAAATCTCTCTTTTATATCCTGCTGTCTAATTCTGCTTATGAATTTTGAATTACAAGCATTAATTGTTGATTAGATTCTGAAAATTAAAACGGCTGGAATATAGTCTTTAATGAGTTTCCCCAACTATCCCAGTAAAATAAGCAAGTAATTAACTCTGATGAAATCCATAACTAATGCTGCCATGAATGGCTATATTCTTGAGAATACGGGCATTAATTACTCAGAGAATTACTACCAAAGAATAGAATGAATTAGGGACAGAAATATGGAAAACTTATCATTCTGACTCAGAATAGAGTTCGTCGACCACGGGGAAGATTTTGTCGACCAGTGTTCTAAGTTCCTCGAGCTGAGAGTTCCTATTCGTCAACCTGAGCTCAGCGAATCTCTATCTGGAAATATCTTTTTAATTCTAAGCTCCAAGTTCGTCGATCAGAGAATCTGTCTTGAGGAAGAAATCGTCGACCTGAGCTCAAATATCGTCGAGCTCAACTGAAAGTAAGAACTCTGAGTTCGTCGATTTGCGATCGACGATCATCGAGCTGAGTTCGAAAAACTTTGAACTAATAATCTGAACTCTGAATTCTTTTAAGTCTCGAGTTTCCTGAAGTCCACTACAAGCTGGTCCATGAAGATTGATTCTAATGACTAGCCTAAACTCTAGGACTGACAAACTTGACCCTGGCAATACAAGGTGGGTCAAACATCCTAATAGTGAACCTTATCCCAAATCCAAACTAGGGATCGAACACAGTACATAAACATACATCATGACTTTGCAAAAATAACTCGGGAAATTCCTCTCGCATGGTTTGTCCACACTCTCACGTCAGTTCTTAATGTCCACAATTATCCCAACGGACTTTGACCATCCGGATTGCTTTGTTACATAACTGTCTGATCTCCGTATCCTCGATATGAGCTGGTCTAAATTTCATCGTTAGCCAATTATCCACCGGTACCTAACCATCTGAATCACTTGTGTAGGCATTTGCAAAGTCTTCTGTAATACCGAGATGTGAAACACATTATGCAAGCCACTTAGCTCCATCGAAAGAGCCTGTTGATAAGCAGCTTCACCAACTCATTCAATCACTTCACATTTACCAAGGTACCCCAGACTCAACTTTTTCAAGCGCCAAATCCTGGACACACCTTTAAATGGCTTTAAATTTAGGTATACCAAATCGCCCACAGCAATCTCTACGTTTCGTTGTGTTTGGTGATGTAGTATTTTGCTTGTCTATCTTGCGCCACCAATAGCCGCCCTTGTATAATGCGTATAGAAGAATTTGCATCTTTGACTTCTTTATGCTTATACAACTTAGATTCGCCTATTTTCGCCCAAGCTAAAGGAGTATGACACTTCCTATCGTATAAAGCTTTGAATGGTGCCATCTGAATACTAGCTTGATAGATATTATTATAGGAGAACTCAATCATATTGAGATGGTCCTCCCAACTCTTCTCGAAATCCAAGGCGCACATACGAAGCATTTCCTCAATTATCCTGTTGGTCCTCTCGTTCTGACCATCCATTTGGGGATGAAAGGCCATGTTGAACTTCAGTTTAGTACCCAACAACATGTGGATTAGCCTCTAATCATTCGAAGTAAAGCAACCATATCGGTCACTAACAATGCTACGGTGCACACTGTGAAAACGTACTATGTTGTCAACGTACAACTTAGCCAATTTTTCAACTAAATCATCATTCTTGTTCTATATGAAGTGTGATACCTTTGTCAATCGGTCAATAAGCACACACACGACATCATTCCCGCACTGTGATCTCGACAATCAGAGTACAAAATCTATAGAGATATCATCGAGTTTCCACACCGGAATTAGCAATGACTTCAGGAAACCTCCAGGCTTCTGACATTCAGCTTTTACTAAGACACAAGTTTGGCACTTTGGCACGTAAAGAGATATGTCCTTCAAACCAGGCCACCAGAACATCTTTTTCATGGCCTTATACATCTTTGAGCTCCCTGGGTGGATTGAGTATTTATTAAAATGTACTTCATACATCAACTCCTCCCCCAGTTTACCCACATTTGGGACGCACAAATGACTGTCCTTTCTTAAAAGACTATCATCCAAGGAGAATTGAGAATTTGACACATCCGGTGCATAACGCTTCATACTCTCATCGAGTTTCATTGCTTGCCGAACCCTATCCGCGAGGTCATATTGCACCTTTGTACAGTTCAAGTATGAATTTATAGTGGCATTCTTGTCAACACAAGAAATGTCTAAGGACTCTAACTCCTGGATTAGATGCCCATCATAGATCTATAACTAACTTTCTCGTACTAGAGTCCTACGACTCAAGGCATCTGCGACCACATTTCCCTTTCCAGGAGTGTAATGTATCTGGAAAGTGTAGTCACCGAGGAACTCCACCCATCTCTGTTATCACATGTCTGGATCATTCTTATCTATTAAATACTTAAGGCTTTTAAGGTCCGTGAATATATCAACTTTCACGCCATATAAGTAGTGACACCAGAGCTTAAGTGAAACAATCATAGCCGCTAACTCAAAGTCATGAACTGGATAGTTTCACTCATACACCTTCAACAGATGTGATCCATAAGGTATAACATTTCGAAATTACAGAAGAACACAGCCTAAGCCGCTTCCTGATGCATCACTATATATATATCATAGCCGTCTGTACCACATAGCGAACTCAAGATAGGCGCCATGGTCAAATGACTCTTTAACTCCTTAAAAACTCATGCGCACTCAGGTGTCCAAATGAACTTCTGATCTTTCCTCGTCAGTGTTGTGAAGGTAAGGCTATCGGCAAAAAGTTCTTCACGAAGCACCTATAGTAGCCAGCAAGTCCAAGGAAGCTCCTGACTTCGGCTATATAGGTCAACACAGGCCACTCACGTATCGCAATGATCTTTGTCGGATCCACCGCAATACCCTCTCCACTAACCACATGGCCAAAAAAAGCCACTGATGACAGCTAAAACTAACACTTTGAGAACTTGACATAATGTTTATTCCTTCTCAGGGTATGCAAAACCATCCTCAAGTGATTTGCATGATCTTCTTATGATTGAGAGTATACCATATGTCATCAATAAAGACGATCACAAACTGATCTAAATAATCCCGAAAAGTCTTAAGCATCCAATCCATGAATACTGATGACGCGTATGTTAGCCCAAATGACATTACAGTGAACTCATATTGACAATAGTGTGTACCAAATGTCGTCTTGGTTCCCGTAGCCACAACTGGTAGTAGCTAGACATTACATCTAGCTTTGAATAGACAATTGATCCCACCAGTTGTTCAAACAAGTCATCAATCCATGGAATCTGATACTTGTTTTCTCCATAAGCTTGTTCAATTCTCGATAATCAATGCATAGACTCAAGCATCCACCACTCTTTTTCATAAATAGGACCGGTGCACTCCAAGGTGATATACTTGGACGTATATAGCCTTGCTCTAGCAATTATTGCAACTGAACTTTCAGTTATGCCATTTCTTTTGGCGCAACATGGTACAGTGAGCGGGCCACATGTTTCGCACCTAACACCAAGTCAATAGCAAAGTGAATCTCTCGTTGGGGTGGAAGCCCATGGAGATCCCTAGGAAAAACATCAACAAATTTTGATATAAAAGGAACGTGACTCAAACTGGGCTTTGGCTCAACAACCTATATGAGTGTGAAAAACAATTCTGTGCTCTTCCGAACTGCTTTGACTACTTGAAGAGCATACATTAATATCTTGTTTGATCCTGACATACTCAAGAACTTAGTCTCATGTTCGGTGTTCGGTCCCAGCGTGACTTTCTTAAGGTTGTAATCTATATAGGTAGGCTGCTCCACGAGCCAGTCCATACCAAAGATTACCTCAAACTCTACGATCCGTAATACAGAGCATCCAAGCCCAAGTCATTAACACAAAGCTTTATACTCGTGATCAACCTTTATTCTTAAGGCAATAATATCACAATCACATATTTATTTCCCATAGTAATTACCCATATCCTAGCATTGAAAGGGATATGACATTCCCAATGAGAAGATTTCTTAACTAATTAAGGAAATAACAGGTGCATACATGCATAGTGTGGCTTCTTACATAAAGTAAAATGTATAGTAGTCTATTACAACCACTCACTTATTCATACTTCTGATATAATTTCAGTTTGCTGTCGTCGAAGGGCCATCTCGACATTCCTGAGCATAGTGTCCCTCTTTGCCACATGTGTGGCAAGTAAGGGGAGTTCGCACTACAACAGCTCCAGACAAAGCTTTCTTGGTCCTTAGGACACCACCACTACATTCTTGGGCAAGGTGTTCTTTCTTTCCATATGTATATCAAACACACAGAGCTTGACCATTCCCAGATGTTTATCCAGACGTAAGAGAAGAAGGAGCCAGTTCAGAAGTTTTATACTTCTTATTCCACCGTTGATACCTACACTTTAAAGAACTAGGTACCTTGAACTCTAGCTTCTGGTGGACTTTTACCAAGTCCATATCCAATGATATAGATGACTCCACCAATGATTGGAATCCAATTAACTTTGGACCCATCAACAAAAGTTAGAGATCATTGCGCAGACAAATATAAAATATGTTGGTCTTTATCTATTCATCTTTTAACACAAACCCTGTATGGTGCCTTAATATGACAAACACATGTAGATACTCATCAATCATATGTGCTCCCTACACCAAACACATGTTAACCTGCTGATATGAGGCTCTTCTTATTGTAATTTACTGAAGAGCTCCAATCAGCATCGAAGCCACCACCGAGACAAGGGGCTTCACATGCCTTCCGTGTTGGTCATTGATCATTGCGAAGACCAGATCAGCTATCATTCAAACCATGGATGCAAAAGGAGGAGGCGCATGCACCTCAGTTGGTGCATTGCTCTCTGCTAGGCGCTGGGGTTCACCCTGCCCCTCACCACCTCTAGTAGCCTATAATAGTGAAACACACAATTAAGAAACTAGTAATATTCCAAAAAGTAATCATAGGAACACACAAGTTCCTCAAATATGTGTATTTTCATTTCTAAGTGGACATTCTTGTGTTCATTTTATTACAACGGTAAGCACATACAAGTGCTCTCCACCCCGCAAAAGAATTCAACCACGAATTCATAGAAGGATGACCGAGACAAGCTGATACCAAATTGTAACACCTCCATCTGTCACATGAAATATAATAGAGGGTCTGGCCGGGATCCCTCGCCACATTCCACAGACAGTTAGCGATGTTATAGGTTAATTATCATAAGACCAAACAAATACTAACTCAGAGCATTCTGGCGGAAGCTTAATGGGTTAAATTGAACTTAAGTATCAATAATATCCACTATATAAAACCATAGGAATGTTATTAAAAAATACACAACATGTTACGACCATAAGGCCTTGCAATTATGCTTCAACTAGGTGGTGTAAAAACATCAGCTCGCGGGCCGGCCACACATGAAAATAATAAAGAGCCTTCCCTTGGATTTTGAGTGCCGACGTAGCATCAAAGGGCTGCAACCTGGAATTTCCCGCTCGGCTCTCCAACACCTGTACAGTGACAATCCACACAAGGATGGTAAACAAGGTGAAAGTGCAAGTTAGATCAGATATACTCTACAATGGGGGTGAATAGAGTATGGTGCTTGCTACAAATTTTTACAACAGTTGCTGTATTCCTAAGTGAACAGGGAAGCAAATAAAACAAAGCAAACACAGCAACTAACTAAACAAAATGCAATCACAAACCACAACCAGAAAATAAAAGAAAGTAAGCAACTAGAAGACACAAGGAGCTATAGTGTTTCCCCAATCAATCTGGGTACATCCACTCTTCTACCACCCTAGGTAGGAATCCACTGCAGGATGAGTTGATCAGGTGTCCTGGGCACCAATCAGCTTTTGATAAGGGCTCAAAAACCAAACCAGATTTTTTGATCAGGTGTCATGCCACCACTGAGTTTTGACAAGATCTCAGAAACCAGCACAAACTTTTGAAGGGAGTTTGATAAACCCTTTACAGTAGAGAGAGATAGAGAGAGGGATGAGATGATCTTCTCTGTCAACAATCAAAGAGAAGATAGTGGATGTTGTCAAAGCTCCCCACTGAGATCTTGAGTTGTTCAGGAAGTGAAGCTTTGCAGTAGGGTGATAGGCCTTCAGAAAATTTGATCTCTAGCAAAAGATGATTTCAGCAGCAGCTGAAATGTGTGTTGTCTGGAGTCTTGAATGATGATGGCCTTTGAACACTGGAATCAAAAGGGATCTGAAAGTTTCAGTATGTTGATCTCCTTTTGTGATGTGTGTTCTTGTATGAATTCTAAGACTGTGAATATCTGCAGCTATTTTTCTTGTTGTTATTCACTTGTTGATGATGTTCTCTGTGTTATTTTATTATGCAGCAGGGATGAAAAACTGATCTTTTATTCCTTAGATTTGAATGAATATTTCTGTCTAAGATAGCCATTAGCCTATCATAAATGACTTCCTTAACTGCATTTTGTATTCTGGAGGAAAGTCCAATAAAACATTCCTTTGAAAATCTCTTGAAACTTGCTCCAGATTAATTGAAAACGGCTACAAGATCCTTGAAATAAATGCTGAGAATAATTCCATAAGTGTCTAAATTTGAATCTTGAAAAACGTCGATCTCACCTGAAAAACGTCGAACTGAGCTCCACTATCGTTGAACTGAGCTCAAAGACTGGACTTAGACTGAAACAGAGATCGTCGATCTGAGCTCAACTATCGTCGAACTGAGCTCAGAGATAGAGAAACAAACTGGAGATAAGAACGTCGATCTGAGCTTGAAGATCGTCGAATGGAGTTCGAAGACTATTGAAGTTGAGCTCAGAGATCGTCTAATGGAGTTCAAGGATTCGTCGAAGTGAGCTCAGCGATCGTCGAATGGAGTTCGACGATTCGTCGTCCTGAGCTCGACGAAATGACTTGGTCTCCTGAACTGAAATATCTGGTCTTGGGGGTCTTGAGGGCAGCTTTCAAACCTAAATACTAACCCTTAGACTCAATTCTAATTGACCTTTAGATCTATACAAGGAGGTCAAAACAGATTTCCTAAAAGACATAGTGATCCTTGCCCAAATAAGTAATAGGGTGTTCCAACAATCTCCCCCTATTTGGGTTAGGATTACTATTTACAGATATTTGAAAAAAAAAACATACATAGAAGAAATATAATAAACAAGACATTGCAGAAACACAAACATTATCTCAGATAGTCAGAAAACAAAAATATACTGTCATCTTACAGAATCATTATTTTTTCTTGCTCTTTATAAGAACTATTTCTCTGTTGGGGTTGAGAGCTTCCTTTTTAGATCTTCTGTCATCAGCTGCACCTAGAGAGGTTTGTTGCTTTGGCCTGGGCACTACAGCTTCTGGATGCAACTTCATATAGCTTTCTGAATCAAAAAATTTACCGGAGGAATATCTCTCAAGCTCTTTCTTTCTTTGATCTGATAAAGTAGTGATATTTGAAGTATCCCTTCCTTGTTCTCTAGCCTTCTTTATTTCGTCCAAAGCAGCTAATTCTTTCATTCTTGCAGTCCATGAGGTGGGGTTATTTTCTGGGTCCTCAAATGTAATAGGAGGCTCATATATATTTGAAGAATTATCTGGAGGAGCTCTGGAAGAGACTAGTTCTTTCGGCTTATAAGGGAAGGGAGCAGAAGTTGTGTCAGATGGACCTTGTCCTTCCCTTGGATAAGGATGTTGCCTTTAATATCCTTTAGAGTACCCTTTGAGTTCTCTCTAATTTCCTCTGTACTGTGCTCTTCTGCACTGGTAACCTCTAGATTGATTTCCTCTATACTGGGATCTACCTTGAGGTTGATATGAAATTTGGCTTCTGGCAGAAGATTGGAAAGCATAACTACCATCTGCAGCTGCATCAGGTGAGGGAGGAGGAGGAGGATTGAAATGGGAAGATCCTTTGTCATACTTTCTTTTCTTTTTCATAGCCTTCAGTTGATTCCTGGAGTATTGCATCCAAGGTTCTGTAATGGGGCAATCATGCAGTATGTAGTATGGAATGTCATTTGTATCTTTTACTTTCTCTGGAGGAACTCTCTTCATAGCCTTGCTTCTGGCTTTCCTTTTCCTTGCAATTATTGCAGAGGAATCATCTGAGTCAGTCCTAAACTGATCACTATCTAAGCTTGGAGGATTATTATACACTGCATCAATCCTTTTGAGGTAATCTTTTTGTTGTTGAGACTGAGCAGGATAAAAAATAGAAACAACAACAGTAGCAGCAGCAACAGGAAGTGGAGTAGAAGTAACACTGGCAGAAGGAGTTATGACAACAGATTCAAATACAGCAATTTCATACACAGAAGCTACAGCAGCAGTAATGTAAGCAGTAGCAGTAGTAATAGATGAAACTGGAAAATCAACTTCAGAAGCAGCAACAACAGCAGTAACAACAGGCTCAAAAACAAATGCCTCTGTCATATGCATGTCCTCAAAAACAGCAATATCAGAACTAGCAGAAACATCAATAATAGCAGTAGGAGCAGCAGAAGAAGCAGTGTCAACAACATTAATGGAATTTATATAAGAGCTTATTAGGCTGGGGTTACATCTGGAAATAGGAACAATGGCCTTAGTAGGGTCTTCAGAATGCTGGATTGGGAGGTAGTTGAAGTACACTGAATCAAAAACTGACAACAATGACCTGAGGTCCACTGTGATGAATGCAACAGATGCAACTGGAGCTTGGACTGAAGATACTACAGTAGGCAATCTTTCAACTTCATAAGGCATCTCCCCCTACCTAGATTCAGTGAGAACTGGATCAAGACACCCATAAGAAGGGATTGCCTGAGAAGGAAGAATGGAAGAAAGCCTGGCAGACAGTTCCTAAACTGTTTTTAGAAGTGGAGCTAAAGAGGTCTCCAGTAAGAGGGATAGCCTTGGAGCTATCAGCTCATATAACCTGTCTGCAAGGGCTAGAAGATCTACTTGCTCAAGAGGGACTTGAGTAGAGGTAGGGATGGAAGAGGTAGAAATGAAGGTTGGAGCAGCAGGAGATGTTGGTGGAGAACCTGTGGATTGTGGAAATGATGGCTGGGAAATTAGAATTGTGGAGATGGAAGATAGTGGAATGGAAATAGATGGTGTGAAGGATGGTTGAGCAATGATGTCCTGAAGTAGTTGTTGATAAGAGGTGGATGAATATGGAGGCTCAATAGGGGTTTAAGGAGAATCATCCATATAGGAATCATCTATAAGAGTGAGAGAGGGAATATGAGAGGATGAGTCAATATCCAGGTGTGGGTATTGATGTAGAGGATGAAAAATTTCTTCAGTGAGTGGTGGAGTTGGAGAAGGAATTGAAGTTGGAGATGGGGTGGAAATTGCGATGGTGGATGTGACTGTGGTAGATGAAACAAGAGGTGGAGGAGGAGGAGAAGAAGCATGCAATTCTTCTGCAGGGGCAGAAACCTGAGGGGAAGTGACTGGAGCATTCCTTGTGCCTGAAGATGAGATTGCAGAGGGCCTGTTGGGCTTCACAATCTGCCTGTCCCATTTTCCAAATAGGGCACAGGTAAGCCTCTTGGAGGCATTCATGTGCATCCCACTGGAAACAAGCAGTGCAGGGCATCTGTGGTGAAGGAATAACCCTAAAATTCTTCCAAAATTAACAAAGTTCTAGTTAATCTTTTTCTTAATCATATCAAAGAAAACTTCTCCCAAGTTGAGTTGCTTCTTGTCCACCAGGGCAGCCATCAGAAAAAGCTGATACCTAGATATGGTATCATGAGCTGAGTGTTTGGCCAACAACACTTTTCTAATAACATCAACTAAAAATCTGAACTCAACAGATAGATTTTTCTTCAGCAATTTGCTAGGGTTTGCTTCTGAGTGTCCCATCCTTTCAAGTATATCAGAAAACTCCTATCCAAAAAGCTCAACAGAATCTTCTCCAGATTTTAATTGAAAAACCTCTGTCAAAGCAGCAAGTGTCAGAGATACCTGGGTTCCTGAGATGCTTCCAACCACTGTATTCTGATCCAGGTTATGGGCAGTATACACACATTCCTTTATCTCATCTGCAGCTAATTTGATACTTGTAGTAATGATGGTAACTAGCTGTTGTTCTTTGAAAAGTTTCGGAGTCTCCTTGAAGATTTGATCACTGTTGTTGAAAGAATCCATGTCGATGTCAAATCCAGCGTCAAATTTCATTGCGGCCAATATGGCGACTGAAACTGCCATTGATTCCTGCAAAAATGAACAAACAAACGACCAAGTGTAGAGAAGTTTGGAGGGAAAGAGAAAATTTGCAGAGAGTATGAAAGCGCAAAGGGAGAACGACGACCGAAAAAATGAGTTTTAAATTAGGCTTCGACGCAGAAAAGGAAAGATCGTTGAACTCTATTCGACGATCTGGGCTTCTAAAGGAAACTGAAAGGACATCAATAGCGCCGATCTCCGTTCGACGATATTGGAGAGCATCGAGCTCCGTTCGACGATCGTTGACCTGAAGAAAGATAGTTTAGCACTATCTGAGAAGCGTTGAACTCTGGTCGACGATTTTGGAAGTCGTCGATCTCCATTCGACGATCTGGGGAAAAATCGTCGAGCGCAGTTCAGAGATCAGAAACACTCTATACACTAGAAAAAGCACTTTGATTTGCCTAGTCTTGGTCATTTTTATAATTTTGAAATCTTAGAACTTATTTTAGACTTCCTCCATCTAACATTCCTAACTGATTCAGGAAGAATGTATGTTTCTTTTCATCCAAGGGTTTGGTGAAAATATCTCCCCTTTGCAAATTAGTTGGGATATATTGAAGTTCAATTTTATTTTTCTCAACATTATCCCTTAGAAAGTGATGCCTAATTTCTATGTATTTTGTCCTACTGTGGAGGACTGGATTTTGTGCTATAGAAATAGCATTGGTATTATCACAAAATATTTTAGACTTCTCTAAGTTATAGCCATAGTCTAGGAGTTGATTTTGAATCCACATTATTTGTGAACAACAACTACATGCAGCCATATATTCAGCTTCAGCAGTTGAAGTTGACACAGATGTTTGTTTCTTGCAAAACAAGGAGACAGGTATGTCACCAAGAAACTGACAAGTTCCACTGGTGCTTTTCCTGTTTATTCTGCATCCAGCATAATCAGCATCTGAAAATCCAGTTAAGTCAAATGCTGAATCTTTTGGATATCAGAGACCTAGATTTGGACAACTTTTTACATACCTAAGAATCCTTTTTACTAAGGTTAGGTGTGACTCTCTAGGGCTCACTTGGAATCTAGCACATATGCATGTAGCAAACATTATGTCAGGTATACTAGCTGTAAGGTACAATAAAAAGCCAATCATTGCTCTATATGTTGTCTGATCAACAGATTTCCCATGTTCATCAGCATCAAATACAACATTAGTGGGCATAGGTGTTTTCATACATGATGCTTCAGACATACCAAATTTCTTGACAAATTCTTTTGCATAATTGGTTTGAGAAATAAATATGCTTTCAGCATGTTGTTTGATTTGCAATCCTAGAAAGAAGGATAGCTCACCCATGCTACTCATTTCAAATTTAGAATGCATTAGATTGGAAAACCTTCTACACAAATTTGAATCAGTAGAACCAAATATAATATCATCTACATAAATTTGTACTAGTAGGGTATAGGACTTATGAGTTCTAATAAAAAGAGTTTGGTCTACTCTATCCCTTATAAACTCATTTTTCAGAAAAAGCATGCTAGGGTCTCATACCATGCTCTAGGAGCTTGCTTTAGACCATATAATGCTTTATGCAATTTGAAAACATAATCAGGATGAGTTGAAGAGATAAAACCTGGGGGTTGTCTGACATAGACTTCTTCTTTGATATCTCCATTGAGAAAAGCACTCTTTACATCCATCTGGTATACTTTGAATCCTTAATGTGCTGCATATGCTAAGAAGATTCTTATGGCCTCTAACCTTGCAACTGGTGCAAAGGTCTGGTCATAATCTATCCCTTCTTCTTGAGAGTACCCTTGAGAAACTAGCCTTGCCTTGTTCCTTACAATGACTCCTTGATCATCCAATTTGTTTCTGAACACCCACTTTGTTCCAACAATGGAGTGATCCTTTTGCCTTGGTACTAGTTCCCAAACTTTGTTCCTTTCAAATTGATGCAACTCTTCTTGCATTGCAATGATCCAGTGTGGATCTTGCTCTGCATCTTGAATGGATTGAGGTTCAATTTGAGAAAGGAAGCAAGTGTGCATCAGGTTTTGATTGACCTAATTTCTGGTTTGCACACCAGCTGAGATGTCTCCAATCACATGGGAGATTGGATGGTCTCTTGATGTTACTAAATCAACAGGAGATGTTCATTGTTCACCAACCTGTATTGTTGTTTCCTCTTGTGGTACAACAACTGGCTCTTCAAGAAGTTTCTCTTCAAGGTGTTGAATGTCTTCTTCATCTTCACTGCTTTCCTCTTTTTGAATAATTTGTAACCTGTCTAAGTCTTCTGCAAGAGAGTGTACCTGCAAAGGTTCTATGGTAGAAGTGTTCTTCTCCTTGAAATACATGTTAGATTCATCAAAAGATATATGAACAGATTCTTTAATTTTGAGAGTTGATTTATTATATACCCTATAAACTGTACTGATCATGGAGTATCACAGAAACACTCCTTCATCAGCTTTAGCTTGAAATTTTGCTACGGATTTTTTGTCATTATTATGAATGTAACAGATACAACCAAAAATTTTAAAGTAATCTACTTTATATTTCTTCCCTTTGAGTAATTCATAGGGAGTCTTGCCCTTCAGTTTATGTATTAAACTTCTATTCAACACATAGATGGAGGTGTTCACTGCCTCTGCCCAAAAGGATAGAGGAAGGTGAGCATCTGACAATAATGTAGTAGCAGATTCAAAAAGGGTTCTATTTTTCCTTTCAGCTACCCCATTTTGTTGAGGAGTTCTAGGAGCTGAGAAAGTGTGCCTGATCCCTTCACTCTGACATAACTCTTGCATAAGAAGAGAATCAAACTCTGTCTCATTATCACTTCTGATCAGGGCAATGTGAGTATTGAACTCACTCTGTATGCATTTGAGAAACTCTGTCAAACACTTAAAGTTATCAGACTTCTTCCTCAGAAAGAACACCCATGTGAATCTAGAGAAGTCATCTACAACCACTAAAGTATAAGATTTCCCTCCTAAGCTTTGTACTGTAATGGTTCCAAAAATATCCATGTGTAACAGAAACAAAATCCTAGGTGAATCACTCTTATTAAGTGACTTGAAACTATTTTTGGTTTGCTTGCCTAATTGACAAGCCCTGCAGAGTCCTTCCTTCTTGTAGGGGCCAGAAGGTAGTCCTCTAATAAGTTTATTCTTGGATAGCATAGCAATGGTTCTAAGGTTTATATGTCCTAGTCTCTTATACCATAGTTCATTAGGTCTACTAATAGAATTAAACAAGCAAATATCTACCTTGGTTGAAAGAAAGTCTAGAAGATAGATGTTACCTTTCCTTTTACCTGTCAATACAGTTGTGTTATCCTCTGACTTGATCTTGCATAAGGATTTGCTGAAAGTCACTTGGTAGCCTTCATCACATAGTTTACTGACGCTGATCAAGTTGTGCATCAGTCCTTCCACATAGGCTACTTTCTTGAATGTGACTGTGCCAATCTGAACTGCACCATATCCTTTTGTTAGTCCAAAGTTTGAATCACCAAATATTACTTTGTGTCCAAGCTTGGCTTTGAAGGATGTGAAATTATCCTTTTTTCCTGTCATGTGCTTTGAGCACCCACTATCCAAATACCATTGCTGGTTTCATGTTGGATAGGTCTTCACCTGCACATAAAATAATTTATTTGTTTTTGACCCAGTTTACCTTGGGCCTAGGTTGATAACCTTTGAATTCAGAAATAAAAGACATCCCTGGTTGACTCTTATAGCCTTCAGGATGATATCTCCTTGAAGGTATTATCCATTCAGTATAAGGGTTAAATCTTTGGGATGAAGGACCTCTATGTTTGGAATTTGATTTACCTTTGAAAACGTTTTCAAAACTCTAATCTCTGCTCGACGATCGTTGAGCTGAGTTCGACGATCTTGGGTCAGATCGTCGAGCTCCATTTGAAGATCGACTGTGGCAGAGTTCAGGGTTTAGAGATTGTCGACCTGAGTTCGACGATTTAGCCTGAGATCGTTAATCTGCATTTGACGATCGTCTAGCTCCGTTCGATGATTTCTGTTGAACTCCTATTTTTGTGGGTAAGTCAAAATTCTTCCTAGCTACCTTTACACCTCCCTTGCCTTTATCAGAGATAAATTTAATTGGGGTTGATAATACTATAGGTTGGCTGGATGAAGCACCCAAGCCCAGTGTACTATTGAATCTTGAGTTCACTGTACTTGTGATGTCCATTAGCTTGATACTTCTCCCATTGAGGGATTCTTCAAGCTTCTTGGCCTCTGATAGTTCACTTTTCAGTGAAGCTATCTGCTCCCTACAGCATTCCAACTCCTCAAAGAGTTTGAGGTTTTCTGATTTTAAAGTACTGTATTCAGATAATTGATTTCTGAGAGAAATGATTTCCTTCTCAGATTTTAATAAATCTAAACATAGTGCTTTAAACTCATACTTGAAGTCCTGAGAATTAAAATCAAAATAACTTATTACCTGGTCCTCTTTAGATTGAGACTGATTCAGATTCTGACTCTTCTGCATCAGAATTTTGTTGTGAGTCATTGATAGTCATCATGCAGAATTCCTTTTCTTCAGCATCATCTTCATCATCACTTGAGCTGGATGAAGCTTCAGATTCTTCTTCTATCTCACTCCAAGTTTCAGCAACAAATCCCTTCCTTGTATGTTTGTTCTTGCTGGAGGAGGGTTTGCCATTGCTGCTCTTCTTGAAGTCCCTTTCTTTTCTCCTTTCTTTTCTGTCCTTTTTGTCATTGTTTTTATTTTCTGGACAGTTAGTCACAATGTGGCCTGATTTCCTGCAAACAAAGCAAATAATTTCTTTGTTATTTGATTTGTCATACCTTGGCTTGTCATGCTCTCTGTATGATCTTTTCCTGAAATCCTTCCTGGCCATTTTGTAAAACCTTTTGGCAAGTAGGCATAGCAGCTCTTCATTGCCTATGACCTTGTCTTCAGGGTGATCTTCAATGGATTTGAAAGCTATTGATTTCTCCTTTCTTATAGCTGGTGAGGCAGCCTTCTGCTCTTCTTCTCTGTTCTTGATGAGCAGCTCATAAGACTTGAGCTTGCCCAAGAGAGCTTTAGTTGTGATCTCATTTAGGCTTCTGGCATCGTTGATTGGCCAGATCCTTGAGTCCCAAGTGCTTGGGAAGCACATTAGAATTTTATCATTGAGCTCAGTCAATGAGATCTCCTTATCCAAAGTTTTCAGTTCATTGACTATAAGACTGAGTCTATTATACATGTCTGCTACTGACTCAGCTTCTCCTTTCTTGAAATTCTCATACTGGGTTATGAGATGAGATCTTCTATCTTTTCTATAATCAGCAGATCCTGAGACTATCTCAGATAACATATCCCAGATGTCCTTTGCTGAGTTGCATTCAGCTACCTTTTGGAATATCTCATCAGACATAGTCTGGGCTAGAATGTTCATAGCTTTTGCATCTGCAACTTTCCATTACTTGATCTCTGCATCTGTTCCTGATGGAGGTGGAACAACACTTGTACTTGTGTTCTCTGGAGGTCTTGGACATACTGTCAAAATAGAGTTGAAAATGTCCTCATCAATAGAGTTCATGTACAGTCTAATCCTTGCATTCCAAAGTGCAAACTTGGATAGATTGCACACTGGAGGTCTGGTGCTAGCATAATCTTTGTTTTGGGCCTTGTTTTGTGAATGAATAATTCTAATAACAAAATCAAAACAAGCAGATCTAACTAGAGGGATCTTTGGGTTCAGGTGTTAGCCTGTGCAACCACTAAGGTGTGGTATTTTAACCAACCTGGAAGATGTGGTAATTTTAACCAACCACGCCCTGATACCAATTGAAAGTGCAAGTTAGATCAGATATACTCTAGAGGGGGTGAATAGAGTATGTTGCTTGCTAAAAACTTTTTACAACAGTTGTTGTATTCCTAAGTGAACAGGGAAGCAAATAAAACAAAGCAAACACAGTAACTAACTAAACAAAATGCAATCACAAACCACAGCCAGAAAACAAAAGAAAGTAAGCAACCAGAAGACACAAGGAGCTATAGTGGTTCCCCAATCAATCTGGGTACATCCACTCTTCTGCCACCCAAGGTAGGAATCTACTGCAGGACGAGTTGATAGGGTGTCATGGGCACCAATGAGCTTTTGATAAGGTGCTCAAAAACCAAACCAGATTTTTTGATCAGGTGTCTTGCCACCACTGAGTTTTGACAAGGTCTCAGAAACCAGCACAAACTTTTGAAGGGAGTTTGATACACCCTTTCCAGCAGAGAGAGAGAGAGGGATGAGATGATCTTCTCTGTTAACAATCAGAGAGAAGATAGTGGATGTTGTCAAAGCTTCCCCTGAGATCTTGAGTTGTTCAGGAAGTGGAGCTTTGCAGTAGGGTGATAGGCCTTCAGAAAGTTTGATCTCCTGCAAAAGATGATTTCAGCAGCAGCTGAAATGTGTGTTGTCTGCAGTCTTGAATGATTATGGCCTTTGAACACTGGAATCAAAAGGGATCTGAAAGTTTCAGTATGTTGATCTCCTTTTGTGATGTGTGTTCTTGTATGAATTCTAAGACTGTGAATATCTGCAGCTCTTTTTCTTGTTGTTAATCATTTGTTGATGATGTTCTCTGTATTATTCTATTATGCAGCAGGGATGAAAAACTGATCTTTTATTCCTTAGATCTGAATGAATATTTCTCTATCTAAGATAGCCGTTAGCCATCATAAATGACTTCCTTAACTGCATTTTGTCTTCTGGAGGAAAGTCCAATAAAACATTCCTTTGAAAATCCCTTGAAACTTGCTCCAGATTAATTGAAAACGGCTACAAGATCCTTGAAATAAATGCTGAGAATAATTCCATAACTGTATGAATTTGAATCTTGAAAAACGTCGATCTCACCAGAAAAACGTCGAACTGAGCTCCACTATCGTTGAACTGAGCTCAGAGACTGGACTTAGACTGAAATAGAGATTGTCGATCTGAGCTCAACTATCGTCGAACTGAGCTCAGAGATAGAGAAACAAACTGGAGACAAGAACGTCGATCTGAGCTTGAAGATCGTCGAATGGAATTCGACGACTTGTTGAAGTTGAGCTCAGAGATCGTCGAATGTAGTTCGACGATTCGTCGAAGTGAGCTCAGCGAACGTCGAATGGAGTTCGACGATTCGTCGTCCTGAGCTCGACGAAATGACTTGGTCTCCTGAACTGAAATATCTGGTCTTTGGGGTCTTGAGGGCAGCTTTCAAACCTAAATACTAACCCTTAGACTCAATTCTAATTGACCTTTAGATCTATACAAGGAGGTCAAAACAGATTTCCTAAACGACATAGTTATCCTTGCCCAAATCAGTAATAGGGTGTTCCAACACAAGGCAACGGTCAGCTTTAGCCGACCAATTTATAACGACCCTACCCCACACTAGGTGCAACGACATTCCTTCGCTGCATGCATAGTAACCATACATATATATATCACAAGAAGGTATAACTTAAGCTCCATTCAAAATATCACAAACATATTGTAACGCCCCGAAACTCAAAGGAGCAAAGGGGGACGTTTTGGGCCAGTTTTGGTTTCTGGCTGAAGGAACACGGCCTGTGACACGGGCGTGTCCCAGGGCTTGTCGAGCGTGTGTTGACACTTAGCCGCGAAGTCGTCGAGTTATTCTCGACGATTCGTCGAGAATGGGCACACGGCCTGCGACACGGGTGTGTCGCAGGGCATGTCGACCCGTGTCGACACTTAAGCCGTGAAATCGTCGAGTTATTCTCGACGATTCGTCGAGAATGGGCACACGGCCTGCGACACGGGCGTGTCGCAGGGCGTGTCGACCCGTGTCGACGATCGTCAAGGTGAAATCGTCGAGATTCACTCGACGATCATCGAGTCAAGGCACACGGCCTAGGACACGGGCGTGTCCAAGGCCGTGTCATCGAGTCGTCGTTCTCCCCTCGACGAATTGTCCCGTGTACACGGCCTGGGGGCCCAGGCGTGTCAATGTGACACGGGCAAGGACACGGGCGTGTCCTAGAACCCGTGCAGTGCTCGGGTTGAAAACGGGAGAAAATCATGGGGTACACGGCCGGCTACACGGCCGTGTCAGCTGGAACACGGGCGTGTCAGCTCGAACACGGGCGTGTTCGATACCCGTGTGCGGGTTCAGAAGATTCGATTTTGACGGCGAATGCGGCACACGGCCCTGGACACGGGCGTGTGCCAGGCCGTGTTCGGCCCAGATTGGGCATTTCACCCCCGAATCAAAGCCGTTCGTTTCCTTAGGTTGAGATCCGACGGCTGGGGGATGTTCCTGCAGGGATATACCCGTGAGTTGACTTGGAAAACTTCACTTTTCATGCCTTATCCTCTCTCCAAATCCTTGGAGAAAGTGGAGAGCCATTGGAGGAAGAAGAACTAGATCCCGCCATTGGAGGAGCTTCGGAGCTCCGAATCGCGAGCCGACTCCGGATCCACGGAGGCAACGCAAGTGCGGTGATTTCTATCCGATTACATTTCGATGGCGCCAAAGAGGAATGCAAGGGTAACGATCCTCACTTGTGAGCATGATAGCTCTCTTTCTTAGCATAGGAAGCCCTCTCTCGCGAGTTTGCGAAGAGTTGGAGGCGTTCCTTCGGGTAGATATGTAAAGTCCCCGTTGTTTAGAGTCCGTATGCGAGAACGGACGTAGGCATTTTGGTTGAAGCCTACCCGGACATGTTAGTCCGGATCGGCGATGTTGCATTGCATAAGGCCGGAGAAGACTCCGTGCTATTGGGTGTTTTTCGGGTTTTCTACGCGGTAGATTGCAGCAGGGAGCCTTGGGGACTAACCCAAAGGTGCACCCGGAAAACTGGGCGGACACGAGGTCTTGCCAACTTGGTGGCCTGAGAGCCAACTTGAACATAACGGGGTTATGTGTATTGCGGTAGAATGGGACTCGGTGAAAGTTTGACCCGCGCATATGGCTTAAATTGTCGTTGCGATGTGAGCACGGGTTAGATGGAGCTGTACCCGCTTTATGTCGTTCGGGTTAGAGAGACCTAAAGTTACATGGCACTCGCCGTTGGCATAAATGGAGGTCTTCGGTGGTCGATGGCTTAAATTGACGTGACCAATACCATGAAGACGAATTGCTCATAGGAATGGCCGTCTAAGTGGCGGTGGTGAGTCCGGAATGTTAATGGCTTTAATTGACGTAACATCGACCGGTTCACCGAGAATGTGCCCTGAGTGCACGGGACGTGTGGCCGTACGAGCCAACGTCTGTGTTGAAATGGCTATGGTTATATGCATTGCTCGCTTGTGCTAATGAAATGCAGGGAAGGAGCATCGCCGTCTCGAGTTGGGGGCGGGATCGTTATAATTTGGTCAGCATTGCTGACCGTTGCTTTGTTTGCCACCGTGCGGTGGTTTGTTGCTTGCAGGTGCAGCTGGACCAAGCGGTCAATAGCGGGCTAAAGCCCTTTTTGCGAAGCTGGCCCTCGAAGGCCCAAGTGGAAATGTTTTTTGTTTTACTCATGTATGACCGGCCTGCGTGCCGAGGTTTGTAAATCATGTATTAGTCAAGAGAAACATTCTGTAAGGCCTTAAGGCCGAATATTTGGGTATTTTTGTAATAACATTCCTATGATCTTGTTAGTGGACATTCGTGCTCTTATGCTGGGTTCTTGTTTACAACTTTTACAAACTGCTTCCGCTAGAATGCTCTGTGTAGGACGTTGAGATTGGTTGGATGGTTTCCATAAGTAACCACCCGGTCTGTCTGTGGCATATGGCGTCGGGCCCCGGCCGGACCTACTGCTATATGCTATGCGACGGATAGGGGGTGTTACAATTTGGTATCAGACTACTGGTTTTGGTTGGGCTTGAATTGAATTCGTGGGCGAATTCTTTTTAAGGGGTGGTGAGCACATTGTGTGCGTCATCGTTGTAACAGTAAAAAGAACCCATGAATGTCCACTTAGGAATGAAAATACTCGTGTTTGAGGAACCTGCGTGTTCCTATAATTGCTGTTTGCAATTTATTTGGTCGCTTAACGGTGTTTTGTACCACTATAGGTGACCCGAAGTGGTGTTGGGCAGTCAGAACGCCGAGTTTCTGAGGCAAGTAGTGCACCGGAAGTTGCTCCCGCAACACCTTTGTCGGCTGAAAATATAAGATTGGTGGCTGAAGCGGTGTTGGCCGTGATCAATGCGCAGCCTGGGAGGCAAGCGCAGCAGCCAGCTCCTGTGATGGAGCAAGAACCTCTGCAAGAGGCTGAGCCGAGGAGGGTGGAGCGAGTGGTTGCGGAACCAATAGTGCCAAGGAGGGCAACTGAGAGGCAGTTGAAGCATGTAATGAGCTTTAACCCTCCGTTATTCTCGGGGTTGGGAACCCCATCTCAGGCTGAAGACTGGCTCTCTAGGGTGAAGAGAGTCATGACAGCGATGGAGACGGAGGAGTGGCAGATGACCACCATCGCTACGTTCCTGCTGGACGGTGAAGCGAGGATGTGGTGGGAAGTTTTGGAGCTGCATCACCTGAGAGGTAGACAACTGATAGACGTTCCGATGGAAGAGTTCTCGGAATTGTTCTTGGCAAGATACCTCCCTTCTACTCAGAGGATTTCAATGGAGAATGAATTCCTGAAGTTGGTGCAGGGTGAGAGGAGCGTGGATGAATATCTCCACGAGTTTACGCGGTTGAGTCGTTATGCGAGCTCTACCATCATGGATGAGGAGCGCAAGACTAATCGTTTTTATGAAGGCTTGAGGGATGAGCTGAGACTGTTACTGTCGGGGCCGATGACGCAAGGTTTCTTAACCTTGGTCAATACTGCCCGGTCCTTGGAGAAGGACATGAAGAGTGTGCAAGCGAAGAAAAGCTTGAGTGAAAAGAAATCTGAGTTCAGAGTGCCGACTACTTCAAAGTCAGGCTATCGGAGGACTTTCAAGAAGCATAGGACTTCGGGTCCAGCTCCTTCTGGCGCTTATGGGGCGACTACGGGTCGGACCCCGGGTGCGTGCTTTACGTGTGGAAAGACGGGGCATTTCGCCCGTGATTGTTGGAGCGGACGTCCTAAGTCCGAGAGGAGGCCAGGAGCTACTTATGAAGAGAAGGGTAAGGCGGTGGAGTCGACCGCATCCCACTATGCTCCGGCCCAACCAAGGGTCTACAATCTTGGCCAACAGGAGGCCATTAAACAAGCTGACGTGGTGACAGGTACGGTTTAATTTATAGCAAGTCAATTCCTTTATATGCTTGTTATGCACATGTTACCTTACCACTGCTTGTTTAGGATTCGTATTGATTTGTGAAAATCCGGCACGAGCACTCTTCGATACGGGAGCTTCACACTCCTTCTTGTCCGAAGGATTTATATCACGCATCGGAGTCCCTTCTTCGATGGCGAAGGATAAGTTGGATGTGTTGTTGCCCAATGGGTGTTCGATGCGAGCGGTTAGGATCTGCGATGTTAAGATTCGTATTGGGGAGCAGGAGTTCGACCTGCGGGCGTCTTTACTTCCGTTAGTGGAGTTCGACGTCATATTTGGCATGGACTGGCTCTCGGAGCAGCAGGCCCATATAGATTGCGGTAGCAAGGAAGTCAAGCTGGGAGCGAGTCGTGAGACGACTTTTACGGGCTTAAAGGGGTCGAGCAAGACGTTGATGTCTGCTCTTCAGGTGGTGAAGGCGGTTCGTGCCGGAGCAGAACTGTTCTTTACACTTGTGGAGGTTGCAAAGTCGAAGCCCGCTTTGGATTGTATTTCAGTGGTATCGGAATACCCTGATGTGTTCCCCGCAGATCTTCCTGGAGCCCCGCATCAACGGGAGATAGATTTTACGATCGAGCTAGTGCCAGGTGCAAAGCCTGTGTCACGATCTCCGTATCGGCTAGCGCCTAAGGAAATGGCGGAGCTGAAAGTTCAACTGCAAGAGTTGTTGGAGCAAGGGTATGTGCGCCCGAGTTCTTCGCCTTGGAGCGCACCGGTCCTCTTTGTTAAGAAGAAGGACGGAAGCTTGAGATTATGTATTGATTATCGGGAGCTAAACAAGCTGACTGAGAAGAATAAGTACCCGATCCCTAGGATTGATGATCTCTTTGATCAGTTAGTCGGGTCGACGGTGTACTCGAAGTTAGATCTCAAGTCTGGGTACTATCAGCTGCGGATAAGGGAGAGTGATATCCCGAAGACAGCGTTTAGTACGAGATACGGGCATTATGAGTTTACCGTCATGACGTTTGGGCTGACTAATGCGCCGTCAGTATTCATGGATTTGATGAACAGGACGTTCAGGGAGTACTTGGACCATTTCGTGATCGTCTTCATCGACGATATTTTGGTGTACTCGCAAAGTGAGGAAGATCACTTCAAGCATCTTCATTTGGTGTTGGAGACGCTAAGGAGAAACCAGTTGTATGCCAAGTTCTCGAAGTGCGAGTTTTGGCTATCCACAGTGGCGTTCCTCGGGCATATAGTGAGTGGAGAGGGTATTGTTGTGGATCCGGCGAAGATTGTTGCGATACGGGAGTGGCCTGAGCTTGCTACGGTAGCAGAAGTCCGGAGCTTTTTGGGGCTTGCCGGCTATTATAGGCGCTTCGTAGAGAACTTCTCACGGATAGCGTTACCTCTCACTACTTTGACGAGGAAGGAGCATAAGTTCGTTTGGACGCCGGAGTGCGCGCGAGCTTTTGAGGAACTGAAGTGTCGGTTGACCACGGCGCCTGTGTTGAGTTCGCCGGTTGGGACCGAAGGCTATGAGATATATAGTGATGCTTCGGGCAGCGGTTTGGGTTGCGTGCTATTGCAGCACGGCAGCGTGATAGCTTATGGCTCGAGACAGCTAAAAGTGCACGAGAGGAATTATCCGGTCCATGACTTGGAGTTAGCGGCCGTGATTTTTGCCTTGAAGCTGTGGAGACACTATTTGTACGGTGTGAAGATTGATATCTACACCGATCACAAGAGCCTAAAGTACCTGATTGATCAGAAAGATCTGAATATGCGGCAGCGTAGATGGATGGAGTTCCTGGGGGACTATACATTCAAGATCCACTACGTGCCTGGCAAAGGGAATGCGGTTGCGGACGCGTTGAGTCGCCGAGCCCCAGCTCAAGCGAATTGGCTATCAGTGCATGATGAGCGGTTGGTGCAGGAGCTGGAGGCGTTGGAGATTGTTTGTGTGGATAGACAATCTAGTGCTGAAGCAGTGCTGAATTGGACTGAAGTCCAATATGACCTGGCTGATCGGATTCGGCAGGCTTTGGATATGGATGCTCATATGAAGCAGTTCATGATAGAGGCTCTGGATGGGTCAAATTCCCAATTTGTCGTGGAGGACGGATTGCTGTGGAAAGACGGTCGTCTGTGCGTCCCAAGCGTGGGCAATTTACGGGTGGAGTTGTTGTACGAGGCACACCATACCAAGTACTCGATTCACCCGGGGAGCACGAAGATGTACCGCGACGTCAAGAAGTTATTTTGGTGGCCGGGTTTGAAAAAGGATGTGGCGCTATACGTAGCGAAGTGCCAAACCTGCGCCTTAGTAAAGGCGGAGTGCCAAAAGCCGGGAGGATTTCTTAAGTCCTTGCCTATTCCGGAGTGGAAATTCGACGACATCTCTATGGACTTTGTGCATGGTTTGCCAAGGTCGCAAAAAGGGAACGACGCCATTTGGGTGGTGGTCGATCGATTAACAAAGGTGTCGCATTTTATTCCGCATAGGAAGGATGATCCGGTGGAGAAGCTGGCAAAGCTTTATGTGGATAACATAGTGCGGCTTCATGGTGTGCCCCGCAGCATCGTGAGTGACCGTGATGGGCGGTTCACGTCCAATGATTGGAGGCTGGTGCAGCAAATGTTGGGAACAAAGCTGAAGTTTAGCACAGCCTTCCATCCGCAAACGGATGGGCAGACCGAGAGGGTCAATAGAACCATGGAAGACATGCTTCGCATGTGTGTCTTGGACTTTGGAAAGCAATGGGAGGACCACCTTTATTTGATGGAGTTCGCATACAACAACAGCTACCAAGCAAGTATTCAGATGGCGCCATTCGAGGCCCTATATGGTAGAAGATGTCGCACACCGTTGTCTTGGTTAGAAACGGGCGAGTCGAAGTTGTATAAGCGATCGGAAGTGGAGGATGCTAATTATTTGGTGAGAACCATTCGGGAGAGGTTGCTCATCGCTCAGGACCGGCAAGCAAAGTACTATAATGCCAAGCACAGGAACGTGGAGTTCGCTGTGGGAGATTATGTGTACCTAAAAATCAAGCCGTTCAAGGGTGTCTCGCGGGTGCGACGGTTGAAAAAGCTAAGCCCGAGGTACCTTGGACCGTTTGAGGTTCTGGAGCGGGTTGGAGAAGCGGCCTATAGGTTGAAGCTTTCGGTGGAGCTAAGTGGTTTACACGATGTGTTCCACATTTCGGTGCTTCGGAATGCGGTGCAAGAGCCTACGCAGGTGAACGCGGTCGATCAAGTGCCGGTGGATAGTGGGCTAACGACAAAGGTCAAGCCCGTGCGGATTGAGGACTCGGAGGTCAAGCAGCTACGCAATAAAGAGATCAGGATGGTCAAAGTCCGGTGGGACAATTGCGGTCGTGAGGAGCTCTCTTGGGAGCGAGAGCAGACTATGCTTGACGAGTATCCAGAGTTGTTCCGCTCAGGTACAAATGTTGTTTTTGTATATCTTTCCTTTATGTAATTTCGTGGGCGAAATTCTTTTAAGAGGGGGAGAGTTGTAACGCCCCGAAACTCAAAGGAGCAAAGGGGGACGTTTTGGGCCAGTTTTGGTTTCTGGCTGAAGGCACACGGCCTGGGACACGGGCGTGTCCCAGGGCGTGTCGAGCGTGTGTCGACACTTAGCCGCGAAGTCGTCGAGTTATTCTCGACGATTCGTCGAGAATGGGCACACGGCCTGCGACACGGGCGTGTCGCAGGGCGTGTCGACCCGTGTCGACACTTAGCCGTGAAATCGTCGAGTTATTCTCGACGATTCGTCGAGAATGGGCACACGGCCTGCGACACGGGCGTGTCGCAGGGCGTGTCGACCCGTGTCGACAATCGTCAAGGTGAAATCGTCGAGATTCACTCGACGATCGTCGAGTCAAGGCACACGGCCTAGGACACGGGCGTGTCCAAGGCCGTGTCATCGAGTCGTCGTTCTCCCCTCGACGAATTGTCCCGTGTACACGGCCTGGGGGCCCAGGCGTGTCAATGTGACACGGGCAAGGACACGGGCGTGTCCTAGAACCCGTGCAGTGCTCGGGTTGAAAACGGGAGAAAATCATGGGGTACACGGCCGGCTACACGGCCGTGTCAGCTGGAACACGGGCGTGTCAGCTCGAACACGGGCGTGTTCGATACCCGTGTGCGGGTTCAGAAGATTCGATTTTGACGGCGAATGCGGCACACGGCCCTGGATACGGGCGTGTGCCAGGCCGTGTTCGGCCCAGATTGGGCATTTCAGCCCCGAATCAAAGCCGTTCGTTTCCTTAGGTTGAGATCCGATGGCTGGGGGATGTTCCTGCAGGGATATACCCGTGAGTTGACTTGGAAAACTTCACTTTTCATGCCTTATCCTCTCTCCAAATCCTTGGAGAAAGTGGAGAGCCATTGGAGGAAGATGAACTAGATCCCGCCATTGGAGGAGCTTCGGAGCTCCGAATCGCGAGCCGACTCCGGATCCACGGAGGCAACGCAAGTGCGGTGATTTCTATCCGATTACATTTCGATGGCGCCAAAGAGGAACACAAGGGTAACGATCCTCACTTGTGAGCATGATAGCTCTCTTTCTTAGCATAGGAAGCCCTCTCTCGCGAGTTTGCGAAGAGTTGGAGGCGTTCCTTCGGGTAGATATGTAAAGTCCCCGTTGTTTAGAGTCCGTATGCGAGAACGGACGTAGGCATTTTGGTTGAAGCCTACCCGGACATGTTAGTCCGGATCGGCGATGTTGCATTGCATAAGGCCGGAGAAGACTCCGTGCTATTGGGTGTTTTTCGGGTTTTCTACGCGGTAGATTGCAGCAGGGAGCCTTGGGTACTAACCCAAAGGTGCACCCGGAAAACTGGGCGGACACGAGGTCTTGCCAACTTGGTGGCCTGAGAGCCAACTTGAACATAACGGGGTTATGTGTATTGCGGTAGAATGGGACTCGGTGAAAGTTTGACCCGCGCATATGGCTTAAATTGCCGTTGCGATGTGAGCACGGGTTAGATGGAGCCGTACCCGCTTTATGTCGTTCGGGTTAGAGAGACCTAAAGTTACATGGCACTCGCCGTTGGCATAAATGGAGGTCTTCGGTGGTCGATGGCTTAAATTGACGTGACCAATACCATGAAGACGAATTGCTCATAGGAATGGCCGTCTAAGTGGCGGTGGTGAGTCCGGAATGTTAATGGCTTTAATTGACGTAACATCGACCGGTTCACCGAGAATGTGCCCTGAGTGCACGGGACGTGTGGCCGTACGAGCCAACGTCTGTGTTGAAATGGCTATGGTTATATGCATTGCTCGCTTGTGCTAATGAAATGCAGGGAAGGAGCATCGCCGCCCCGAGTTGGGGGCGGGATCGTTATAATTTGGTCAGCATTGCTGACCGTTGCTTTGTTTGCCACCGTGCGGTGGTTTGTTGCTTGCAGGTGCAGCTGGACCAAGCGGTCAATAGCGGGCTAAAGCCCTTTTTGCGAAGCTGGCCCTCGAAGGCCCAAGTGGAAATGTTTTCTGTTTTACTCATGTATGACCGGCCTGCGTGCCGAGGTTTGTAAATCATGTATTAGTCAAGAGAAACATTCTGTAAGGCCTTAAGGCCGAATATTTGGGTATTTTTGTAATAACATTCCTATGATCTTGTTAGTGGACATTCGTGCTCTTATGCTGGGTTCTTGTTTTCAACTTTTACAAACTGCTTCCGCTAGAATGCTCTGTGTAGGACGTTGAGATTGGTTGGATGGTTTCCATAAGTAACCACCCGGTCTGTCTGTGGCATATGGCGTCGGGCCCCGGCCGGACCTACTGCTATATGCTATGCGACGGATAGGGGGTGTTACACATATGCATCAACTTCCAAACATTCTGTGCACTCTGGGAACATTCTCGGTGTACCGGAAACACTTGTCCAACCACTGTCCAAAAGTCCGAGAGTGACGATAAACTATGAGAATTATTGTTTGTCATATAACCAAGACTCCCTTCCCTTGTGCCAATGGTCTATAACACCATGACTTAGGTAGGGTACAGTTCATCCTTCTCCCGGTTCTCAAATCGCCATGCGATAGCCGAAAGCCGAGCTTCCATGGCTAAATGGACAAACACGGGTTGCATTTCCTTTCTCGAGGGGTTAAACATAACCGCGTTACATTTAATAGATTACCCTCATGGCCATCCGAGCTGAGCACCATTCATACCGCTCACACTTTAGCCACATGGTCTCCGAAAGACAGGATTCGCAATCAAAATGCTATCTGAGAGCTATCCCCAGCGATAGCCACTATCTCCTGGCGTTAACAACAAAATTTCTCTTTATGTACCCAAACTCAGCCACAATAAGAACATCTATCCAAAAAAACCTGCAGCATCATGCATTGTCAGAAAAATAGGACTTTCACAAAATATAGCTCATGAAGAGCAATTGCCATTGATACTCACTGTCGCTCGGCGATATCCAACGACTGTCACAACTGTGGTATTTTTTGGTTATTTTCCTGGGAGTGTTTCAGTACTTACCGGTACTCCCATTCACAGGCACAATCTTTCATACCACATAAAGTTCCCATTTGTCCTCAGAGTCTTCTCCAGCATGCAAAATAAAACATCACCAACCCAGACCAACCTATCTGAATGGGCTTCACACAACAAGCCTATTCCGTACTGCAAATTCCGGATTCTATATGAAAAACTACCCGTGGATAACATATATCAACCCATCAGTATTCCCTTCGCTTTTCCACCTTTTGGTGGGGATTCCATGCATATGCAAAAATGAAGACTTCACTTGTCCAAGAAGGAAGACCGTTAACCATATTGATTGCTTAGTATCCTTGCCACTGTTCTTTGATCCAGATGGAACTGATCATTACAGCATCCTCTCCGCGGATCTAGCGTCGACTTGTAATCCCGATCACAAGAAAACCTTGAATCGCTTCTCCTCTTAGCCTCCAGGACTTTCTTCCTCCTCTTCCCTCAAGAAGCTCAAAAACCAAGAGAGAAAGTGTGAGATTGGAAAAAGAGAATGCAATCTCAAGTCCAACCTTTAACAGTGAGCTACTGCCACACGGTATCTTCTATCGCTGCATGGTATCAAAAGTGGTTGCCACATGGACCAATAAACATATCTCTGTCACCCAAAACAACCTCCACCTTACTTCCACGTGGTAAGTTACCGCCGGTGTTAACTTCCTACTACCGAGTGGTACCTTCCCGAGGCATAAGTCAATTTAATCAGTTATCGCTGCACGTTATCTCTCAACCACCGCATGGTAGTCACTCAACGATTCTCTTAAAGCGTTGAGTGCGTCGAGTGGTTTCTCAATCCGATAGCTTACTACCGCCCCGTAGTAGTCTCTCAACAATTCGTCAAAAGCGTTCAGTGCATCGAGTGGTATCGCCATGCGATACCTTTCTACCGCCGCGCGGTAGATAGCCGAGATGCCAGTAGATTTAATTCAATAGCTAACGTCGGCGTTAACACTACCGACGCGCGTTAACTAACAATCCTTCCTTTTTTAAAGATTTTTGGGGTACTACAATCTCCTCTCCTTTAAGAAATTTCATCCCAAAATTTTATTCGTTGAAAGAAAATCAGTACATAAACTTACAACATGACTTTAAAAAAACAACTCGGGAAACTCCTCTCCTATGGTTTACCCACGCTCCCATGTTGGTTCTTTACGGCCACAATTGTCTCAACGAACTTTTACCATTCTGATTGCTTTGTTACGTAGTTGTCTGAACTCTGTATCCTCGATACAAACGGGTCTAGCTTTCGTTGTTATCCCACTATCCATCGGTACATGACCATCTGCAATCACTTGCGTAAGCATTTGGAAAACCTTCCGTAATACAATTATGTGAAACACATCATTTAAACTACTTAGCTTTGTCGAAAGAGCTAGTCAACAAGCAACTTCACCAACTAGTTCAATTACTTAAAAAGGACCAAGGTACCTAGGACTCAGCTTTTTCAAGCGCAGAATCCTCGACACACCTTTAAATGTCTTTAACTTCAGGTATACCCAATCGCACACCGCAAACTCCACGTTTTGGTGTGTTTGGCATTGCAGTACTTTGCTTGTCTATCTTGGGGCACCAATAGAGGCTCTCGTATAATGTGTATAGTCAAATTTGCATCTTCGACTTCTTTATGCTTATACAACTTCGATTCGCCTATTTCCGCCCAAGCTAAAGGAGTACGACACTTCCTACCGTATAAAGCTTCGAAGGGTGCCATCTGAATACTAACTTGAGAGCTATTATTACAGGTGAACTAAATCATATAGAGATTGTCCTCCCACCTCTTCCCGAAATCCAAGGCTCACATACAGAGCATATCCTCCATTGTACTGTTGGTCCTCTCGGTCCACCATCCGTTTGCGGATGAAAGGCCGCATTGAACTTCAGTTTAGTACCCAACAACTGGTGGATTATCCTCTAATCATTCGTAGTAAAACGCCAATCACGGTCACTAACGATGCTATGGGGCACACCATGCAAACGTACTATGTTGTCAACATACAACTTAGCCAATATTTAAACTGAATCGTCCTTCTTGTTCACAATGAAGCGCAATATCTTTGTGAATCAGTCAATGATCACCCACACGACATCGGTCCTGCTCTATGATCTCAACAATCCATGCATGAAATCCATAGAGATATCATCGAAATTCCACACTGAAATTGGCAACGACTTCAGGAACCCTCCAGGCTTCTGACATTCATCTTTTACCAAGGCACAAGTTTGGCGCATTCACGTAAAGAGCTATGTCCTTCTTCAAACCCAGCCACCAGAACATCTTTTTCATGTCCTTGTACATCTTTGTGCTCCCTGGGTGGAGTGAGTATTTAGTAAAATGTGCTTCATACATCAACATGTATCGTAGTTTGCCCACATTTGGGATGCAAAAACGACCGTCTTTTCTCAAAAGACCACCATCCAAGGAGAATTGGGAATTTGATCCATCCGTTGTATAACACATCATACTCTTATTGAGTTTCATCACTTGCTGAACCCTGTCCGCGAGGTCATATTGCACCTCCGTCTAGTTTAAGTATACATTTGTAGTGGCATTCTTGTTAACACAAGAAATGTCTAAGGCCTCTAACTCCTGGATTAGAAGCTCATCATGGATCTGTATCCAACTTCCCCGTACTGGAATCCTACAACCAAAGGCATCTGCGACCACATTTTCCTTTCCGGGAGTGTAATGGATCTGGATAGTGTAGTCCCCGAAGAACTCCATCCATCTTCGTTGTCGCATGATCAGATCCTTCTGATCTATTAAATACTTAAAGTTTTATGGTCCGTGAATATATCAACTTTCACGCCATATAAGTAGTGAAGCCACAACTTAAGTGCAAAAATCACAACCGCCAACTCTAAGTCATGGACTAGATAGTTTCGCTCGTGCACCTTTAACTGGTCTGAACCACAAGCTATAACGTTTCCAAATTGTAGAAGAACGCAGCCTAAGCCACTTCCTGATGCATCACAATATATCTCATAGCCGTATGTACCACATGACGAAATTAAGATAGACGTCGTGGTCAAATGACTCTTTAACTCCTCAAATGCTCATTCACACTCAGGCAACCAAACAAACTTCTGATCTTTCTTCTTCAGTGTAGTGAGAGGTAAGTCTATCGTCGAAAAGATTTTCACGAAGTGCATGTAGTATCCAGCAAGTCCAAGGAAGCTCCTGACTTCGGCTACAATGGTTAACACAGGCCACTCACATATCATAAAGTTCTTCTCTAGGTCCACCGCAATACCCTCTCCACTAACCACATGGCTCAGAAAAGTCACTGACGATAGCCAAATTATACACTTTGAGAACTTGCCATAGAGTTTATTCCTTCCCAGGGTATGAAATACCATCCTCAAGTGATTTTCATGATCTTCTTCTTATTGAGAGTATACTAGTATTTCGTCAATAAAGACAATCACAAACTGATATAAATACTCCAGAATTTTCCTAAGCATCAGATCCATGAATACTGATGACGTGTTTGTTAGCCCAAATGATATTACAGTGAACTCATAATAAACATAGTTTGCACAAAATGTCGTCTTGGTTCCCAAATCCACAATTTGTAGTACCCAGACTTTAATACTAGCTTTGAATAGACAATTGATCCCACCAGTTGATCAAACAAGTCATCAGTCTGTGGAATCAGATACTTGTTTTTCTCCGTCAGCTTATTCAATTCTCGATAATCAATGTGTTGATGCAAGATTCCGTCCTTCTTCTTCATAAAGAGGACCAATGCACTCCAAGGTGATAATCTTGGATGTATATATCCTTGCTCTAGCAATTCTTATAACTGAATATTCAGTTCTGCCATTTCTTTTGGCGCCACTCGGTACGGTGAGCGGGCCATATATTTCGTACCTGACACCAACTCAATAGAGAAGTCAATCTCTTGTTGGGGTGGAAGTCCAGTGAGATTCTTAGGAAAAAACATCAGTAAATTCTGATATAAAAGGAACATCACTCAAACTGGGCTTTGACTCAACAACCTCCAAGAGTGTGAAAAACAATTTCGCGCCCTTCAGAACCGCTTTGACTACTTGTAGAGCAAACATAAATATCTTCCACGATCCTCGTATACCCGAGAACTTTGTCTCATGTTCGATTTTCTGTCCCAGTCTGACTTCCTTTGAGCTGTAAGATATATAGGTATACTGCTCCAAGAGCCACTCCATACCAAAGATTACCTCAAACTCTACGATCGAAAATACAAATGCTTCCAAGCCCAAGTCATCAACACAAAACTTTTTACTCGTGATCACCCTTTATTCTTAAGGCAATAATATCACAATCACATAATTATTTCCCATAGTTATTACAATTATCCTTGCATTGAAAGGGATATGACATGCCCAATCAAAAGATTTCATAACTGTTTAAGGAAATAATAGGTGCATACAAGCATAGTGCTCCTTATTACATAAAGTAAAAGGTACAGTAGTCTATCACAACCACTCACTTTTTTATACTTGTGATAACATTTCAGTTTGCTATCGTCGAAGGGCCGTCTCGGCATTCCCGAGCATAAAGTCGCTCTTTGCCATACATGTAATAAGTAAGGGGAGTTCTGATGGCGCGGCCGTTTCAGAAGGGACTTCACCCCGACATTCAGCGGAAACTCTTGCGTTATGGTCACACGGACTTGAATACGACTTTCAATGCCGCCTTGGACATTGAAAAGAACCTAGCATCTAAAGCTCACTCCCGTTATTCTAATGCGAAGAATAAGTCCACCGCTGGGGCATCTTCTTCCACTTTTCCTGATAAAGGAAAGTTTAGATCCTCCGAGTCGAAATCCGTTGTGATTACCGCGAGAAATACCAAGAACCCCGCTAGTGAGCGTATCCCCGTTGGAAAGGTTAGCAAGGCTAACACCACTTGTTACTCATGCGGTGTTCAAGGCCACTATGCCTACGAATTCCCCACCAAGACGAAGGCCATAGCCTTACTAGAGTCCACTACCGACCCTGACGACTATGTCCATGAGGCCGAAGAGGAGAGCGACCATGACGGAGTCCCTAGTGACTTGGAGGACGATCACCGCCTTATGGTGATGCGTTGCATTTTGACCACTCCTCGTCCTGTAGACGACTGGAAGAGGACGAGCATCTTTTCCCTGATCTTTAAGAGTGGAGAAAAACTTTGCAAATTAGTTATTGATGGTGGTAGTTGCGTAAACGCCGTTTCTGAGAATGCCGTTAAGCGTATGTCCTTGACCATCGAGCCGCACCCCACCCCCTACCAGGTCGCTTGGATTAGTAAGGTTACTATTAAGGTTACCCAACGGTGCCTAGTCCCCCTGTCTTTCAAATCCTACACGGATGAGGTTTGGTGCGACGTCCTACCAATGGACGTTTGTCATGTGTTATTAGGCCGCCCGTGGCTATATGACCGTGATGTGACGCACTATGGTCGTGCCAACACTTATGAGTTTAAATTCAATGGCAAGATCATCACCTTGAGACCGACTGTACCAAAAGAGCCGGTAGTGTTGGCTAAGGATACCACCATCCCAGTTGAGAGGAAAGCCTTGAGTTTAGTTGGTAGAAGGAATTTGTGAAGGATCCCTTCATTGGGGGAATAATGTACGCTCTTGTACTTTTGAGTGAAAAAACTGATGGTGGCGTGTTGGAAGATTTACCCCGAGAGCTACGGGTATTGTTGGATGAGTTTAGGGATGTATACCCGGAGGAGTTGCCTTCGTCGTTACCACCGCTTAGAGATATACAACACGCAATAGACCTTATCCCCGGATCGTCCTTACCCAACCAACCACACTATAGGCTTAATCCAACTGCCCACATAGAGTTACAAACCCAGATAGAGGAGTTGTTAAATAAGGGATTTATTAGGACGAGTATGAGCCCATGTGCTGTCCCTGCTCTTCTTGCCCCTAAGAAGGATGGCACCTGGCGCATGTGTGTTGATAGCCGAGCTCTCAACAAAATTACTATAAAATATAGGTTTCCAATTCCGCGACTAGATGATCTCTTGGATGTCCTATCGGGTGCCACTATCTTCTCTAAACTGGACTTACGGAGTGGTTACCACCAAATCAGGATCCGAGAGGGGTATGAGTGGAAGACGGCGTTCAAGTCTAAGGACGGGTTGTATGAATGGCTTGTGATGCCCTTTGGGCTATCCAATGCCCCCAGCACCTTCTCCCGGATGATGACGCACATCTTTAGGCCATATATGGGGAAGTTTGTTGTAGTGTATTTTGATGACATCCTAGTGTTTAGTACCTCCCCCGCCGAACACCTCTCTCACATCAAAGTAGTCCTCTCCACCTTAAGGACTGAAACCTTATATCTAAATCTAAAGAAATGCACGTTTTATGTTTCGGAGGTTGAATTCTTAGGTTATATAGTTGGCTCTGAAGGAATTCGTGTTGACCCAGGAAAGGTTCAAGTGATTAGAGAATGGCCCGAGCCCACTAGCCTTCGTGAGGTGCGTAGTTTCCACGGGTTAGCTACCTTTTATCGTCGTTTCATACGTGATTTTAGTAGCATTATGGCACCCATTACGGACTGCATGAAGAAAGGAGAATTCACATGGTCCAAATCCGCCACGTTTGCATTCCATCGTATTAAGGAGCTTATGACCGAAGCACCGGTGTTACGTCTCCCTGACTTCACCAAGGTCTTCGAGCTTACTTGTGATGCATCTGGCGTAGGGATTGGAGGTGTCTTGAGTCAAGAGGGTCACCCGGTTAGTTATTTTAGTGAGAAGTTAGCGGGTGCCAAATTAAATTATTCCAATTACGATAGGGAGTTTTATGCGGTCATTAGATGTTTGCATCATTGGAGGCACTACCTCCTTCATAAGGAGTTCGTGATCCTCTCTGATCATGAAGCGTTGCGATTCATCAATGGTCAGCACAAAATCAGCCCGCGCCACGCTAAATGGGTATCCTTCTTGCAGGAATACACATTTACCCTCAAGCACCTTAAAGGGACCGACAATCGAGTTGCCGATGCACTCAGCCGCCTCACCCTCTTACTTTCCTCCATGCAAGTCCACGTGGTAGGGTTCGAGCGCATAAAGGATGAATACGCCACATGCCCTGATTTTCAGGAGCCATACTTATCTGCCCAGGATAGCTCTCCCGCGACCATCACGGCCTATTCACTTAGAGACGGATACTTATTCAAACACGGAAAATTGTGTATCCCCCACTCCTCTTTGCGACTCCACATCATTTGGGAGTTACATAGTGGTGGCTTGAGTGGCCACTTTGGCAGATACAAAACGATAACGCTCGTGGAGGAGAAATTCTTTTGGCCTAAACTAAAGGCGATGGTTGGGAAAGTTGTGAGCAGTTGCCGTACGTGCCAAGTTTCTAAAGGTAATAAGTCCAATGTAGGTTTATACACTCCGCTACCTATTCCGTCCGTCCCGTGGGAAGACGTGAGCATGGACTTTGTATTAGGCCTTCCCCCCACCCTGCGACGTCATGATTCTATACTCGTTGTTGTGGATAGGTTCTCCAAGATGGCGTACTTCCTCCCCTGTAGTAAGACCAACGATGCCTCTCACATTGCGAAACTGTATTTTAAAGACGTCGTTAGTCATCGTGGCGTTCCGAAGACTATTGTCTCAGATAGGGACGTCAAGTTCACTAGCTACTTTTGGAAAACCTTGTGGGTTCTTATGGGCACAAAATTATTATTCTCCGCGGCTTATCACCCACAAACTGATGGCCAGACGGAAGTAGTCAATCGGAGCCTAGGAAATCTTCTTCGATGTCTCGTGAGCGACCATAAAGGCACTTGGGATTTACTGCTTCCACATGCACAACTGGCTTACAATAATTCTAAAAATCGGTCCACGGGTATGTCTCCGAATGAAATTGTCCACGGGTATAAGGCCCCTGTGCCACTTGACTTGGTCCCCTTACCTCCCACATACAAAACAAGTCAGTTTGCACAATCCTTCGCCCAACATATTCACGACTTACATGCACGTATACGAGCTACCTTGACTGCTCAATATGAGTCTTATCAAGCGCACGCTAATCTACATAGGAAGGTGTCACACTTTAAGGTCGGCGATCTGGTTTTAGTACGGTTAGTTCCCGAACGAATGCCAACTGGCACCGTTAAAAAGTTAGCTCCAAAACGCGCCGGTCCTTTTCGGATTATAAAGAAGCTAGGTGACAACGCTTTCGTATTGGATTTGCCTGCTGAATGGGGTATCTCCCCTATTTTTAATGTCTCGGATTTGACGTTGTTTGTTGCGCCTCCACAAGAGTTGGTTTCTTTGTCGTCTTCTCCCTCCACTGAAATTTCTAATGGGTTGGGGAGTGGTAGTTTGGATGATCTCTCTCCTCCGGTCCCCGCAGGTATAACATCGGATGGTACGTTGCCTTCTTTTATTCCTACTGCTGACATGTTTCCCAGGTTTCCCAAGATGTTTCTCCATCCAGATATGATACTCGCTGCTGAGCCACTTACTACTCCTGACGGTACTACCTACCGCTTCCTCATCCGTTGGCGTGACCGCCCACCGTCGGATGACTCATGGGTACTCGCGACAGAGCTTCAACGTTTGGATGTCGAGCTTCTCCGTCGTTTTCTATCAGCCCACGCATCGGAGATGCGCGATTTTGAGTGGGGGAGGATTGATGGCGCGGCCCCTCCAACACGTCCTGATGATGACCCGGTTGCTGCGGCCCCTCCAACACTTACTGATGATGACCCGGTTGCTGCGGCGCAACAAGTTAAAGATTTGCGGCGTCATGACAATGCCACGGACGCTAACGGAAAGCTGCGATACAACCTCCGTCCACGGCGCGCAAAGCTTGCTTAATAATTCTACTTAGTTTTATTTTAATTGCTTAAAACATTTGGCTTGTATTATTTTTATTTTCATGTTGGTGTGCCATTAAACCCTTTGTGTGTATGTAACCGCCCGGATGGATGAGATTTCATCTCCATCTTGGATGGTTGGATCTCTTTTGTAACTCCTATTTAAAGGAGGCTATTATGATGAGTTACACATTGGAAAAAGAAACCTAAAGAAACCCCCCTTGAGGAATTTCGGCCACCATGGTGAAAGCCATAGCCACCTCCTCCCCTTTGGTGTGAAGCCAAGCCCTGCCTCCTCCATCCCCGTTCGGTGCGACTCCGGCGTGGCTTCTCTCGGTGCGACTCCGTGGAAGAAGGAAGCAGCCCCTTCGGTGTGAAACCGGTGGAACCGTGGAGAGAGTGATTCTCCCACAAATATTCTGTGATCTTCTTCTTGGTTGGGTAATCTCTTCCCTATCTTTGTGTTTCTTGCTGTGAGAATTTTGTGGAGGTTATTCATCCGTCTTTTCCGCGATTTTAAAGTGTTTTTCACTTGCAAATCTGAATCGAACGTTGCTATTGACCCTCTTGTTTTCCGGATTGGAAGATCCGCTAGAGAACAAACTAGGCCAAGCCTTGACTTGTTCTCCAAGATTGGGCACGCTTTGGTGCTAACAAGGGAGTTAATCTCAACTTGTTCTTGATCCCTCCTTATCGTTTACCGCCGCTCCTAAATATATTTTTGCTGCGATTGACGGCTTATTGTGAAAAGAATAGATGCTTGTGTAGGTGCAGTGAGATGTGTGCTTATTGGAGAGGTAGGTCCTAAGGTCGTGGTATCGAGTCCGGCTAGGCGCGAGTTGTGTGCTTGTTGGAGAGTAGGTCCTAAGGACGTTGTATCGAGTCCCGTATTTTGAGAGCCAACCGACCCCTTTTCGTTCGCTTTTGGTCGGAGCACTCTCCTTTTTTTCTATGTTCTGTGATGGGTACCCGCCGTTAGCGTAAGCACGTCCATCTCACAAACATCCCTACACCAAGTTCTCCCTACAGCTACTCTGGACTTAGCTTTCTTGGTACTTGGGACACCACCACGATATTCTCAGGCAAGTTGTCATTTCCTTCCACATGTATAACAAACACAAAGAGCTTGACCCTTCCCAGAAGTTGCTCCAGATGTATGAGAAGAAGGAGCCAGTTTAGAAGTTTTAGACTTCTTATTCCACCGTCGATATACAGACTTTGAAGAACTGGGTACCTTGAACTTTGGCTTTTGGTGGACTTTTGCCAAGTCCATCTCCAATGATCTGGCTGACTCCCCCAATGACTGGAACCCCTTTAACTTAGAACCCATCAATAAAAGTCGGAGATCATCGTACAGACCATTATAAAATCTGTTGGTTTTGGTCTCTCCATCTTTCAACACAAACCCTACATGGTGCCTTAACATGACAAACACATGTAGGTACTCATCAATTGTATGTTCTCCCTGCACCAAATGCATGTTCAACTGCTGATCTGAGGCTCTTCTTATTGCAATTTGCTGAAGAGCTCCAACCGGCATCGAAGCCACAACCGGGACAGGGGGTTGCACATGTCTTCCGTGTTGGGCATTGATCATTGCGAAGACCACATCACTATCATTCGAACAGTGGATGCAGAAGGAGGAGGTGTAGGCACCTTATTTGGTGATTTCTCTCTGCCAGACGCTGGGGTTCACCCTGCCCCGCTCCACATCTAGTCGCGTATAATCGTGAAACACACAATTAAGCAACTATTAATATTGCAAAAATCAATCATAGGAACACACAAGTTCCTCAAATATGTGTATTTTCATTCCTAAGTGGACATTCTTGAATTAATTTTGTTATAACGGAAAGCACATACACGTGCTCGCCAACCCTCAATAGAATTCGACCACGAATTCGTAGAATGAAGAATGAGACAAGCTGATATCAAATTATAACACCTATATCCATCACATGAAATATAAGAGAGGGTCCGGTAGGGGCCCCATGCCATATTCCATAGAGAGTCAGCGGGGTTACAGGTTAAATATCATAAGACTAAATGAAACCTAACTCAGAGCATTCTAGCGGAAGCTTCATGTGTTAAATTGAACTCAAGTTCAACAATGTCCACTATATAAAATCACAAGAATGTTATTACAAAATACACAAAATGTTACAGCCTTAAGGCCTTACAATTATGTTTCAAAAGGTGTTTTACAAACATCGGCTCGCAGGCCGACCACACGTGAAAAAAATAAAGAGCCTTCGCTTGGCCTTCGAGGGCCGGCATAGCATCAAAGGACTGCAACCCGCTATTTCCCACTCTGCTCTCCAACACCTTAACAAGGTCAATCCACCACAAGGATGACAAACAAGGCAACAATCAGCTTTAGTGGACCAATTTATAAAGACCCTACCCCATACCCGGTGTAGCGGTATTCCTTCCCTACATGCATAGCAACCATACATTGATTGTTAAAATTCAACAAACCGCAGACGCCCCCTTGGATACCCTGTTGACAACTCAACAAACCGAAGGAGAATACGCCCACTTATAATGTTGAAAGTTTTCCCGGATCGTGGAGTTAGCAGGGGTTATCTCAACAAAGTAGTAATAACCAGCAACACATGCAGCACAAGCTTCTTTATTGATCAAGAGCAAACTTCTTTACAAGGCGAGACATACATGGCGAGACATGCTTCACCAAAACCCAACACCGGGAGAGCAGAGACAGTTACAAAGACAAGAACAAAAAACAAGCCGCGCGGACTCAATAAACAAGCCGCCGACCTAATGCTGTGGAGTCCGCTCAGTCCGCCAGGTCGCCAGACTACAACCCAAGCCGCGCGGACTCACCCCTTATTCCAATGCTTAGCTCTTCACCGCAGGTCTGCATGCCGCCAGACCGCACAAGCTGCGTCACCGAATGGAACAGTCCGCTAGAAGCAGGCGACTTCCTGAACCCCGAACCAAGTCGCCAAAGAGAAGACCGCCTGGTCGCTATCCGCGACCTGCTGTTTACCGCCTGTTGCTTAACCGCAGAGTCCGCACTATCCCTGACCGCAATCAGAGCCAAGTCCTGGCTTTCCAGCGCTATCCGCACAACCTGCACAGCACAACCGGGTCAACTCTCAATCCGCGCGGACACAAAGTCCAGACCGCAGCAACTTACGCGAGCTTAATTACTGTTCACTTACTTCGGTCTAGGTTCCTTGTTCCTGATGTGACATGGGTCCTATTTATAGGCACGACGATGAGTATGGTCACCGCCCTAGCCGATAGGATCACCGCCACAACCCGCAGCTAGAACAAGTGTGTCAGCCAGCCCGCGGACACACATTTCAGTTCGCCGCTCCTGTGCAGATAGCCAGTCCACCCCAACTTCTCCAAGGTCGGACTCCAATATCCAGCCCGCCTTGCCGCCAGAGGCCAAGCCAGGACCACCACAGCCGGACTCCACAACAGCCGTGTCCGCTATTATGCGGACAAGGCATCAGCCCGCAAAACCCGAGCCCGCAGCCTCGCCATCAAGGCACCTGCCGGACTCAGCGGACACCCGGCTTCCGTCCGCATATCCCAAGTCCACCTCATTGCCAAGGCACCTCCGGACTTAGCGGACATGCCAATCCAGTCCGCTAACAGCAGACTCCAGTCCGCAACTCCTGAGTCCATAACCTCGTCACAAGGCTAAACCGGACTCAGCGGACTCCGTCTCCAGTCCGCACGCTCCTGCACAATCAATTCTCCAGTCCGCATTTCCCAAGCTAGCAAACAAGGCAACAGCACTTCTACTACGCTTGGCGGACTGAGAAACCAGCCCGCGCTCCACTGCGCGATCTCCCCGGACTGAGCCATCCTGGACTTGGTTCAATTCCCACCAAGTCCAGTCCGCTGGCCGCAAGGGCCAGTCCGCACTTACTGGCGGACACTGGATCTAGCCCGCCATACCGGGCGACCTCCAGTTTCTCTCCGCGCTGACCGGCGGTCTCCGCGGCTTCCCGTTGCCGCTTCACTAGAGCAAGACCAAGGCATCTGCCAAACCGGTCTGCCGAGCTCCAGTTCTTCAGTCCGCTTCAAGCCGGACTCCGCGGATAACATTCCTATCCTCCCGGTTACTTCCTGGGAGTAAACCTCCTGCTGAGCATACACTGGCCTGTCAGACCGCCGCTGCTGTCCGCGTAGTCCGCGCGAACAGACCGCCCAGGCCGCCACAGAGCAAACCGTCTGCAACATCCCTGCCGACCTAGCAGTCCGCCAACCCTGTCCGCGTAGTCCGCGCGGATAGGTTTCCCAAGCCTTCCATTCACCCACTTTCACTTCACAGAATTCAACACTCCCCCTTGAAGTGAGAAGTGGTGAATAACTCCAGTAGCTCCTGTAACCTTGCACCTTGTCCCTCCGATAGCATCTACGAAGAGATGTCCAAGACATAGTCCTCGCCCCGCATATCATGGACCATGAGGGAGCCCTCCAGCATCTCCAAAAAGGAGTCATGCTTCCCTCTGCCTTCTTCAGCTTCAACCTCCACTCTTGCATCACAGGAGTATCACCAACTTCCTTGGACACTGAAGTCCAAGCCTCGTTGCCTCTGAGAGAAGTCACCTCTTCAGACTTGGTGTCAACCACATCCTTGATTCTAGTGGGGTCATCACAGCCAGAAGTACCTTGCTCGACCTGAGGGCTAACAAGGAAACACGGAACCAAGTCCGCCATGTTCCCTTCACAATATCGAGCTGGTGGCTTACTGATCCTCTTCGATCTCCGAAGAACCTGATCATGGCTAACCACCTCCGCTGCTATTGAACTAGCTCCATTCCCGGGCAAACCCGGAACAATGCTCCCTTTGCTCCCTGAACAAGACGCCTCCTTACTGGAACCAAAAGCATCTGGAGCAACGCTCCCCCTACTACCTGAACTAGAAGACTCCCCTCTTGAACAAGAACTGCCTGGAACATCGCTCCCCTTGCTTCCTGAACCGGAAGCCTCCGCCTTCGAGCCAGAAGATCCTGGAGCATCGCTCCCCCTTCTTCCCGACTCTAACGCCTTTGCCCCGGAGCTAGAACAACCTGGAGCACCTAGTGACTCAGGCAACTCCACTTCCTTAGCAGCAGCCTCCTTCAGCCCACCATCTGACCTGCTTATCTCTAGCTCCACATAAGAGCTACCCCAATACGGCGTCAACTCATCAAAAACAATGTCTCTCGACACTATGAGTTTCTTCGTCGCAGGATCCATACACCTCCATCTTCTTCTCTGCTCATCATACCCAACAAAGACTAGCTTTGTCTTGAGAGCACCCGGAGAGTGTAAATAGCAGGTAGATCCAAACACCCGAAGGTGCTTCACTGAGGGCTTCACTCCGAATATCAGCTCATAAGGAGTCTTCATTATGATCGGACTAAGAGGCATCCGGTTGATGACATGAGCAGCACAGGCTATTCCCTCCGCCCAAAGAGCCTTCGGAATGCCTTTACTCTGAAGCCAACACTTGCAGGTCTCCGTTAACCAACGGATCATCCGAGCTGCAATACTACCCTGTTGTGAAGTATGTCCACAAGAAAGCTCCATCCGGATCCCTTGCTTCCTGCAAAAGTGTGAAAACCCGGTTGAGCCAAACTCACCACCGAAACTTGTCCTCAACACCTTGATCCTCCGGCCAAGCTGGCCTTCCACAAGCTTCTTGAACTCCACAAACAAGCGTACCATGTTGGACTTCTTCTTCATAAAGTACACCCAAGTATACCCAGAATAGTCATCAACCAATATCAGCATGAACCTGCTGCCTCCAAGACTGGCCGTGACGGTCGGTCCCACCAGAGCACAATGGACAACCGCCAATGGTGCATTACATCTGGATTGTGCTTTGTCGACCATGAAGCGATAGGCTCCACTTTCCTGACATCCCGCACACCCCCGACCATCTCCATAGGATGACAATCTAGGCAAGCCTCTTACGAGTCTTCTTTCCGCCATTGCTTTCAGCTTGTCCATCCCTACATGCCCCAGTCTTTCAAGCCAGATAGCTGCACTATCACTGGCATTCCTCCGATCAACTCCAGAACTGGTTGATATCCCAACCACATTCTTCTCCTTCCTCCCTACCTGAGCTACGTTCGCCGAGAGCAAGACAACCTTGCACTCCTTCCGAAGATGACCTTACTGCTTGCATTTATAGCACCGTGGTCCTTCCTTCCTCTTCCTATCACGCCTAGGAGAAACACTCCTTTCTTCCTGATATGAAGTAGAGGGACCATCATCCGCAACAACCTTCACCTCCTTCCTGAACAACCCATCAAGGGAAGTCCAAACCTCCGCAGCTGACCGACATCCACTGATGTGGTCCAAGAGCTCCGATGAGATCACCTGCTTGAGAATAGACTCCGCTTTCGCATTTGCCTCCTTCCAAGCTCTCATCGCCTCAGCATTGCCAGCAGTATCCTCTTGTCTTCCTGCTCCGCATACAACCTCCCAAAGGTCCTCGCCAAGAAGAAAGCTCTTCATACAGGACTTCCACCGTTCACAGTTCGCCTCTGTAAGAAGATCAATACCAAGACAACTTGCATCCTCCACTGCCATGGTTCTACCACTGGTTTCCTCTACAGACGAGCAACTACTTCCATTGAGCACTGCTTGACCACTCCAACAACCTCCCTCTGATACCATGTTAAAATTCAACAAACCGCAGACGCCCCCTTGGATACCCTGTTGACAACTCAACAAACCGAAGGAGAATACGCCCACTTATAATGTTGAAAGTTTTCCCGGATCGTGGAGTTAGCAAGGGTTATCTCAACAAAGCAGTAATAACCAGCAACACATGCAGCACAAGCTTCTTTATTGATCAAGAGCAAACTTCTTTACAAGGCGAGACATACATGGCGAGACATGCTTCACCAAAACCCAACACCGGGAGAGCAGAGACAGTTACAAAGACAAGAACAAAAAACAAGCCGTGCGGACTCAATCAACAAGCCGTCGACCTACTACTGTGGAGTCCGCTCAGTCCGCCAGGTTGCCAGACCGCAACCCAAGCCGTGCGGACTCACCCCTTATTCCAATGCTTAGCTCTTCACGGCCGGTCTGCACGCCGCCAGACCGCACAAGCTGCGTCACCGAATGGAACAGTCCGCCTGAAGCAGGCGACTTCCTGAACCCCGAACCAAGTTGCCAAAGAGAAGACCACCTGGTCGCTATCCGCGACCTGCTGTTTACCGCCTGTTGCTTAACCGCAGAGTCCGCACTCTCCCTGACCGCAATCAGAGCCAAGTCCTGGCTTTCCAGCGCTATCCGCACAACCTGCATAGCACAACCGGGTCAACACTCAATCCGCGCGGACACAAAGTCCAGACCGCAGCAACTTACGCGAGCTCAATTACTGTTCACTTACTTCGGTCTAGGTTCCTTGTTCCTGATGTGACATGGGTCCTATTTATAGGCACGACGATGAGTATGGTCACCGCCCTAGCCGATAGGATCACCGCCACAACCCGCAGCTAGAATAAGTGTGTCCGCCAGCCCGCAGACACACATTTCAGTTCGCCGCTCCTGTGCAGATAGCCAGTCCGCCCCAGCTTCACCATGGCCGAACTCCAATATACAGCCCGCCTTGCCGCCAGAGGCCAAGCCAGGACCACCACAGCCGGACTCCACAACAGCCGTGTCCGCCATTCTGCGCACAAGGCATCAGCCCGCAAAACCCGAGCCCGCAGCCTCGCCATCAAGGCACCTGCCGGACTCAGCGGACACCCGGCTTCCGTCCGCATATCCCAAGTCCACCTCATTGCCAAGGCACCTCCGGACTTAGCGGACACGCCAATCCAGTCCGCTAACAGCAGACTCCAGTCCGCAACTCCTGAGTCCATAACCTCGTCACAAGGATAAACCGGACTCAGCGGACTCCGGCTCCAGTCCGCACGCTCCTGCACAAGCAATTCTCCAGTCCGCATTTCCCAAGCTAGCAAACAAGGCAACAGCACTTCTACTATGCTTGGCGGACTGAGAAACCAGCCCGTGCTCCACTGCGCGATCTCCCCGGACTGAGCCATCCTGGACTTGGTTCAATTCCCACCAAGTCCAGTCCGCTGGCCGCAAGGGCCAGTCCGCACTTACTGGCGGACACTGGATCTAGCCCGCCATACCGGGCGACCTCCAGTTTCTGTCCGAGCTGACCGGCGGTCTCCGCGGCTTACCGCTGCCGCTTCACTAGAGCAAGACCAAGGCATCTGCCAAACCGGTCTGCCGAGCTCCAGTTCTTCAGTCCGCTTCAAGCCGGACTCCGCGGATAACATTCCTATCCGCCCGGTTACTTCCTGGGAGTAAACCGCCTGCTGAGCATACACTGGCCTGTCAGACCTCCGCTGCTGTCCGCGTAGTCCGCGCGAACAGACCGCCCAGGCCGCCACAGAGCAAACCGCCTGCAACATCCCTGCCGACCTAGCAGTCCGCCAACCCTGTCCGCGTAGTCCGCGCGGATAGGTTTCCCAAGCCTTCCATTCAACCACTTTCACTTCACAGAATTCAACATTGATATATCACAAGAAGGTTGATGCGTGGAAATCGGCAAGTGCATCGGTCGCACAAGTAATAAAATTTTGGAATAAATCACCGAGTGTCGGTCTCTTGAGTAATGCAATTAGCATAGAGCGGCAACAGTTCAGAAAATATCGTTATGAGGGTTAAACGTAGAAAAGAGTAAAAAGGGGCTTGCGAGATGGTGGTTTTAATCTAATAAAGTAATTAAGGCTGTGCGGGACGAAGGCACCGCTTCGCAAGGTGAGGTGAGTGTATTGGCCTCGATGCCGAACTTCGGTTGGGCGAGTGGACGGAAAGCTAATGGATGGAAGTGTTCTTGTGCGGAGTGCAATCGATTGAAACAAGGGTATGGAGTGGATATGGAGTGGGTGAGGCGCATTCACAACACACAACTCAAAGCAAATGAAAACTACAACATTCACTTAGATATAGAGTAGAAAATGTAGTTCATTACAATATCAATTCATTCCATACAACGGAGGAAGGGGAAGAGGAGTAAGCCACTAGAGGATGAATTCGTCCACCGCAGGTCTTGGCCGGAGTAGCGAGTTGTCAATCCGCTTCCGGGCTCAGTTCGAGGTGGCTTCCAGTACCAATGAGATGTCACCTCGAAGGCCTTTGAGTCCATTCTCTAGGTCATCTTCTTCGCCAACTCCAGTGGAAAGCTTGGAGTTGAGGTCATCAATGGCCGGGAGCTTCGCCGGAGGGTTTGGAAAGCTTCAGAATCACCAGCTACGGACTCCCAACGAAGGTGGAGGTGGATGGAGCAGCTGGAGAGGTAGAACGGCACTTCCCGCGCAATCTCCGATCGCAGAAATGATCCGTCGTACCCTAAATCACAGAGCAGGCCCTTAAATACGGAAGCAGAATAAGCAGAGCGCACGATCAGTGGCGCACGACCAGTGGTCGTGCGCACTGTCGGTCGATGATCATGCATAATTTCCAATTAAACCTGCAACTTGGACAGAAACATTAGCAGGTATGCCCACAATCAGTGGTGCATGACCGGCGGTCGTGCACAATGAATCCACTGATCGTGCGACTGGCTAAGACAGAACTGGGGAAAAGGAGAATGTAATGCGCACGATCAGTGACGCACGACAAGTGGTCGTGCGCAGTGAGTCCAGTGATCATGCGCGGTGTTCCTGTACCGTCGGGGTCTCCCGAGCGGTTTCGGAGCATGCACAAAACCCATGCACCAGTAAAAGAGGCAGATAGGCCACCAAAAGTGCACACCACATTCTCAAGATATGGCAAACGAACAAATAAATCAAACAGAAATGCAGAAATTTCTAAAGAACACAGAAAACGGGCCTAAAGTGCACTTAATCATGAAATAGGCAAGTAAGCAAATATAAGCAGTTATAGCAATCAAGTGCAGTGCTAAGACGATAAAACTGGCCCAGATGAGTCCAAAAATCAGTGTAATAATTGGACTCATCACACCCCCAGACTTAACCATTTACGCATCCCGCGCAAATCATTACTCCGTGGACGGTAAAACAGCTAACTAGCTTAGAAAATTCAAAATAAAGTAGGACGGGAAATTAAATACATCATGCGCATAGAAAATAGAATAGAAAAACTTTTTAATTATACTACGGAGTTTAAATTATTCGACAGAGGTAAATTAATATTGTGTCTACTTAAAATTATAATTTTGGGGAATTGTTCGGTCATGTGTACGGATAAAGTAGACAGGCCACTAAGGTGAGCATTGCCCAAGACCGGGGCTCGTGATCACCTCCAAAGAAATCCATCAATGTCGGGAACCATAATCTTGCCCTTTCACACACTCTCCACGATGCTAAGTAGACTCAAGTGTGAATCAGCAGGACTTGTAGGTTTGAATGGAGCTAAGGCTAATGTGGTGTATTCAATTGCCTAACTTCTTCAGAACCCTCCATATACACAATAAGAGTATCCCACATCTCTTTAGCTGTCTTACAGTGTATCAGATTCTGAAAATTTGCATCATCTATGGCACTTATAATGATGTTCTGAGCCCTTTTGTCCATGGTGGCTAGAACAATTTCATCCTTTGTCATTTCAGAGAAATCCTTAGGTGTTCTCTGATTTGCATCTAAGACTGACACCTTCATGGGCACATAAGGCCCTTCTTTTACTGTGATATAAATCCTAGGGTCTGAGGCTTCCATAAAAGTCTCACCCTTTCCTTCCATATACCAAAGATCTCTTTTCTGCATATAGGTAACTTCATGCATCCCAATTCCTTGTGATTCTCAGTGGAACCCATGGTTCTTGATTTTCTTGAGTCTGTAATTGACTTAGACTGAATCTGCCAACAGGATCTACTCAGACTGTTAGTCCTTTTTGAGGAACCTCCCTCTGATACCACTTGAAAGATATTGTACCTAAACACCTAGAGGGGGGGGGTGAATAGGTGACTTGAATCTTTTTAACTTTTATGGCAGCAATAAGTTTCTAACACAGATTTATATCTACTTTTGCACATCAATCACACAGCAATCATAGCAAACCACATCACACAATAGACACACAGTTTTATAGTGGTTCCCCAAGGTTTGGGTACATCCACTTTCCCCCTTCACCTATCTAGCAGTGTACTAGATTCGGCCAAACTCCTCCACTATCTCAGAACCCAAAACAGGCTCCTACACCTCAGGCCCAAAGCCCTACAACTCAGCTTCTTCACAAAGCCTACATTCAGCCACAAAGGCCTACACTCAGCCACCAAGGCCTACACTCAGCCACCAAGGCCTACACTCAGCCACCAAGGCCTGCACTCAGCCACCAAGGCCTACACTCAGCCACCAAGGCCTACACTCAGCCACCAAGGCCTACACTCAGCCTTTATAATTACAGGTTTACAAGACTCAGATCCAAAGGATCCTACAAGAAAATATGAATACAATAATGTTAACTCAGTAACTCAGTGAATAGAGAGATGAGATGTGAGTTTCTTGATGAGTTCTTAGAAGAACTCAGCTGGAATCAATCTGACTTGGCTTTCTTCAAAGCTTCTTGAATGTAGAACACAATAAGACTGATTCCTCTGCAGTTGATCCTTGATCTCTGCTACTTAAGATTCAGAATTGATCTGAACCCTTCTTCTCAGCTGGGTTCCAACAGCTGATTTCTTGGATGGAGCTCTCTCTCTCCAACTTCTTAGATCTGCATTTGATTCTTCAAGGAATAGCTAGATCTTCTTTGTTAATTACTTGATCAATAATCTGAACAACTTCAACAACAACTTCTGTAGACTGTATAAGCCTATTTATAGGCCTTCTTCATAGTAACCGGCTGGTCCGGTTCATAACTGTCTTCTGACAACTCTGACAGGTGCAGTAGACCGGCTGGAATGGCAGCTGTCAAGTCATCCAGTCAGTTCTTGAAATAACTGTAACTGTCTATAAGTGTCGAGACTTTCTGTCTTTAAGTGTCGACACTTATAGACCAACTGTCGACACAAGTTGTCTAAGTGTCGACACTAGTCTACAAGGTGTCGACACAACTCCTTGTGTTGTAGTTTTTATATCTCGACACTGCTTCTTCTTTATGTGTCGACACTGATAATGTGTGTCGACACAAGTCCTTGTAATTCAGTATTTTGCTGAATTTTTCTAAGTGTTGACACATCTCCTTTATGTCGACACATCTTCATGTGTTGAATTTGTTAAGTGTCGACACAGCTTATTGGTGTCGACACATGTCTTCAGTGTTGATACTTGTTGAGTGTCGACACAGCTCCTTGTGTCGACACATTCTTCTTCTGTCGAGACTTCAGCTGAGTGTCGACACATCCCCTTAGTGTCCACACTTGTACTTAGAATATTCTTGAGCTTTGCTAATCTTTGCTAAGTCTCAACACAGCTCCTTGTGTCGACACTTTCTTCAAGTGTTGAGTCTTCAGTTGAGTGTCGACACATTCTTTCTTGTGTCGACACTTTCTTCAAGTGTTGACTCTTTTGTTATGTGTCGACACATTGCTCTGGGTGTCGACACTTGTACTTAGTCTCTGCTAGCTTTTGCTGAGTGTCGACACAGCCTCCAAGTGTCGACACTTTCTGATGTAGACACAGTTTCACTTGGTGTCGACACAACTGCTATGTGTCGACACTGCTTCACTGGCTTTTCTTCATTAAGTGTCGACACAGCTCCTTGTGTCGACACTTTCTGTCTGCTGTCGACTCAGCATCCCTGGTGTCGACACAAATACTCCAAGTGTCGACACTGCTTGCCTGGGTGTCGACACAAGTCTTCTTAAGTGTCGACACTTTCCCTCTGGGTGTCGACACATGGACTTAGAAACTTTTTCTTCTTTCCTGTAAATACTTAACCTGCACAAGTAAACTCAAAACACATCAAATACATTTTGATGTATATCATTGAGTTGGGTGAGGCTTCTTCAAATCAGGTACATTAGAACCAATGTACCCAACACAATTAAAATAGTTTTGTTTTTATTATCAATAATAGAACAGGAAGTAGAGTTAAATTGTACCTGATAACCTTCATCACATAATTGACTTATTGATATAAGGTTATGTTTAAGTCCTCTTACATAAGTTACTTTCCTGAAGGTCACTGCTCCAATCTTCACTGTCCCATATCCTTCTGATTGACCACTGTTGGAATCTCCAAAAATCACCTTTGGTCCTAGCTTGGGCTTGTAGTTGGATAAATTGCCCTTGCTGCCTGTCATGTGTTTGGAGCACCCACTGTCCAAGTACCAGGTCTGACTCACCCTTGGACAACTCTTCACTTGTACCTGCAAAGAAAAACAAACCTCAATTGTTCTTGACCCAGGTTACCTTGGGTCCTTGATTTGGTTGGAATGAAAAACTAGATGTAATTGATAAAGCAGGTTGTGATTTATACCCTAAGGGGTGATATCTCCTAGGTGGAATTACCCAATCAGCTACTGGATTAAATGTCTTATTAGTTGCCTTAAGATTTCTGTAAGAGAAATGATTTGAGTTTGTTCTTTCTGGGTTCGACGAATTGTTGTAAGTTCGTCGACCAGAGTTCGACGAATAGGGCTGAGATCGTCGATCTCTGCTCAGAGAATGACAATAGTCATTGTCTGCGCCCCAAGTTCGCCGACCTCTGCTCGACGAACCATACACAGTTCGTCGGTCGTAGTTATACGAATTATTATATCTGAAGTTTGCGTTCAGTATTCGTCGATCTGGGTTCGACGAACTGGCCACATTTCGTCGATCTGCGTTCGACGAATGCTGCTGAACTTTGTTTTTATTTGCTGTTTTCAGATTTTTCTTTCTCTTGTCTATAGGTTTAGGAGTGTTTTCATACAATGATTTGTTCATAATTTTTTCCTTTCCCTTAGTAGAGATAAATTTGATGGGGGTTGATAGAATATTTTTCTTTATTATGGGGGGGGTAAACTTGATGAAGCATCCAAGCACAGCTTGCCATTTAATCTGGCATTCACTGTGCTTGTGATGTCCATCAGCTTGAGGCTTCTCCCATTGAGAGATTGCTCAAGTTGTTTGGCCTCACATAATTCAGATTTTAATTTAATTATTTGTTCATTTGCTAGGGTTAATTGGCCTGTTAGCTTAATGTTTTCTGAATTAACAGATTCTAGACTTCCTAATCTCTCTCTAAGAGTTTTTATTTCTTTTTCTGAGTTGATTAAGTCTAAAAACATTGTTTTTAATTCAATTTTAAATAAATCAGAACTAAAGTCAAAGCTAGAAATAACCTAATCTGCCTCTGAGTCTGAGGCTGCTTCATCTTCTGATTCTTCTTCTGATCCAAAATTGCTCCGGGAGGCATCAATTTCCACAAGGCACACCTCCTTGGATCTGACTTCTTCCTCTTCTTCACTTGAACTGGAAGAGGATGTTTCTTCTTCAGTGTCACTCTAAGTCTCAGCAACAAATCCCTTGTCTTTCTTTTTGTATTTGCTGGAAGTGGGTCTGCTGCTATATCTTCTCCTGGAGTCCTTTTCTCTGGTCTTGTCCTTCTTCTAGTTTTTTTAGACATTCTGAAATGTAGTGTCCAGGTTTTCTGCACCCAAAGCACACCACCTCCTTGGTTGGTGTCTTGTCAAACTTGGGCTTATCATCCTGTCTGGATGATTTCCTTATGAAATCCTTCCTTGCCATCTTGTAGAACCTTTTGGCAAAGAGGCTCATGAGCTCTTCATTGGAAGTTGATGTCTCACTTTCTTCAGATGCTTTGAAGGCTATTATGTGCTCCTTTCTAACTGGATTTGTTGCATTCTGTTCTGCTGCTTCTCTTGATTTGATCAGCTGCTCATAGGATTTCAATTTGCCTAACAAAGACTCAGTTGATATCTCATTGAAGCTTCTGGCTTCTTTGATTGTCCAGATTCTGGAATCCCAAGATCTAGGGAAGTACATCAGAATCTTATCATTAACCTCTGTCAAGGTTATGTCCTTATCCAGAGTTTTGAGCTCATTAATGATTGTGCTCAGCCTGTTGTACATGTATGCCACTGATTCATTCTCATCCTTTTTAAAGTTCTCATACATGGATATGAGATTGGATCTTCTGTCCTTTCTTTCATCTGCCGAGCCAGCTACCATTTGGTTGAGGGAGTCCCAAATGGCCTTGGCTGAGGTGCACTCAGCCACCTTCTGGAATATGTCATCTGACATATTCTGGGCTAAGATATTCATTGCCTTACCATCTGCCATCTTGGCTTTCTTATACGCATCATTATTTTATAGAGGAGGCACTACAGTCATGTTGGTAGAAGTGCTGGTAGGAGCTGCAGGTGCTGGAGGTACACCTGTCAAAATAATAGAAAAGATACCCTCATCAATAGAGTTCATGTATAATCTGATTCTTGCCTTCCAGATGGCAAACTTGTTAAGATTGCACACTAGAGGTCTGATGCTTGCATCGTCTTTGTTTTGGGCCATGTCTGTGAAGAAATAAATCTAATAACAAACTTAAAACAAACAGATCTAACTAGAGGGATCTGTGGGTTCAGGTGTTAGCCTGTACAACTACTAAGGTGTGGTATTTTAACTAACCTCGCTTTGATACCAATTAAAAGTGCAGGTTAGATCTGAAATACTCTAGAGGGGTGGGTGGGGTAAATAGAGTATTGTGCTTTCTTAAAACTTTTTACAACTTTTGTTGTATTCCTAAGTTAACAGGGAAGTAAAAAAACATAAATAAACACATCAACCTAAACAATCACAGAACAACACAGAACAATCACAGAGCACAACCAGAAAACAGAAGAAAAGAGCAACCAGACGACACAACAATTTTATAGTGGTTCCCCAACCTGGGTACATCCACTCTTCTACCACCCTGGTAGGAATCCACTTAGGTTTTTGATCAGGTGCCTGACACCAATGAGCTTTTGTTCAGGTGCTTAAAAACCAAACTTCAAGTCTTTTGGAAGGAGACTTGCAACTAGAATAATTTTGAAGCGATTTAAAACCCTGTACAGGAATTGGAAAGAAGGTGATAGTGTTTTCTGATGTCTTCAACAATAAGAGAGAAGACTTGCGGATTGATTGTAGCAGATCTTGCTCCCCCTAGGATCTTGAATTGGTCAGGAAAGCTGGAGCACTACTTCAGGGTGATAGGTCTTCATGACCTAGAATGTCTGGACCAGAAATGCTTCAGGAACTTCTTTTGATAGATAAAGTTTTGTTGTCCTTTAAAGTTGTCCTGAGAATAGAGAGAAGAAGACTCTTGATTGAATTTGATTGTTCTTCTTCTTCTCATTGAAAATATTCTCTGGTCAAGGCTGATCGCAGTCAAGAACTTTTGATTTGAGAATGATTGTTCTTCTCTGCAACCTCAGAGTGTCTGTCTGATTGTGTGTATTTCTTGTTGTACTGTGTTTTTGTTACTTTATCATTGCTTGATCCTTTTCTCTCTTACTGTGTGTCCTCTTCTGACTGAGGAACATTCAAACTTTTGAATGTCGAGCAGTAATTGCAGCAGCCAGCTGGAAAGAAGCGACAATCAATAATTTCTCTAACTGTCCCATGGAAAAACGGCATGTAATCGTCCATAGTTAATGCGCGTTCTAACGGTAACATTCCAAGAAGATCTGGCAATAAATATTCAGGAATGAGCGCCAAGAAACAGGACGGGAAACTTAAAGAAAACCTAGTCTGCATTCATCGAATGAAGAAAACAATTCGTCGAGCTGCACTTGTGTTCGTCGAGCTGAGCTTGAGAGAGTTCGTCGACCAGACAATCTTCATTCGTCAAATAGACAGTCTTCATTCGTCGAGCTGATAATGAAATTCATCGAGATGAGAAAAGTTCTGGACTTGGGCAAAATATTCTGCATCTGCTGAAATGCAGTGTCGACATAAGTTGGTGTCCACAGATTGATCTTGGTGTCGCCACAAATCATCTAGTGTCGACATAAGCTGGTGTCGACTGATATCCTGGTGTCGATACAAATCCTCTAGTGTCGACATAAGCTGGTGCCGACACAAATTGTCTGGTATCGACATAAACCCTAAGTTCGACACAAATTATCTGAGTCCAGAAATCATCGAGTAGAGTATAGCATTCATCGACCTGAGAAGCTGACTTCGTCGACATGAGAAATAAAATTTGAAGTTCTCCTGACTTTGGCTTGATGTAGAAACTGAGTCTTCGTCGAATAGAGAACACATATCGTCGAGCTCAGCACTAAGAATTATCTCACGATCGTCGAGCGCAGAACTTCTTTCGTCGAGCTGAGTTTGACGAACATCGAACTCACTTTACTTGGTCTTGAAAACTTGTTAGACTGGAGTTTCTGATGGACTTGTTGAAAGCTGGTCCATCTGGAGTTGAGCCTAAGGACTTGACCTAGACTCTAGGACACAACTTGACCCTGGTTATACATGATGGGTCACATCCTAAGTCAGTGAACCTAGCCCAAATCAACTAGGGATCCAACACTATACTTGGATTAGAATAGCCAACTACTATTATTTTCTCCTTCTCAAGCTTATCTTCAAGCTCCCTAATGAGACATTCTTGCTCTTGATGGAGGATATCTGGATGTCCAAGAGGGACTTCAGTTGGCTTATTTACCTAGCTTTCTGGTCTAGTAGATTTGTTGTTATAGTTTCCTGGGCAACTGTAAGCTTAAGAGATGAAATCTCTTTAGCTTGCTTCTTAGACAAGTTCTTGACCTTCTTGAAGGCATTTAGAAGTTCTCCATACTTGTCAGTCAGTTGATTGACATCTTCTTCAGATTTAGAATCTTCTTCACCACTGGGTGAAAAGGTTTTTGAGTAAGGAATGGTATCATACTCAGACAGAGAAGCAGAATTAGTAAAGAATGTACCTTGCTTTGACCAGGCTGATCCTGGATGCCCTCTTCATCTTCATTGCCATCAACCCTCTGTAGATATGGGCATCTTCATGCACCTCTGAGTCACTATCTGATAGTGTCAGAGGGGCACTGATTCCTACAATCATTGGAGGATTAACATCTCTTGATGCAACATCTTTATCATTAGCAACAACAACTAACCCAATATAGGCTTCCTCTTCTTCAGACTCAGATGATGAAGAGTCTGTCCAGCTCTTGTCCTTCTTGGCAATGAAGGGCTTCTCCTTCTTTCCTTTATGTTGATGCTGTTTCTTTTCCTCAGCCTCCTTCCTCTTCTCTGGATAGTCAGCTATTATATGCCCATGCTTGCTGCAACAGTAGCAAACTACTTTAGAAGAGTTATATTATTAGGTTTGTAACCATATCTGTCAGTCTTGGACTGATTCTTTCAGTGATGAGTGTAATTGGAAGACCTCTTCTTCCAATGCTCTTCTTCTTCAACCTCTTGAGTTGCCTGGAGAATGCTGCAAAGTCTTCATCAGACATGCTGCTATGTGATGCCTCTGATTCTGAGCTATCTGACTCTGCTGGTCTTCTTGGTGGAGAAGGAATCCTCTCTTTGCCCTTCCTTGTGCTTTCTGCTCTGAAGGCCAAGGACTTTTCCTTGGCCAAGGATTTGCTGGTGGCCTCCTCCTCCTTCCTGGCAGCTAGTTGCATCTCATAGGAGAGCAACATTCCAAACAATATTTGGGAGGTGTTTCAACAAGCTTAGTAACCACTCTTTTGAAACAGTTCTTAGTATCCCATCTCTAGTTAGATATCTGAGAAACTTTTCATTTATTTCATAATTATTGAAGACCCTGTCATAGTCTTCAACTCATTTATGTTCCTGAAGAATCTTTCATAGCAAGCAGTTATGTTCTCCTTCAGGTTTTTCTTAAAAGCCTCATACTCTTGGTTGAGCAGAGACTTCATATTATCCCTACCTCCTCAGTCCCCTCTATGTAGACGACAAGTGTGTCACACATCTCTTTGGAGGTCTTGTAGTGAACAATATTTAGAAAGGTTGAGTCATCAAAAACACTGGAAATAATATTCTGTGCTCTCTTGTCCAGTCTAGCAAGGGTGACTTCATCCTTGGCCATCTCAGAGTATGTCTTAGGAGTCTGGTCATTAGAATTCAGAAAAGAGGCCTTCATAGGGATGAAAGGTCACTCCTTGCTGTTACAAAAAGCCTTGGATCGTAGTCTTCCATGAATAGCCTCACCCTCACTTTCCATATTCGAAAATACTCCTTCCTATAGATGGGGAGTTTCATGGAGCTCTGCTCTCTCTGGCTCTCTGCAGAGCACATGATCACTTAACTGTAGCTACCTTTGGAGATCACTCAGATTGTTAAATCCTTTTTAAGGAACCTCCCTCTGATACCACATGAAAGTTCTTGTTTTAAAGGTAATTAGTAACCTAGAGGGGGTGTGAATAAGTTTATCTAGGTGCTTTGAATTTCTTTTTGTTTCTTATTGAGTTACTATGTGATTGAGAGCGTTTTATGAAACTGCAAATAGAAAACACACACAAAAAAGTACACATGTATTTTTATAGTGGTTCGGCAAAATTATGGGTACATCCACTCTCCTCCCACTTGCTAACTTCTCTAAAACAATTCTCAAAGGAGCTTGCACCTCAGATCCCTCAAGATATATCAGTCTCCTCCATCACTTACTCCTCAGCCACAAGGGCCTGCACTCAGTGATATAAGTATCACCTACCTCCAAAAATTAATCCCTACCACTCAGGCTTTGGAGGATAGCGCTACCTCATAACAAACTTGCTCCTACAACTCAAAGAGATACACTCTCCTACAGCTCAGATAAATTTACCCTACCTCAGGCCCAAGTCCCTACAGCTCAGATCCACAAGGATCATACAACAAGAAATAATTCAATTAACTTTGACACAGGGAAATTTC